>JAKWJD010001759.1:36649114-37162579 GCA_027705065.1 Solanum peruvianum | reverse complement strand
TTAGAATCAAATACTTTTCATCTTAAGATTATAAAACATCTCATATCATCTTTGGATAAAATATTATTGACAATTTATTGTAGGGTTGTACCCTCTCAAAAACACATGTATTATCATATATTCGGAAGTTGATTATAGATATATTACACCACCCCGCGAAGCGCGGGAAATTTACCTAGTTCAATATAATTTAAATCACTGAATTATTTTTGTCCAATTTGTTTTGTTGTCTAATTGTAGTTTTGCTCTAGTTTTCTATACCAAATATGTTAAAGCAACTTGTACAATGTTTCAATAGTTAAAAAATAATATGACCTACAATATTTATATACTTATTAAATGAAAGAGTGGAGACCAGAGTTAATCAGGGACTGTATTGACAAAATATTACTTACTACCTCAAAAAATAATTTTGTTAAAGGGTTTAGAATGTGAGTCAAAGGAATTAGTTGAGAAGCTCAAATTGTTTTGTGTGCTTTGCTAGGTATTAGGGTATTATAAAACTTTGATGGGTCGTTGTCCCACCTATGGACTATGGATTGTGCCGTTTGTCTTGATACTTGGTCTAAGAAAACTTTATCTTTGTTGTCAATTTTCCATTTTCTTATCAGCATTAAAAATGAATGAATGAAAAACAAGTATTTCCTCTATTCGAACTACGTGGGGCCTGAATTCTCCTTGTGAAATATGTAGACATCCTTTCAAGGCCCGAACCCTATATTTTAAAAGTTTCATTATCTCATTTTAATGCTACAAGGAAATGTGAAGCTCAAATCAACGGACGTCAAAGAGATGCAGCGAGAAGACCTTAGTTCGACGTGATTTAACCTTTCCGAGATAGTGTTAAAACAATCAAACTCCTTCTTGTTCAAAAAATAGTTTTCATTTACTCATGGGTTAAAATGTCCTCAAACAAAGCAACTTTGTGTGTTTGTCTGTTCTTTTTGTGATATCCTACATTACGTATTCCGAACTCAAACTAATAAATTTGTCTTTGAGTTGTTTTCCACAAAAGGTACTTACAAACTGGTATGTGTCGATTAAACTAGCTGATCAAGCCTGCAGATTCCTTCCCAAGCCAAAGTTCAGATAAGGGAAAAGCAGTAATGGGGGACAACAACGAAGAAATCAGTCTTACTAACATTGTGGTGGCTCAACCCTCCATAGTGGATCAGAGTGAACTGATTATACAGTTTATACAATAGATTGTTGATATAGAGTGGAAATGCAAAGGAGACAGATTTGCCTCCACCAGGTTTTACTTCCAAAGGTAATGTTGATGGAAGGCCTCCGCTATATTTTCCCTCTTCAAACGTGGATCCAGCTCAGATTCTGCCGTCTAATCCTGCTCAGAATCCTTATGTAATGGATTTGACTACACAAAATCCTCAATACGCCTCCCCCTCATACCAAATCCCACCCCTTCCTCAAAACAATAATTCCCAAATAGCTCCTCCCCCTTCAAAGGCCCATCAGCAAACCGCTCCACTACCACAAAACCAAAATACATATAACCCCCAAACATCCCTCCATCACCAAAATCAACACATTAACCCCAAAACCTTCCCGCAAACTTACCAAACCACTTAAAATGCCCCAAGTCCATCTGTGGCTACACCTCTACCCACAAAAACCACCTTTCAAACCCATTCCAAATGAGCATGACGTGAATGGTTCAGAGCTCGACCATTATGAGGAGCAGGAAAGAGAGTAGTGGTCAAAAGAAGAGGCCACAAAAATAGACGTAAAAGAGGAGATCCGAAGAGCAATGAAGAAATTTCAATGCATTCCTGACATTTCCGGTTTGAACTAGGAGGACTTATGCATTCATCCAAATTTGGACCTCCTAGAAGGTTTCAAGATGCCAAAGTGTGATACTTTGGAGGAACGGGGAATCCCTTAGTGCATCTAAGGGCTTATTGTGACCAGCTCATAGGAGTTGGTAGAGATGAAGTTGTACTAATGCGGCTTTTTAGCCAAAGTTTGAGGGGAGAAGCTTTGGAATGGTTTACATCTCACGAGACCACACAGTGCCCCAGCTGGAATACTTTAGCTAAGGACTTCATTGAATTGTTTGCCTACAATGTAGATATCGTTCATGATCGTTATTCCTTTGAAAAGATGAAACAAAACTTAACGAAAGCTACAAAGAGTTTTCATATACATGTAAAAAGGAAGCAGCTAGAGTACGACCTCCTATGTACGAAAAAGAGATAGTTGAAGTGTTTGTGCTTGTACAAGATCCCGAATACTATGATAGAATCATGTTTCTTTTTGGAGCAAAATTTGTTGAGATAGTCAAGGTTTGTCATACTATCGAGGATGGGTTGAAAACCGGGAAGATTCCTGTGTTGTTGCATCACCCGAATCATCGGGGTTGTTGAAGAAAAAAAGAGAAGATATTTCTGTTGTCTTACTAGGAGAGGCAACCCCTAGAAGACCATCATCCTACCAAGGTTGTCCTCGGCCTTCCAGAATTCTTACCAAGCTTACTATACGCAAGCTGGTTATCAAAATTTTCCTCCTCCCTTCTACAAAAATTCTACCTCCACATACCAAAATGCACCCACTCCAAATTGCCAAAATCCATATACCATTTACCAAAATTCTCCTCCGCTTTATCAAATTCCATCCCCCATTAACCAAAATGTTGCTCCTAATTGTGTCAATGCGATGTCAAACTATAGAGCGCCCCCCAATTTATCAAGTTCAAGCTCCACTATACCAAAATACGCCTTCGAATTACCAAGATACATTACCGAATTATTAAACAAATTCTTATCAAAGGAACCAAACTCCTCGTCCAAATACCTGAAATTATCAACAAATGCCTCCTCCCCAACAAGGAAACTATGATCCCCTCGACCCAAATTTGAGAAGAATCCCCCCCAGAAACTTTACCACGCTCGCTGAAAGTCGAACAAAGTTGTACGAGCAACTAGCTGTGGATGGATACATTCACCCAGTGGGGCTCAAACTTGTGGATGCTAGTTCGAAATTCTACAGATCCGATCAAAGGTATGCTTATCACTATAACAACGTTGGAAATTATAGTGAGGATTTTATCAACCTCAAACACAAGATTCAAGATTTGATCGACCAAGAAGTGGTTTCTCTTCAAACAGTCTCACCCAATGTCAAGACAATCCTTTGCCGAATCATGAAGGCGTCAATATCAACATGATATAGACGGATGATGACTGGTGCATGACTAAGGCGATAACTCTGATTGTTCATGATGAGTTAGAAAGGGTTATGGCCTCTCTGAGCTATAAGGAGAAAAAGGAGTCCGTGATCCTGACACCCGCAAAGGTTATAGCCTTGGTGCCAGTAGAAACTCCTGCGAGGCCGAGGTTTGTGATTGAAACAGCTACCGCTTAGGTATGACTCGATCTGGAAGGTGTTATACTTTTGAAGAGTTGGCTCTTGGAGGGAAGAATAAGGACCAAGTAAAAAGGCTGATAAGTGAGGGCGAGGCTGAAGAATTCTTGAGGAAGATACAACCCCAAAACTATTTGATCGTTAAGCATCTAGAGAAAACCTGGCTTAGATTTCTGTGTGGGCCCTATTGATGAGCTCCCAGCTGCATAAGCAGAACTCGATGAAGTCTCTGGATGACACTTATGTGCCCGTAGGAACAATCAGTGATAATGTAGAGGCTATGATCAACCATGTTATCCGAGGGCATAAGATTAGCTTTTGTGACGAAGAGTTTCCTTTGAAGGGAGGTCGTACAACAAGACATTGCATGTCACTGTCATATGTCGTGAAAGGGTCATAAACCGTGTCACGGTGGATTATGGTTCTGGTCTCAACATTTGCCTACTGTTGACTCTGAGACAGTTAAGGTTTGACTTGGGGAAGGTGGAATAAAACCAAGTCAATGTAAGAGCCTTCGACGGGGTATAAAGGGACACATTGGGAGCAGTGACTTTGGTCATCCAAATGGGCTCGGCGAAATACAGTGCACAGTTTCAGTTCATGGACTTTGACATCAAATATATCCTTCTTCTGAGAAGGCATTTCATCCACATGGTTGGGGTTGTGCCTTTTACTCTTCACCATATGATAAAGTTCGTTTGGAAGGACCTAGAACTGGTTATTCACGGCGAAGAGAGTCACTCCAACAGACAGGCGCTAATTATTAATGAAGTCTCGTGAAGCACCAAATTCTACATGGTGGAGCTGGTAAATGCCACCGGTGAGGATTTGTCCCCACAACCTCCTATGTCTTTTGTGTACCAAATTATCGCCACTGTGATGCTGCAGAATGGGTTCAGCCAGGTTTCATATTAGAAAGGAATTCCCAAGAAATTATTGAGTCTATTAAAGTTTTTCGTCAATGGAGCGAGATATGGTTTGGGATACGTGCCCAAAGATGATGAGATGAAGATGAAGAAGAGTGATCAAGCATTGGCTAAGCCAATCCCTTATCTGTATCAATCATTTCCAATTCATGAGTACGTCGATCATGACGACTTTGTGGAAGACATCTGTGGCCTTTTTAAGAGATCGATGTTGTCATAGAAGACGAAATATTTCTAACTGGTATCCGTGATTCTAAGATTGAAGAGCCCTGCAGAACTGGACTTCCAGACAAATCTTGATTCCCCGATCATCTTGGTAGAAGGACATTGTTTATGCATGATTTGAAAATTGGTTGTAGTTCGAAAGAGGCCCGAGACCCATCATTTTGATTTTTATTGAATTGTATGAAATTTAAAATTCCCCATGTGATGTTTAAAAAGGCAACATCGCCCTTTGCCATGAAAAAAGTTTTGCATTGTTTTCCAATTTGAATGAAAGCATCTTTTATTGAAAACTTGTTTATTACTTATCTGCTATATTTTACTTTTCTAACTTTCTCTGTTTATGATTTTAGTAATATTAATTTTAAACCTACCAATGTCATGTCATATCACGATCTGAACAAACAAAATGAGGCAGGTTATGACGAGGGTGAAGAATACGAAGAGGAAAATGAGGTACCGGAATATGTCATTGAGAAATTTCAGCAGTTCGAAAATCAACATAAGCCAAATTTGGATAAAACTGATACTACGAATATGGGAGACCAAGAGTGTGTCAAAGAAGTCAAAATCAGTGTCCACCTGACTAAATCTCAATGAAAGGATTTTATTCATTTTCTAACTGATACATTGATGTGTTCGTCTGGGAAGTCAACGACATGATAGGACTGAGTACCAATGTGGTGTCTCACAAGTTGCCGATTAATCCAGAGTTTGGTCCAGTGAAACAGAAAGCTCGGAAGTTCAAGACTGGTTTAAGTCTAAAGATTCAAGAAGAGATCACCAAACAAATCGAGTCACTATTAGTGGAAATGATGCAATACCTGACTTGGTTGTGAGCCGCCGTTCCGGTCTCCAAAAAATATGGGAAGATCAAATTTTTTGTCGATTACAAGGGTTTCAACAAAGTCAGGCTAGAGGATAATTTTCCGTTGCCAAACATTCACATTCTGATTGATTATTATTCTAAGCATGAAATGCAGTCATTTGTAGATTGTTACGTAGGCTATCATCAAATCCTCATGGATGAAGAAGATGCAATAAAGACAACTTTTATAACTCCTTGGGGTGTATATCATTACAGGGTGATTCAATTTGGTCTCAAAAATGTAAGTGCTACTTATATGAGAGATATGACGACCATATTTCATGATATGATTCATAAAGAGATCGAGGTGTATGTAGATGGCGTCATAATTAAGTCCCGCGAGAGTTCAGACCATTTGACTCATTTTAGAAAGTTATTTGATCATCTACGTCGTTACAACTTGAAGCTAAATCCTGTCAAATGTGTTTTTGGAGTGTCGGCGGTCAAGTTGTATGGACTTATAGTCAGCAGGAGGGGTATTGAGATCGATCCTTTCAAGATCAAGTGGATTCAGGAATTACCGCCTCCATAGTCTAACAAGGAAGTGATGAGTTTCTTAGGGAGGTTGAACTACATTAGTTGACTCATAGCTCAATCAACTGTGGTGTGTGAGCCTAACTTCAAGCTGTTGAAGAAAGATGATTTGACAAAATGGACTGAAGAGTGTCAGAATGCTTTCGATGCTATCAAGAACTATATGTTCAATCCATCGGTGTTGGTTCCTCTGTGAGAAGGGAGCCGTTGTTGCTATATTTGTCTGTTTTAGATAACGCATTTGGATGCGTACTTGGTCAACATGACGAGACAGGGAAGAACGAGCGAGTAATTTATTACATAAGCAAGAAGTTCACTCAATACGAGTCTCGTCATACTCTTTTAGAAAGAACATGGGTGCTCTAAATTGGATTGCCCAGAAATTGAAGCATTATTTGTCTTCTTGTAATACATATCTCATTTCTAGGATGGACCCATTGAAGTATATTTTCCAGAAGGCGATCTCGACCAAAAAGTTGGATAAATGGAAAATGCTTTTGAGTGAATTTGATATTTTGTATGTGACTAAGAAGGCGATAAAAGCACAAGCCTTGGCTGATAATCTTGCGGAAAATCTTGTCGATGAAGAGTATGAACCGCTAAAGACTTATTTTCCCGATGAAGAAGTATTATTTATGGGTGAAGATATTCCAGAAGCATATCCGGGTTGGAGGTTATTCTTTGATTGAGTGGAAAATCACCAAGGAAGAGGTATTGGAGCAGTTTTAGTGTCTGAATGTGGTCAACACTATACCATGGCAGCTAATCTCCAATTTAATTGCACGAAAAACATGTCTGAATATGAAGATTGTATTCTTGGTTTGAAAATGGCCATCGACATGAATGTCCACGAGTTTCTAGTTATTTGAGATTCATATTTGTTAATTCATCAGGTACAAGGAGAACGGGCTGTGGAAAAACCAATAATGATGCCATACGTGCAGTACATACGGAAGTTGTGCAAAAGATTCCCTAAGATTGAGTTCAGACATACTCCGATAATACATAATGAGTTTGCCGATGATCCTGCCACCATCGTCACAACGATTAAACATCCAGATGCTGATTATATTGATCCTATGGCTATAGAGATAATGGAGAAACCAGTACATTGTTCCTATGTTGAAGAAGAACCCAACGGTTTACCAAGGTATCTTGATATTACACAATATTTAGAGTCTGGAACTTATCATGAGAATGCAACGTCTAACAAGAAGAAATCGATACTCCATTTGGCCCTCAATTTCTTTTTGAGTGGAGAAGTCATTTATAGGAGGACTCAAGATTCAAGTCTCCTCAAATGTATCGATGTTGTTGAAGTTGCGAAGATTATCGAACAAATACATGCTAGAGTTTATGGTAAGCATATGAATGGTCTCACTTTTGCGAGAAAGATCCTTCGAGCCGGCTATTTTTTGAATGACAATGGAGCATGATTGTTGCAAGTTTGTGCAGAAATGTCATATATGTCAAGTGCATGGTGATTTGATCCGAGTGCCGCCTCACGAACTCAATATTATGAGTTCACCTTGGTCATTCGTAATTTAGTGTATGGATGTCATCAGTATGATAGAGACAGACGCTTCTAATGGACATAGGTTTATTTTAGTTGTCATTGATAACTTCACCAAGTGGGTGGAAGGAACTTCTTACAAGCCGATAACCAAGAAAGTTGTAGCGGACTTTGTTCGCAATAATTTGATATGCAAGTTTGGAGTACCAGAATCCATCATTACTGATAATGGTGCAAATCTTAATAGTCACTTGATGAGTGATATATATGATCAATTTAAGATCATTCACCGAAATTCAATTGCTTATCGTCCCTAAATGAACGGAGTTGTAGAGGTTGCAATAAGAATATCAAGAAGATTTTGAGGAAAATAATTGACTATCATCGAGGCTGGCATGATATGTTATCATATTCTTTGTTGGGTTATTGGATGACTCTATGAATATCGATCGGAGCTACTCCATATTTGCTAGTATATGTAACAAGAAGCAGTCATACCTGCTGAAGTTGAGATACCATCCTTGAGAATTATCAAAGAAGCAGAGTTGAGTATTGTTGAATGGGTGAGCTAGCGGATTTATCAGTTAACTTGATTGATCGGAATAAATATGGTTGTTGTTTGTCATGGTCAGCTATATCGATAGAGAATGATTCACGCTTTCCGCAAAAGTGTCAGAGCCAGAAGTTTTGAAATAGGTCAGTTGGTCCTAAGCGCATTTCAGGAAGAGTACAAAGGGAAATTCACACTGAATTGGCAAGGGCCTTACATGGTTCGCAAATTATTATGTAGAGGTGCCTTGGTCCTGTAGGAGATGGATGGCACTGCCTAGCTAAAGTGTTGTCAAAAGATACTACGTGTAAGGCTTATTTTGTATTTCTGTCATTTCCTTTATTCATTCTGTTTTTGCTTGTAATTGCTTTGTTTTGAATTTTATCCCATTTGTAATGAACTACGTCTGACCTGAATTCTCAAGAATGATATATGTAGGTGGTCTATGTCGGCCTCGATCACCCCATTTATCCATTTTAATATTTCTTTGTGTTGGAACTACGTTCGACCTTAATTCTTAAGAATGAGATACGTAGGCGGCCTATGTAGGCCTCGATCAGTTTCTTTGTGAATTTCTTATTATTGTTAACCTTTGATGGGAACTACGTTTACCTGATTCCTGTCTCAATGGGATACGTAGGCGCCACAAGGGTTCGGTCATATCTCCTGTAACATTTCTATTTTGCCATAAAATATAAACTGGGACATATATTGCTCAACGAGTCAATACTAAAGTTACTCTGCAATGGTGGATCTCAAAAATTCCGTGATTTACTCACCGGCTGTTGAAGATAAGCCGAGACATGCAACTGGGACAGAAATTTTGAGGATGGCCTCAAAAATTCAACATAGTTTTATCGGCAGTCTTGAGTATCTTGGAATACTCTCCAACAAAGAATCAGATAGATCTCCAAGCATCAGACTCAAAAAATTTCACTAATCCTGACGTGACATGATACTTAGCAGTAACCGTTTTTCAAAATACTACTTTTTGAAATTTATTTTTCTTAAGATTTTTCCTCTATTTCATTTGTCTTGGCATAAAATATTTTGTTTTATCTATCAAGAGCCAGGAGATCAGAAATCAATCGGAGATAGCAGAACAAGGATCAAACAACTAAAGAAATTGACACAGATCAGTTCGCTTTAAAACTAATGATTTTTCTATGAAAGAAGGTTTATTAGTTTGCTCTAAAATCAAAAAGTTCTTACTATTGAGGAATATGGAGAAGTCAAGGGGGCGAGAAGCTCTCCCCAAAATTTACAATTTTTCTGTGTATACAGGAATTATTTTATATTGCTTATATCGAAGACTTGTAAACATGATAAACGTCGTTTTATCCAATTCCCAAGAACACAATGTCTATAGTAAAGATACAACTATGTTCAAGAATAAATCAAATGAAAATCTCGAGAAAGACAATTTACAGCTTTTCATCAAGGACGTCAACTGCATCGTATTAGCAGACGTGACGGTTTCACTACCTGGAGGGTCATTTTATTTGTATTGTCGATTGAAATGATACGCCACCCGGAGGTCCATTTTATTATCGATTTAAGTTATACACTACCTGGAAAGTAATTTTACCATATTGTCAATTGAGATGATATCACTATCCATGCGGCACCCAGAAGAACATTACGTGGCTTGATTGAAGCACTGTCTTCATTTGGTACCAAAGACATGCCTCGTGGAAAAGCATGCATCATGGGAAGATATTCATGCCTCACAAAAAATGGCATGCGCCACAAGAAAGTATTCATCCATCACGATAAATCATGTATCGCGAGTTGATGTTAATGCATCGCGGAACGATATTCATGCCTCACGCAAAGTCATGCATCGCGAGTTAATATTCATGCATCACGGAAAGATATTCATGCCCGGGGAAAATCATTCATCGCAAGAATTTATTTATGCATCGCGGGAAAATATTCATGCATCGCGGGTAGTATTCATGCCTCGCGGAAATTCATGCATCGCGAGTTAATATTCATGTATCGCACAAGATCATGCATTTACGAGTTGATATTCAGGCATCGCAAGAAGATATTCATGCCTTGCAGAAATTCACGCATCGCGAGAAGACATTCATGAATCGCGGGAAGATATTCATGCCTCACGGAAAATGTCATGCACCGCCAGAAGATATTTTTCTACATGTTTTTGACTTTGTTAGAGTCGCCACTTAATTTTTTAAGAAAAATCAAGAAAAACGTAGTTTTCAAAAGACTTAAAACAGAAAATCGATCGAAAACTTAAAGGGGTTCGGGGATTCATATTTATATTTTAGTAAGGTTTTTACAGCACCTAAAATACTAACTAACTCGCGATTATCCTACACTAACTTGATTGGGTAAAATTTCTAATTTAAATTTTGAGATGAAAATTATTTAATATTGTTTGAAAGGTGAAGTATCAATTTTGTTATCTAATTAAGCTTTGCGAAAATTTATTTTTAAAGATTATTTATACTTAATCGATTTAGATAAGTGATTAAAACGAGATGACATCTTGCAGGGATTCGAATATTTTAACCCTAAAACTAATGGAAGAAATCAATAAGCAAATAGGCGAAAAGTAAAAGGGGAGAGAGAGAGATATGTCCAAGTCCGATTTTTGTCCGCTTGGACCGATTTTTAACCCATTTTATTTGGGTCTTTGGCCTATTTCCATTTGTACCTATTCTAAACTAAACAAAAAACAAGAATAAATAAAGGCGACAAAGGCTTAAGCCCCACAAAAAAACAAAATACATGACGTAGAAAATAAATTTGAGCCTTTTAGCCCAAAGTCTTCAACTTCTTGGATACCTATGCGTCGGTTTTTACGGGCTTGACTTGAGTAAAGAACTGAGCCTCTGTGGCCCAATAAGAAGAAGTGGGGATGGGAGGATGAGCCCATGCAGACTCGGGATTCACATGCAACAAAGAACATAAATAAAGCGTTGGCAATTAATGTAACGAAAGTAATAAAGTAGTTATACAAACTTTCTAACTAATATAAACCCGGCCTTCAATAAGTTCCAATAAACGGTAATTAAGACGAAAAAAATCCAATGCAATATTCAAGATAGCGAAGGTTGACACGATATTACCATTGATAGGCTCGAATTCTCAAAGAAACAAGAATGAAATAGTAAAAGGGCTAGGAAACAACAACTATATAAATTAAGGTGCATTAAAATCCAGAGAACCAAATTTTCAAATGTGACGTACTACTCATGATTATTAGCATTGATATAAAATCTCCAAAAGGTCTCTTGTATTATGACACTATAATAAGCACTTGAAAAATACTATCGAGACAAGAAGCATTGCTATCAATTATCAAAGCAAAGAAGGAATAATCAAGAACCCTTTTTAAATTCGATTTTAATAAATTCATAACGACAACTGATAACCTAAAAATAAATGACAAACATTACTCTACTACAACTCCAAGTTAGGCATGACTGGAATGTGAAAATAATAAGATGTAGCAATAATAATAATAACGAATAAATAAAAATGAAACTAACAAAGTTAATTTAATCTGCAGCAAATACACTTACTATGAGTCACATGAATTTATTGACAAAAGCAATCATTAAGAAGATAAGAAACCGATTCACTAGCAAAGGAAAACTACCGACAATACATGAATAATAAATAAAAATCCGCATTAAGACATAAGCGACCCAACAGGAACCAAACCAACAGAAAATTACACTATCAAAGCAGTAGCACTAAAACATGGCAAATAGTTGAGTTACATAATCATATTTTTGTCGAAGTGTACCACTAAACTGAAAATTGGGCTACAAGGGCAAACAAATAGTCATGATAGCAACACACAGGTTTTTTAGATGCTGAAACCAAACAAAATAGTGAGGAAAGAGCGACTTTATTTCAAATTAGGCTACGATCTTAAGCCCACACGGTACCTAAGACAATATCCATTTTCATATGAGACAATTTTGAGAAATCATCTTTCATTTTTTGAAGACGAAACAGCCCTCGACATTAGACTAATGAAATGAGCCCATTTTTTGGCGTCTTAAGACATTTAAAACATCACAAAAAAAGATTTGAACATCCCAAATCAAATTCGAGCAAAGAACTAATACGATTTCCTGAGTCAGATGATACAACTTCACCATCATGCATCCTATATCCATTAATATGTCCAATCTGATACAGCTTCACCATCAATATCACCTTCCAACATTGAAGCAGATGATGTTATACAATTTCCTGAGTCTGATGATGACTTTAAAGACCCACCAAAAATCAATTAACAACAATGGAAAGGAAAAGATAGTATCTAATTTTTATATCTTAACTATCAAGAAGCGGCTCAGGTAATCTGTCCCGATTATATCAAAGAAGATACCACCCAAAGTTATTCAAGATCACAATACACAAAGGCGACAAACACGTAATGCCCCAGTCTCTCCATCAGTGAAGACTCGACGTGTGAGACACAGAAAGAAACTTGATGTTGTTGTAACCAAGCCAGTCATCAAACAATTGCCTGTCAAACGTAAAAAATCAAAAGCTTGGTGTTACAACATCAAACAATGATTCATGTCAAATCAACATTTCGCGTGCTAAATTTGATTCATTCAAATTGTCTGTTAGTATAATATTATTTCTCATATTGTTTTATATTTATTTTTTTTTAAAATAAATTTTTATACCTTCATGTATTTCTTAGTTAAATAAGAATTTATAGATTTAAGAAACTTGATAAAAGATAACTTCAATGTTGTATTGAATGTCATTAACAAAATAAAATAACAGCGAAGGTTCTGTATTCAAACATAAAATTATATTTGTTATATAAATTCAATTGTGCATGTTGAATTTATGAAAGTTTATTTCAGGAATCTGATATAGAAATTCCATCGAAATCTCCGATTGGGGGCATGCCACAGTCACCTATACACTATCCATCTTCAAGTTCCATAAAACGACGTCCAAATGAAATGAATAACTTAGAAAAAATGAGGTAATTCAATATTATCCGAACGTATATGTGCAACTTTCAACTGGTTATCTCTGTTATTACGTATATATTCAAATTGTAATCTAATTTTTTTACACAACACTCGTTTGTATAATTGTTATACAATATATATTCATATGTTAATTTTTGAACGACGTTTTGTTTTTGTATATGTATTTATGTTCTTAAGCCTATTGCTCAGTCTTTGAATCTTCTTATCATCGATGAGTCATCACGGTATGAAAAAAAATTGCAGATTTGATTTTATTTTTCTGTTGTCTTTTCATACCTTTGTTTGTATTTAATATACTTTAGAAATTAATTAAATCCAAGATTGTTGGTCAGCCTTTGAAGGTTTTCATCACAAACGAGTTATCACCACATATTACAATTGCAGAGATTTGATTATGACTTATATGATTTGATTTGTATATGTCTATATACATTAATAATTTTGTATGTTTAATTCATGAATGCTTTTTTTCAGAATTTTAATTTAGAAGTTCAATCGAAATCTTCATTTGGGGGTGTGCCACAGTCACATATAAGTTCTTGACTACAACGTCCAGATGAAATGAATCACTTAGAGAACAGTGAGGTAATTCAATATTATTTGAACTTATATGTGCAACTTTTAGCTGTTTTTTACTATAATTACTTATATATATAAATTAAAATCTATATTTACGACAAAAAACCCGTTTGACCAATAATTATACAATATATGTTCATATGTTAATTTATGAACACTGTTATTTTTGAAGGTTCCCGTAATAGTTGAGTTGTAAGTAGATCAAGAAAAAGAGGAGGCTTGATTATGTTCTTAACTTATGTTTTGTATATGTATATATATTTTAAACTTTTATGTATAAAGTCTATGTTTGCGCACACATTCATTCAAAAATTGTTTTATTTAAGATTGTTGGTCTGTCCTTGAAGGTTATCATCTCTAACAAGTTATCACCGGATGTTTTCATCACTGGCGGATTGTCACTAGATAAGGAAAAAGAGGAGGTTTGATTATGTTCTTAACTTATGTTTTTGTATATGTATAATATGATTTCAATCTTTATGTATAAGCCTCCATTTTCACACACATTTAGTAAAAAAAATTGAACATGTTGTTTTGGCGTTGAAGGTTCTCATCACCGACGAGTTATCACCGAATGTTTCCATCACTGGCGTGTTGTCACGAGATCAGGAAAAAGAGGAGGTTTGATTATGTTCTTAACTTATGTTTTTGTATATGAATTTATTCTTTGAACTTTTATGTATTAAGTCTCTGTTTATATACACATTTATTAAAAATTTATTTTAAAACCTGTTGGTCAATTTTTGAAGGTTCTCATCACTGTTGAGTTATCACCGGATGATACAATTTAAGATGTTTGATTATGACTTGTATGATATTTTTGTATATGTCTATATACATTGATAATTTTATACGAATGATCGACTCTTTTATTATTTTAAGCCTATTGGTCAAGATGTACCTCCTGAAGAACACATCATATCTGTTGCACCAATTCAAATTATATCTCCTGCTGATGCAAGCTACAATAAAGTTCTAACATAATCTCCGATACTGACTCCTGGTCGACATCTTTTGAGACTCAACCCAGAAAGAAGTATCGTCTTCTATTCAGGGACAAGAGTGGTGGATGAGACACAATCGAATTAGGCTTCAGGGTCGATATAATACATCACCGTACATTACAACTTTTGAATCTTTTTATTGTACAATTTGAAATTTTATACATTAAGTTTGATTCATACATATACAATCATGATTGATATAGTCTAATAATTACTTATTATCTTATTTTAGATAGTTATTCAATGTTTCTCGTAATCTTTGATCAGAAACATCCATTTGATTCTATTAGTGGAACACATGATACATCGCTATATATCAATTTCTGGACATGGTTAAGACAAGGTCTTCTTGCTAGACACCAAAACAAGAGAGTGTGCAGTTAATTTGTATAATATATAAAATTTCACAATTATGTATAAAACATATCAGTTGTACATAACCTTTTAACTTCAACAATAGAAAAAACTTTGATGATTGAAACAAAAAGACACAGTGTACCTTAAAAGATCACATGAATTTTTGTGTATTCATTATTTCGGACAAAAATTGATTCTATAAACTAGTTTATCCTGGACAAGTGTTGAATGATTCAGTATAAATTTTGCTCCATTTATTTTTATAATATAAATTCATTTCATTTGTATATTATTTTCTTTTTTTTGTTTACTTTAATTCCTACAGCACATAAATGTGATATTGTACTATTTGAGGACGAAGGGAAAGTACAATCCTAGCAGCATATACACCTTCAGCACTGTTGACTATTATTATAACACATTGATTCATAACATTTGGGATGTACATTTTGAAACTACTACTCTTGCATCTAAGGCCATCTATGAAGAGACTATACTTGAATATATTAATGGAGATAGGATGCATGTAGTTGTGTTATGGTTTACTGTTGATAATATGCATTCCGATAAATATGAAGGAGAAATTACATTGGATATTGATTGTTGTGTATTTTAATGAACGTAGTATAATGGTATATGATTCACTCAGAGGATCCATCCATGATTCATAGGTACTCACTGAGATAAAAAAAATATGTACAACTGATACCCATGTATCTTTCAATTATTGGATTTTATCAAAAGAAAGGATTGAATGTACTTTCAAATCCGGAATACAGATTGCACACAAATTATGATTCTTTTGACATCGTATATGTGGATGATATTCCTCAGCGGCCTCCTGACAAATTGTAAGTTATTATACACTTGTCCTTTTTTGATGACTTTTTTTTTCATAGTTCAGTTGTTGATAAATATCTTGTATTATTATGTATTTGTATATAGGGGTTGTAGTCTATACATTTAGGCATATGCAGAGTTCTTGAGTGATGGCAATGGAATTTCAACTGGTCCATTTTATCCTGTCCTTTTGCTTAGTAGATATGCAGCGCTATTGTGAAATTATGGCATGCACAAAAATCAAGCTGAGGCAATTAATGACAGTGAGGCACCGGACTAGCCAATCAAATCAAAAGTTGATGCGGATAGTATTGAACATATTACAATCACTAAGTTTTATTGTATCCTTTATGTTTGTTTTGGAATTTTGTATTAGCAGTGCTACTTTTTGAATATTCCAGTTTGATGGGAACAACATTTTGTTGGCTCTGTTATTTTGTTTAATGAACTCCGTTTTGCGATTTTATTTGTTGATGTTTCAGATATTATACAATTATTTTTGTGAATATAACTCATATATTGTATTTTATACAAATGAATAGTTTGACATGTTATACAATATTTTTAAATAATTATTCAACTCAATTTAGAAATCATTATTCAAATGCATTTATTACCATAGTAATAACAAAAATTTGTATCAGTTGTCTTTTTAGTTTGTTTGTTAGGTTTTTATGTCATATCCAATTATACAGTCCAATTAAAGTATTTAGCGGACTCACTAATTATGCAAATGTCACCTTTTTCATTTTCGAATTTGTCAAAAAAAATTATACAAAGTTATTCCAAAAATACCAAATATTATCTGCAGGTTGTATACCAAAATACAAATGCAGATATCAAGTCTATATTTATACAATTATTAATTTATACAAATAGTAATTCAACATAAAATATAGCTATCAATATTCTACATATTGAAGTAGCAGTTAAACTTAAACTACTTTATACAATTTTACAAATTAAAATCACTTTATAGCAACTAGTTTATACAATAATATACACAGTGTAATTCTTCCAACTA
Source organism: Solanum peruvianum (assembly GCA_027705065.1). Taxonomy (NCBI): domain Eukaryota; kingdom Viridiplantae; phylum Streptophyta; class Magnoliopsida; order Solanales; family Solanaceae; genus Solanum; species Solanum peruvianum. The sequence goes on along the minus strand of JAKWJD010001759.1, from coordinate 37,145,778 downwards.
TTTTATACAATTAATCACTGAAATAGCTAAAAAAAATGTAGAGATAAATCTACATTAATAAGAATACTAATTTATACTTAGTTCAACTTCCACAAAATTCACTGATAACAACTATAAAAAAAATAGTTATACATAGTGGGTAACTGTTGAATTCATTTGTAAATTGTAATACACAGGGGTACATGTTAAACAATATAATACCATGAAATATCATTTTAAAAGTAAACTGAAATATCATATGTGATCATGTATCAATACAACTAAAATAATATTCAAACGAAAAAAGTAAGGCAATATTAAATGTATAAAATCATCATACAAATTTCAAACTAATCTTTTCTAAGCTTCCCCAGGCTGATTTCTACAAGAACGCATATTGTAACGTACAATGCCACATGTACTGCATGTACTTGTCCCCTTATTTTCAAACACCTCTCTTGCTGATTTTTCGCGAGACTTTTTTCTTGGTCTTCCAGGAGACCTTTTGAATTCTGGAGGCAGAACTAAATCAATCATTATATATACAGGAACCACACACATTGGTTTATCTAGCGATGGGTACATTGGATATCATATGTCTTCAACACTATTGTCGGTGTGTATAAATTCGACCAAAATTCATCTGGTCCTAAACTCTTGAACTTCAGAACAGCCTAAGCATGTCCACATGGCATTTCATCATACTGAAAGCTTCCACAATTACATTTTTTCTTCTGGAGACAAACTAAATAATTTATACCTTTATCATTGACATTGTGAACATATTCTGTTGACGAAAAAATATGAAATATACAAAAATAAATCAAAATAGATTAGTATGTACAAATTTATACAAATATATAGAAATTATACCATCATTCGTGTACTCATTGCTTCATTAATTTTGAGTGTCTCCTGAAATTTTTCAATCAAGGGAGTAAATGCTAATGATACCTCATTTTTGTTATCATAATTTCATATGTTAAAATTAGCCTAACTTCCTCTAGAAAATCATTAATTGACAATTCTCTTGCTGAAACTAATGCCGCATTTATACTTTCTGCGATATTCGATGTCATTGACGAACCACGATGCACTGGTGCATCCATTCTAAACCATTTATCATATCCATCCAACTTCAAATATCCTTTACTCATATCTTGTTTCTCTACTATTTTCATTAGTCTATCAAAATCTGACTGATTACATGTCTTAGCATTGTAAAGAATACTGGACTTAACTTTTCATGGAATTTTCTGTACTTTTTCTGAACATTCTTTAAAAGGTGTCACATACAAGCATAGTGTTGCACATTATTATACACTTGTGTAACAACCTTTATGATGCTTTCTTTTCTATCTGACACAATACACATATTGTTCCTTTCCCCATATTATTCTCTTAGTTGTTCAAAAAATTATGTCCAAGAGGCATCATTCTCTGAATCTAAGATACCATATGCTTCTGGGAAGATATGACCTACACATACATATTTATAAGTTACAGTGTTGCAGATTATAAGTATATATATAAAGAGTTATGTATAACAGTCATTCAAAATTCATATATTTATATTTAATATAAAATGCATATTTATATTCCTGCACCGTCAGTCGTAGTAGCTGCTACAAAAGTTTCATTATAAGGTCCTCAAAGATGACACCCATCAACTACAACTACAGGTCGGCAATGGTCAAATTCTTTGATGAAATGAACTAAAACAGGTACAGTAACCTATCTTCATCAATTTTCTGCAAGTGTATATGGGATCATGGATATGTAATACCCAATATATACAAATACGAAGGTAATTTGTTGTACGATCCTCCTCGCGTCCCCTTCAAGGAAATCAAACCCCTTTCTTTAGCTCTCCAAGCCAAAATGTAAGATATATCAACACCAAGATCCAACTTCATAACTTTTTTTATGTCAGAAGGTGCGTATTTCCTTGTATGATTTACCAATTTAGGCTTAACATTTCCACCACGTAAGTTGCTTGTTACTTGTCGTTGTGAATACACCCTAGCTTTCAGTGAACATATATGTTCAACGTTGAACTCTCTTATTCTAAACATTCCTAATTTATTAATATATGAGGTCTTCATTAACCAGTTGCATTCATTGGAGAAACACACAAGTGTATAACTATACGTAAAATTATTAAGATATACATGTAAGTCAAAATTATACACCTAATAACAGTTGAACAGATTTATACAAATGATGTTACCTGATTGAATTTGATTTTTTGTCTTAAACTGGGATTGTACCGCAATTGCATATTGCTCCGTCATGCACTTCAATGTAGCTTTATTAATGTACACGTGATCTACCTTTATATACTTATATGATGGATCAGTAATCATCATACTGCAATTCTCCATTTGAAAGGTATCAAAGGGATGTACTATCTCTTCAATTGTCAGTTTCTGTTTTTAAAATTTCTCAAAACCAGTTATACAAAGTGATCCCAGAATATCACACGTTGCTTTAGTTGAGCTTTCACAAAGTTCATTGTTCTGATAATACCTATTAGAGATAGTTATACAAAGGGGGTATTTGTTAAATTCATTTATAGACTTTTTTAGCATAACATATATCTGCACCCCCATCTCATTGCGTATCACCATCATAGTACTGCTCTGATCAACCTTATATTCGTACACAGTCACATCCACAGATAGTTGAGTTGCAATTATATTATATAACTTTGTAAAAGAGGCATTTTCTCCAAAAACAACTCCCTCAATAACATAGTAAGCATAACATCATTATCCCATTTATCAAAATGCATTACCAAGATAGCTATGGAAGACATTCCTGTATACAATCAAATATCAGTATAAATAAGTTGTTATTAATACATTTATACATGCACTAATTATACAATTTTACAAATCAAAGTCACTATATAAAAATTAATTTATACAATAATTAACACAATTCAATTCTTCCAACTTTTTATACAATTAATCACCGAAATAACTCAGTTATACATCTACAAATATAACAATCTATATTTATATGAACACTAACTTATACAGTCACTAACTACACATAAACTACAAATATCAATGAATTGCTATTTGAATATCAACGAATTATACATATTCAAATGGCAATTCAACTGAAACTAATTTATACAATTTACTTCTAAATCACTCTATTCAAACTAAAATATATAAAAATTAACTTTTTTATAATCCATCACTGAAACAACTTAGTTATACATCTACAGATATAACAGTGTACGTTTATACGCACACTAACTTATACAGTCACTAATTACACATATTTTACATATATCGATGAATTATACATATACAACTCGCAATTCAACTACAACGAATTTATACAATTTACAAATCTAAATCACTCTATACAAACTAAATTTTACAAAAATTTACTTTATACAATTAATCACTGAAACTGCTCAGTTAAACATATTCAGATATAGCAGTCTACGTTTATATGAATGCAAACTTATACAGTAACTAACTACACATAAGCTACAAATATGAATGAATTATAAATATACAAATCGCAATTCAACTAAACTAGTTTATACAATTTTACAAATCTAAATCACTATATACAAACTAAATTATACAAAAACTAACTTTACACAATATATCACTGAAACAACATTTTTACATCGACAAATATAACAATCAACGTTTGTACTAACACTAACTTATGCAATCACTAACTACACATAAACTACAAAAATCAATGAATTATACATATACAAATCGCAATTCAACTAAAACTAATTTATACAATTTTACAAATCTAAATCACTCTGTACAAACTAAATTATACAAAAGTTAACTTTATACAATTAATCATAGAAACAGCTCGGTTATACATCTACACATATAAAAGTCAACATTTATACGATACTAACTTACACTAACTACACATAAACTACAAATTTCAATGAATCATACATATTCAAATCACAATTCAACTAAATCTAGTTTATACAATTTTACAAATCCAAATCACTCTATATAAACTAACTCCACTGGAAACAATTGAAACATACATTCAATCAAAGTTTTGATTATCGATTAAGATTTGAATTTTGATAAAACATTTTAAACAATTGAAATAGTTTCTTCGACCTAAATATCAATCGATTGAGCCAAATCTCCAGAGCACAAAACAGAAAAGAGATGAAACTAAATACCTAAACTGAATCAATTCATTGTATTGTGTACCTGTTGTATAATCAGTGATGAAATCGATGCCGATTCGACGATCTCAGAAGAAAATTGAGTTTCCGGCGGTGATTTGGGATCGGAGGTACTCGATTCTGTTGCAGAAGGAAGGTACTCAATTCTGCTGCGTGAATTAAGGTATTTATGCCCTCCGAGATTACCGTCATTTACTTCTAAAAATTTGTGTATAAGTTATTACAGCTGTAGCAACTAGCTACTATTTGTAATTATCAAACTTTAGCTAAATTGAATAATAATTTTAAATATAGTGGCTATTTGTGAAAATTTCCCTTTAAATTTTGCACACCTAATTTTTTCCAACATGATTTGTTTAAATCAGTGTATTATAATTCATTAGAATATAAGCCTACGAATATAATTGTTAGGAAGTTCAAAGAATTATATTTATCCTTGTTATAATAAGGTAAGAAAAAATTTCTCTATTGTAAAAGGGTAGACTTAAAGTCCACCAGAATAACTATTTTGTTGCAGTTGAATTGCTGTTTAATAAGTAAGAATATCCCGCTAAGACACAAATAGTGTGCTTAGGGGTATTTACAATTCAAATTAAAAAATTTAAATAAATTGATTTTATTTGGTTATATATTTATAAAAATAAATAATATTTAATTTGATTTTAGTTTGTCAATTTTTTTTTTAAGAAATAACATACAGAAATTCTACAATTTTTTTTTAAATAATATACCTATACTATATTTTTTTATGAACAATTTTAACTATCATATAGTAAATGTTTTTACTTAAATTTATTTAAAAAATGAAGTAGCAAAAAGTGCCGATGGATACCCATAAATAAACTATTTGACAAATTTTTACACATTCCGTATTAATTTTTTTTATCCCAAAAAAAAAAAGGAAAAGAAAAGTAAATGCTTTTTTCTGGTCAAAATCTAATTCCACTATATATACCTCTTAGTCCAATTCGAAAACATCATCTCTGGTTTTTGAATGATGAAAAAACAGAAGCTCGAAAACTATCAGGTATTATATATATATATATATATATATATATGTATATATATATATATAACAATTAAGACTGTTAAATTATTTCAAGTATGGTATTTATTTGTTGACTAATTATTATTATTAATAAAAATTTGTTGGAGCAAAAGATGGTGGGTGTGGATGCTGCAAAGAGTAAAGAGGAGAAGATGAAGATAATTTTCGACAAGTTTGATGTCAACAAAGATTCACATTTAGGGATAACAGAGTTGTTAGGATGGATCATGGCAGTTGAACCCACATTAAGTAACGATTTGCAAAGGCTTCCATTTCTCCTTCAAATATACTTGGATAACCCCTCTTTCCTAGCTGGTTCAAAAGGACTATCCTATAGTGGTTTCACTCACATTTACGAAGAAGGTCATCGTAACTTTGATCATGACTTCAATACCATTAATATTCAGCCCCCAATTCACCAGGTATGTACCTTAGCTTGCATATGTTTCACAATGTGTCCTATTTAATATATTCGCTGTTTAATATGGAGTTTTTCATTGTTACATGTAAATTTTGTAAACTATCCTTTGTAGTGTCTATGAGATTAGTACGAAAAAGAATTTATTAGTAATGTTGAGATAATTAAGTTATGCATGGATTATTTCTAATCCGTAATTTGGTATATTAGGGACAATTCTATCTTTAATGCCTTAATTTAGTGAAAATACTATGGCATGGCTAATACATGTATTATTTTCTCTGACCAAAAACACCCCTCAATGTATTCTAACATATTGTAATGTGTCATTAATCCATCAAATTATCAATGGAAGTATATATATTGTTACAGGGATATGCCATTCGAGGTATTTTACAACAACAACAACAACGTAGCTTGATGCTTCAATCACAACAACAACAACAACAACAACAACAACAACAACAAGAAGAAGAACAACACCGCAGTTTGATGCTTCAATCACAATTAGTACAACAACAAGCACAACAATGTGCAAGTCTAGCGACAAATACTTTTTCAAACAACCTCAGAAACACAACGCAACAAGTGGTACAAATATCTCTTCTGCCTTTCATATTATCTGAGAACATTTGATAATGTTGCTTTTTATGCCCGTCATCTGCACTCTAATTACGTACTGTATTTTAACAAAGTCCAACTTAAATAATTTTTATCTTTTACATAATTTTTTATGTTATACCTTTCCAACTTTTTCTTGTTTTAGATTACAATTCTTTTCATTCTTTTTTTTTGAATCTTGTACAGGGTGGAGGGATCAGCTCTGCTGGGCCGGTGTCTAATATCGGGATCACAGCACAACAAATGGTACCAATGCTTCAACAGCCCTTAATATTATTCGGCAGCATCTAAGAATGTTGCTTTTTAGGCTATCATCTAGACTCAAATCACAAAGTATTTTACCAAACTACAATCTTAGTAATCTTTAATCTTTGTTGGAATTGTTATACATTTTGTCTTCCCTTTTCCAACTTTTTCTTGCATTAGGTTACAAAGTTCATTTGTTTATAAAATTCTTGTAGGGAGGAGTGATCAGCTCTGCTGTGCAAGTGAATAGTTATGGAAACACAATGCAACAAGTGGTACAAATGCCTCATCTACCTGTGATAGTATCTAGACTCAAATCACAAATTATTTTACCAAGTTCCAATTTTAAACAATCTCTAATCTTTGCTAAAATTCTTTTCCTTTTTCCAACTTTAATTTTCTTGTTTTATGTTTCAAAGTTTTTTTGTTTTTTTTTTTAAAATTGTAGGGAGGATTGTTTAACTCTACTGCACAGGCAAATAGTAATGGAAACTCAGCGCAACAAGTGGTACAAATACCTAATCTACCTTTAATTCTCGCCGAGAACGTTTAGTAGTGTTGCTTTTTAGGCCATCATTTAGACTCAAATCACAAATTATTTTATCAAACTCCAATCTCAAATAATCTTTAATCTTATCTAGAATTGTCATTTTATTTTGTTTTCCATTTTTCAACTTTTGTTGTTTAAGTTACAGAGTTTATTTTTTTGAAAAAAACTTGTAGGGAGGAAATCTCAACTCTGCTGCTGAGGTGAACAAAAACGTAAACTCAGCTGAACAAAAGGTACAAATACTTTTTGTCTTTAACTCTGCGAGAATATTTAAAATTGTTGTCTTTTAGGCCATCACATATACTCAAATCACAAAGTATTTTTCCCAACTCCAATCTTAAAAATCTCCGTTTACATAATAGTAGTGGATTTTTGTTTTTACGTTGATAAAATCAAGTAACTATACTTTACAGTATTGCAATTTTTTTAGAGCAGTTGATGTGCCGAAAGTGCAGAAAAGCTCCTTCACTCTACTTAATACTAAGCTAAGACTTTAATTTCATTGTACATAATCTTCTTACCATCCTTCTTTACAACTACCAGAATGCTGTAAAAGACGTCAAGTCAAAAGTAAAGTATGATGGATCTCATCCTGAATTGGCTTCTAGGCTTGAAAAGGAAATATTGGACACAAATCCAGGGGTAAAATGGGATGATGTTGCTGGACTAAGTGAAGCAAAGAGGATTCTACAGGAAACTGTGGTACTCCCACTGTTTATGCCTGAGTATTTCCAGGTACTGCAGATAGTTGATTCTGAATATTAGCATACTAATGAATAATGGGTGGGTGAATATATATATATATATATATATATATATATATATATATATATATATTTGGTAGGACAGAAGTAACATTTTAAGGAAAAATACTTCTCATCATTTTCTGGTGTCCAAAAAGTGAATAATCTCCCGTATGTATTAGTCACGTAACATACTATAATATTGAATGTTACTTGCAGGGAATCAGGAGACCTTGGAGAGGAGTTCTTATGTTTGGTCCTCCTGGCACAGGGAAAACACTCTTGGCCAAAGCTGTTGCTATAGAGTGTGGGATGACATTTATGAATATTTCCTGTAGTTCATTGTGTGGAAATTGGTATGGAGAGAGTGAACGATTGACTCGGTGCTTATTTGAGCTTGCCCGTGCTCATGCTCCAGCTATGATTTTCATTGATGATATTGATTCTCTTTGCAGTGTCAGAGGGTAAAACAATAATCATGGTTCTTTCTAAATTCATTTCATATAAGCTGAGTATTTTTCTCAATACTAAGCTTTGAAGCTGTTTCTCAGGTCTGCTACAAAGCATGAAACATCCCGAAGGTTAAAGTCTGAACTTTTAGTTCAGATCGATGGATTAAATAACTCTAATAGTACATCAGGTAAAATGGTGACACTTTTGGCAGCAACAAATTTCCCTGGGAATCTTGACGAGGCACTAAGGTAAATAAGTGACACTTTTGATGATTCACTAATTTTGCTTCTGTTACATTTCATTTGCATTCTGTTTAATCGGCGATTCGCTGTGCTACTGTAGTAGGCGGCTAGAAAAGCGGATTTACATCCCACTTCCTGATTTTGAGACCCGTAAGGAGCTTATACAGATAAACTTAAAATCAATCGAGGTAAGCTTTCCTTGTTTCAGCTGTCTCTTTCTTCTATGTTCTTCTGTTATATTATCATCATAACCTCAAAAGAACTGTTCGATAATCAAAAGTCAATTACAGAAACTTTTTCTGACTTTTACAAAGAAAATTTTCATTTACATAGTAATAAACTATCAAGTTAAGTAAGCTATACTATGTTAGGTAGGACATAATCTATGTGAAATGTCACTTGCATAACTTGTATTCTCTAGTTCCCTTAGGGAAGTCATTGCCTTTTCATAAAGGAATTTGTTTTCTTAAAAAAAAGTTCAATTGTTTTTTTTTATGACAAGGGAAACCCGCAGGCTCTATCCTTTGGGTGTGGATAGGGTAAAACGCCCGCTCCTATGCAATACCTTGCACACCACATAGAAGAGGTAACCCACACTAGGCAAGCCTGGTGCGACGAGGTCGACCCAGAAGGCAAACCCCTTGCTTTCACTAGTAAGGGGTTTCGAACTTGAGACCTCTAACATGGAAGTTCCAAGCTCAACCAGCCTACTAAATATGGGAAAATTGATAGAGTGGGTTCAAAATGAGCATGATCTCATTATACATTTTTCATTTCAATATCTTTTCGCATTGCGTGTGATGTTTGAGCCGAGAGAAATGTCTTCATGTAGAACTGGCCCTATATTGGTATTATAAAATGGAAAATTTTGTTGACTGAAAAATTCAATGGCAGTTGGCTCCTGAGGTGGATATTGAGCAAGTGGCACAAAAAACAGAAGGCTACAGTGGAGATGATCTAACAAAAATCTGCAGAGACGCTTCCTTGAATGGCATGAGGCAGAAGATAGCTGGGAAAACCATACAGGAGATCAAGAACATATTGAAATCAGAAATGCTGAAAATTCCAGTTACAATGGAACACTTCCTAGAAGTTGTAGATAAAATAAAGCCCACAGTTTCTTCAGGGGACATTCAACGACATGAGAAATGGTACTCAGAGTTTGGATCATCATAGTAAATGAAAGTTCAAAAGTGCAACTGTTTTTGTAAGAAATCAAATTGATCGTTCTGGACAAGCATCACTGTTATAGCGTAAGATATTTTAGGAAATATTTTCGATAGATGATCCAATGTTGATGATACTACTACTGATATATGGGCTCTTCCATGGAAAATTTCAATCGATATATAGCTCAAATCTTCTAAATGGTTTCAAAATTTTAGATATGATATTCCCCTTTTCATATTTTGATTTTTTTGATATATTATTCACTCGAATGGATTCACTGAATTTATTCAATTCAGGAAAATTACTTGTGGAAATTTTATGGCTTTCTTTTCTGTCAATACATTTATTACTTTCTGAGTTTTTTTTCCAGCAATTTTTGTTCTCTTATACAAGAATAAGAAAGAAGGGAATTGAAGAAGAAGATGGAAATGAGAAGTGCTCAATGATGAATATGAATAAAAATAACGGAAAAAGGACGAATATATCCTCGAACTATCGTAATAGTATGCAGATACCTTCTGTCATACTTTAGGACATTAGTGCCCTTGCCGACCAAAAACTAGAGCATATATACCCTTCACTCTAAAGAAGACTAAATGGGGACACATGACACAATCTTATCCGTTGATAAATGTCGGATTGGTGAACAAGATTACGGCACATGTATGTCCGTTACTATAAAGGGTATATATGCTCTAGTTTTTGGAAAGCAGGGGTATCAATGTCCCAAAGTATGACGGAGGTTATTTGCATACCATTGATGATAGTTCAGGGGTATATTTGTCTTTTTTCCCTAAAAAGAATAAGTGATAATTGAGTTGTTTCGGATAAAAAAAAATTTTGGTAGCCAATGTAAATTGCCATTAACAAACAAAAACCAAATACACCTAAAGAGCACTCAATCCCCTAGTCACCCTCTAAGGAAGGTATTAAGAGAGTCAAGCCTCATATAGAACTCTAATTACACAAATCTCTACAACAAATAACTATACTTATTCGCCTTTCTAGACTTTTTAACTATCTCAAGTCTATCTACAAAGTCCTTCTTAATTTGTGTCACAAACGTATCTGTATTTATAGTGATGCCTTCAAACAATTTCCAATTCCTTGCTCCTCAGACCTGGTATATCATTGCTCCGCACAATTCGTAACAAAAAGTTCCTTGTGGAACTGTTGCCAATTCTTCCTTCTGAGTCTATTTATAATATGTTTGGCAGTTCCTATCACAGACCAATGTTACATTTTATTTTGGACTCTCACTATCCATTCACAAGTAGAGAACATGTGTCTCCTCTACTGATTTCCCACACAAACTACAGGTGTCATCTTCCACGGGAATAGTTAATCTCTTGAATCTCTTTTTGGTTAATACTCTATCTTGCATAGCTAGTCATAATATGATCTATGCTTAGGTTGAAAAAATCTAGTCCAGATTAAGTCAGACACTCTAAGTCTAGCATGTTACCCCAATAGTATATTATAACTCTGTATGAGTGAGTATTTTCCCTCGGGAGTGAGCAAGTAAGCACTAAATCAATACCAAATTTGCGTCTCTGCTTTCAAGGCATTAACCCTTTTCCAGTACCAACTTCAGTCCAATGGTGGAGTATGTATCCATATGTGGATAAAATATTTTAATTGAATGAATATTTTTGTAATTTTATTGGGGTAAGATGTTTTAGATGAAATGGACATTTTGCTATTTTTTCTTTCCTTTTATTTGGTAATAAAGACACATTAAAATAACTCAGATTTCATTAAGGATGACAATTAGTAGGGATTGCGAGTAAATCCAATGAAACTTATTTCCTTCTAATAAAAGAACTATATGTATATTTTATGTTTTGCGAAGTCATGATGTAGATTATACAAGTAATCGGGGAAATTAATTTATGCATCTAATAAATTAATAATTTCTTCTTCTCATGCAACTATCAACCTTTCTGATTAAATTTTTTGGAAAATGTATAAGTACCCCGAGACTATGATCGAAATTTTGGAGACACACTTTAACTAAATTAAGGTTCTATTACCCCTAACCTATTTTTCTTTTGTAATTTTGTGCACCTTTTTGGCTTAAGTGGCATCCAAATATCTCCACACGCCTCATTTGCGTGGAGTCACTGAGTATACCATGTAAGACAAAAGGTGTATAAAATTACAAAAGGAATAAGTTCAGAGGGTAATAGGACCTTAGTTTAGTTAAGTTGCGTCCTTGAGATTTCGGTCAAAGTCTAAGAAGTACTTGTGCCTTATTCATAAATTGTTCATTATTTTTTTTATTATCGAGTCAAAATTGAATATTGATACACAATAAGTGGTGTCTTGGTATAATATTACAAAATAGATAAATAAAGAGAAAACAAATTGAAAATGAGACTAAACGGGCAGAAAGAGGCAGTGCTTGCTATAGTGAGGTGGGTTAAGCAAAATTTTCAAGAAATGTTAAATACTACTTCCCATTTTATGTGAGAACCTTTTCTTTTTAATCCGTCCCAAAAGAAATATTACCTTACTATAATTGGAAATAATTTAATTTTAAAATTTTTATTTTCCCTAAATAAAATGATTTTCAACCACACAAATATCTGAGGATTGGTCTAGACCATAAATTTCAAAAGTCTTCCCTTTTATCCTAAACACAGTGTCAAGTCAAAGGTAATACCTAAAAATGGGACGAAGGGAGTAGGATAGGACAAGGCGAGTCAGATTCTTAACAGGTCAAGCCTTTCTGTATCACACTCCACCCTGTCTAGCTCTAATTTCCATTAGGGAGACTTGCGTAGAAAACAAAGTTCGTACACATGGCGATTCTCTAAACTCTTAAGAAAAAAAGTAGGAGCTTGTGTGTTTGGTATGAATAGAAATATTTTCCTAGAAAATTTTTTCTAGTAAAACAAGTTGGTTTTTAACTTATATTCTCATATTTGGTTGGTGAATGAATAATCTTCTTTAAAATGTTTCTAAATTATATTCTCATGTAAAATGTTTTACTAAAAAAAACTTCTAGTGTTTGGTTGGTTGAATAAAAACACTTTTCAGAAAATATCTTTATTTTTTGTGTAAAGTATAGATAGAAGTTTTTTGAAAAATAGTTTTTGACATGAAAACCAATCCCGATAATCTTCGACACCCAATACTAACGATCAATCTGGATCTGACCCCAACTCTTAACCCGTAAGCTGACTGACCCCGACATTCGATCCTAACCTAACCCGACCTCTTGACAAAAATGACCCTTCTAGAGATGATGCAACTGAAGGAATTCCAATCCGCGTCAGTGTCTCAAGATATTGACTAAAATCAACTCTTCCAAGCATTAATCTTCCAAAACTCAAAACTCGCACCAAACTCAGTCGAACACCTTAAGGAGCATGCCACCCAACGTAGGACCAGACACAAGCTATAAGAAACCTATAGGAAGGAGAAAACAGGAATATCATTCATAAAACAGAGAAAATATCCCGAGGGTCATTTTACATCACATGTACAAAATATCGCGAACTCGAAGATCAAATATTACCAGGCGTTGGGCAGAATTGGAAATTCACCATTTTGATACAAAATTCAGTTTTTACACTCATGCACAACCATTAATGTGAAGATTATTATTGTTTGTACTCATATGTTGATAGTTATAGCTTGCGGTTGCAAGCTTGGATAACAAGTTTTCTCACTGTTCATCTTTTGGATTTAAGATTGAATACTCCATTGTATTAATTTTCACTCTTTCTTCATTGTCTTATTTTGAATTGCTTAAGTTGTAGGTGTAATTTATCATGGGAGAATTTGAGTTTTGTTATGTTGATTGACTTCTTTAGCTTTGTAATTGACTGAATGTTTCCATTTATGAAATGGGTTTTTTATTACCTAATCAATTTTATAATTAATTGCTTTTCTAATGGATTTGATTACTCCATGGACTCATCTGTTTATGTTGATTGATCTAGGTAGAGTCAATTGAGGTTGGTAACTATTATTTTTGCTATAAATGAAAATGCTTTATTTAGTTATAAAGGATTGTCCATACAAAAGGGAATTGATCTAGCTGAACCAATTGCATTAACATCTCATTCTAGAATGTTAGTAGCAAATGAAGGAGATGCGTCAAAAATATATAGTTCGTTTACAATCATAGTAGGATCCTTTGTTTTCCTTCTGTATTCAGCTAAAGCATCAGCAACTCCATTAGCCTCTCTCGGAGTATGGTGGAGTGTTGGTCCTTCCAATTGCTGGAGAAATGATATGCAATCAGCACATATGTTTGAGTACAAAGCATTATCAGTGCATAGAGAATATAGAAGTACCCGTGAGTCGGTTTTCACCAACACTTTCTCTATACTTTTTGTTTTTGCTATTGTCAAGCCATGTAGTAGGGCCAATAAATCTGCGTGGTAAACACTGTCTACTTTAGTTTTACATTCAAATTTTGTAATCCACTGTCATGATTGGTTCCTTATCACCTGTCTGGTGCCAACTTTGTCTGTTTCAGGCTTAAAGGATCCATCAATGTTTAGTTTGAAATGGTTATCAGGTGGTTTTGCCATGTGATAGGGATCCTATTTTTTTTTGGGTGGTTTTCCCAAAAATGTAAGCGATGCATTGAAGCTCAAGGGTTTAGAAGAGGATAGTGTGCATAATTCTATAGACATCTTTAGAGGGTTGACACTTGAACAACTTATTATTTCTGATTCTCCAAATAATCTTATGAATAATTGGTGTAAGTATCATATATTTATATAAAAGAGAATCTTAGGCCAACTTATGTGACGTAACCACAAATCGGGATTCTCTTTTAACTTATTTATATAAAAAATTAGCCTTTATGACTTTTACAAAAAAAATGTGACTTCCTATGAAAAGTTTTGACTTTTTATGAAAAGTTACGACTTTTACGAAGAGTTGCGACTTTTATGAAGAGTTGCAACTTTAATGAAGATTTGCGACTTGTATGAAGAGTTGCATCTTTTATAAAATATTGTGACTTTTATGAAAAATTGTGACTTTTCCAATGAATTGTGACATTCCTGATAAGGCACAATAAGCATTTATTGGTACTATCCTTTATTGTCTATAAATAGAGGAATTTCCTCGTATTTTAAGACAATGAAATTCTGAACTATTTCTTATTCTTCTTCTGTGGAATTATATTCGTGTACTTTGTTCATGTTGAGTGACTGACTGATACTATTTTTTTTCTATCAACACACTTGTGAATATTAATGCTATATCCTGAGAGGATCTATTCCTTTAAACTTCAGGTAGTAGAATGGACTAATTTCTTAGGGGAACAATGTGCATTCAGTGGCCTCTATTTTTCCTTTATGTTTCATTTTGTTATTACAAATTTTAGTATGTTGTCTACAGTCACAAATTTATTCTTATTTTATTTATTTTTTTAAATTTTTGTGTATATGTTTTAAACTTTGTTGTTTAGTTTATGCTTTTGATCATTATGTTGAAGTAAAGATATGTTAATCACGAGTTTGATGTAATCATTAGACTACTGGTGTCCAATAGATTTGAATTTTTAAACTTGTATAATAAATGACTTTAATCTTTATAGAGTTTTCAGTGGCTAAAAGATCCATGAGATGTGAAACAAAGGACTTTCAGTGTTCAAAAGTTAGGGTGGTTCAACACTACCTTGGAGTTTTATTTATTCAACTTTCTATCTTATCGAGGTAGTCACTCGATTAATGACATTCAAAAAATAAAGGAATGTAGTGGGATGGTAAGTGTTGTACTTAGCCTTAATTAAACGTTTGGGTTCAAATGTTGGGTTGAAGTCAATGAGTTACCCTTCACTGTAGGATGAATCTATATTAACGACATATTAAAGAAATAATTATCTCCTTATTAACTTTAAATTGAAAATCTCAAAAACAATAAATTTTAACCATATTGATAAAAACATAAATAATAAAATATGTCTTTTGGCTATCAAAGTAGTGTCATCGATTGCATATGATTTTGAATAAGGGACCTGCCAAGACATCATTAAATCCAAATTATTTTGAATAAGGGACCTGCCAAGACATCATTAAATTCAAATTATTTGAGCAACATATGTTATTCATTGAAATCCAAAAGATGTTTTTTTTATAATTTAATTAACTTATCAAGTACACAACTAATTATATAAGATGTATCATATTTAGATTTTGTATGTAGCAGTCTTGAGTAGGATAAAAACTCTCGCAATTAATGAATATAATATTTTCATAACTTTTTAAAAATACACATATAGACATTGAAACAATTACATATCTTTTGTAAAGACTTTGGTGATGAACAACTACAATCAAATGAACAATTAATAATAATATTTGTAAACACTTAAAATCAAATCCTTTTCATTTTAAGATTAAAAAAAACATTTCATTTCATCTTTGGATAAAATATTATTGACAATTTATTGTAGGGTTGTGCACTCTCAAAAACACATATATTATCATATGTTCAGAAGTAGAATATTGACATAGTTCACCACCGCAGGAAGCACGGGCAATATACCTAGTTCAAGTGTAAACCAAGTGATTGTTCTAGGTTGTGGAGTTTGTGGTCAGAGCTGTGGAGTGGCACAGTCTGAAGATGCCGTTATAAAAATCATTCTTGTCTAAAGTTATACCAAATTTACCCGGATGTTACAAGAGATAGGGTAGTTCGAAAAAATGTGGGCCGCGGTTTCTTCTGTATTTGAAAAAGATAATACAATTTTTATTATTAGTAATATTTCTATAGAAAAGCACGGAGGAGGTAGGGAGTTTATTGAGAGTGAGGAGCCACATAAAGACTTTTATTTTGTTAAGAGTCTTGAGTTTCCAAATCCAGGTCAAGTTCACAAGAGTATGAATATGGTATTCTTTATTAGCGTCTAGGAAAAGATTATAGGCACTACTTGCACTGAATTTACCGCTACTATTAGGATTCCAAAAGTGAGTATCTCTTTTGGGCATACATAGTTTAGTAGAAGTATGGATGGAGGATCTTACATGGGCAGGGAGCTCGAAGGAGATTCTGGATAAACCCCAATCATTGTTTATCTTTACATCCATCACTACAAGCTCCGTATCCGATTTATTTAGGGGTCCGTGGATAGTTTCTGGCTAAGTGTGAGTCCCTTCAATCTATCTTTCATTCCAAAGATTTATTTTTTTCTGTCCCTCCCTAGGCTCTAAGAGATACCTTTTTGTAATAGTTGGTAGGATTTAGTAAGATTTTTTAAGATATATGAGTCGTAGGAGTGAAATTTGTTAATAAATGCTTTGTTTCTCCTATTGATATATTTTTTAAAATTTTTGAATGCACTCTAACCCACAAATTGTCTTTGTTATCTAGAAATCTCCAGTGAAAGCTATCTAGAAGTGAGAAATTTATACCACTCATGTTTTTGAGGCGTAAACACCCCGGTTCTTCGTGGTGGTGCACGTGTTCCAATTTACTAAGTGGAGCTTCTTTTCTGGTGTTGACCCCCAAAGAAAGTTTTTCTGTTTGTGGTCAATATGATTAATAGTAGCTTGGGGTAGTAAGTTGCATTTCATTGCACAAATTGGAATGGAGGCTAGGACTGCTTTAACGAGGGTAGTTCTTCCTGCTAGGGAAAGAAATCGTGTTTTCCACCCACTAAGTTATTTATTTAGATGGTCTATAATGTATTGATAATCTTGGCTTTTCTGATGATGGTTTTTAATCGATAGGCCTAGGTATTTACCTATTTTTTCTGATTGGCGGATATTCATCATTCTGGAGAATTCATTACTCGCATCGGTTTAACACTAGACGAAAAATATGATGGAAGATTTGTTGAAATTGATTGTTTTCCCTGATTGGTTTGAAAGATTATTAAAGATGTCAATTATCGAGGATGCATTTATGGAGTCAGCTTTGGCAAGAAGGATAATGTCATCCCCAAAAAGGAGGTGAGATATAGGAACTCATCTATCCTAACTAGTTGCCAAAGGCTTTCCTAGATGGCGAAGTGTATTGAGTCTTGAGAGAGATTCCATACAGATGATAAAAATGTAGGGTGAGAGGGGGTCTCCTTGCCTTATTCCTCTTGTTTATCGGAACGGTTGGAGTTCCATTTATTAGGATTGATATGGAAGAAGATGATATAAAAGGCATGATAAGGTTGATAATATTATTTGGAAAGTTTAAGATCGTTAGTGATTGTCGAATGAAGGACCATTCTAATCTCTCAAAGGCCTTTTCTAGATCAATTTCGCGAAGCATTTTCCCAAATTTCCCTTTAGCTTTTTTGAAAGAGTGGACAGCTTCCTGAACAATAATAGCGTTGTCTAGTGCTCTACGACCTGCAATGATGCGATATTGTTCAAGACTCATGATATAATTTAGGAACGACCAAATTCTATTAACAATGATTTTAGTGATGCACTTGTAAATTATGTTGCAAAGGCAAATATGCCTATTCTGGGTAATTTGTTTGGGATTATTAATTTTCTTGATAAGGCAAATGTAGGTCTTGTTTATTTGAGGGGAAATGGAGGTAATAATAAAAGCGTTCATACAAGTGGAGACTATTGTTTCTTCCGTTTCATTTAAGAATTTCTGGAAGAATAGCGGGTGGAGGCCATCCGGACCCGGTGATTTAAGGGGTTGAAATGAGAAGATAGTTGATGTAACTTTCTGTCTAGTTAGAGGCCTTCTGAGTCTAGCTTTGTTTTATGGAGAGATGGCATTTACACAATTTGCAGGAACAGGTAAAGAGCTTCAGTTTAACTCAGTTGTATAAATATTTTGGAAGTGCTGGAGGATAGTCTTGTTAATTGAATTTGAATCAAATGTATGATCATATTTCCACGTCTCCTATAGTGGTAAAAATATGGAAGAATTTAGTATTTGAGGTGTAACAACCCATACATCGAATGATGCTAGAGATAGTGAATCAATGCTATGCAATAGATCATGTTGATTTCAATTAGCTTCCCATGTCATAATTCCCTTAGATTCCTTACTTGACAAGATTTTTGCCCCTATCCCTGATTATTACTATAATCATCTTCATATTCTAATTGTGTATTTACCATTTAGATACAAATTTGTATCTTATAATTCTTTATCTCTTCAATAACTGACACATTGTTACTTGTGGGATTCGACTCCGACCTCAGATGATATTCTCCAAGGTATTTGAATTCCATTCCTTAGAACTCTCAGTAAAATTTTCAATTTTTTTAGTAATGTTTTCTTGGTTACACCACATTATGTGTACCAAATACGTAAAAGTGGCATGTGACACCCAAATTGATTTCGTCTTAAAAGTCTCATTGTGCCTAGTATAATTTTAAAACAAATGTATCTTAATCGAGCAATGGTCCGAACATATCCTATTTAGGTGAGTTATGAAAAAGCATTGAGCCATTATAACTAGTTACGTTGCATTTCACTGCATAGTGTGTGAAACATTTACAATATATTTGAAATTAAAGAAATTGAGTACTTAATTAAAATTAGATGATATCAATTAGTCGTATGGTCACAAGTTTTCATATCTTTTTTCACTTTATTTGATAATATTGGTCCATCAACTTTTCAATCAACTTATATTCGAAATTTGAAAAACACATACATGTCTTTGTTTTTATCCATCTCACTTTTTATATTTATACTATTTTGTACACACATGCATTGCACATGTGTCTTTAATAAATAGTACATACAAGGTAAATTATATTAAAATGTAATGATAACAAAAAAAAATAATATAAAAAGTGTATATGATAATATTAAGGAAATGTGCAACCATTACTAATTGAGCTTAAGCCGTATATAAAATCATCCACATTTTTTTCAATAGCAAAACTAAGTAATCGATTAACATGTCATTTTTATGAAAATATGTGACTACAGTGTAATCTTTTTTATTTATTTTTGTACAAAGGGAATGAGCTAATTAATACATACTCCACAAAGGATACAAAGTCTTTTATTTTTTAGATAATTTCTACTAATGAATTTGAAGCTATCAACATAAGGCCA
Source organism: Solanum peruvianum (assembly GCA_027705065.1). NCBI lineage: Eukaryota > Viridiplantae > Streptophyta > Magnoliopsida > Solanales > Solanaceae > Solanum > Solanum peruvianum. The sequence continues at coordinate 37,126,108 of JAKWJD010001759.1, read as the reverse complement.
AACATAGTGCCACCTCTTAGAGAGAATATCCACTGTGAAAGCCTCCTGTGACGGTATAAAAGAGAGAGAATTTGAACGAGAAGTGATCCATACAACTTACTAATTCGATCTTAGATTTCTACCACTCCCGTTTCTTGTTTCTTCGACAAAAAATTTCTCAAATTACCGCTATTTTCAAATTTTTCATAGTCACCTGGAGCCATGATTTTAGGTCTAAAAGAATCAAATATATTTTGTTTGACTTTTTAGATAGTTGCACAAGTATACGTCTTTTTCGTAATAAAACCAGCATAAATGAAGTTATAGAAACTTAGTACGTGATGAAAAAAGGTTAGTATTGTAAAGAAAACTCAGAATATAAGAAGAAAAAGACAAGAAGTATAAGATAGAGGAGAAAATTTTTCTTATTCAAGTATGTCTTACAAATTGTGAGTGATTCTCTATTCATAGTGTTGAGATATCACTCCAAAAGTCATCTAATTAATAGATACATAGTTATCTTGGAAGTTCTTATCACCTTGAAAACACCTATACATAAATCCATTTAATAGTGGATAAATCTAATGCATAATCCACATATACTATACAATGGATTCATAACACTCCCCTTTGGATATCCATAGATTATGTGCCTCGTTAAAACCTTACTAGGAAATATCCAGTGGGAAAAAGCCTAGTGAAGGAAAAAGAGTACACATATGTCATAATACGCTTTGAATGTTGCCTTGTTAAAAACCTTACCAGGAAAACCCAACTTGGGAGAAAACAATAGTTAAGGAAAAGAGTACAAGCGTATTTCGCTCCCCCTGATGAAAACTTTACTTGATATCTCGGAGACGGCGCATCCAAATCTTGTATTTGAACTTCTCAAACGTTGATGTTGGCAATGCTTTAGTGAATAAATCAGCAAGATTATCACTTGAACAAATTTGTTGAACTTCTATCTCACCATTTTGTGGAAGATCATGCGTGAAAAAGAACTTTGCTGAAATATGCTTTGTCCGGTCTCTTTTGATGTATCCACATTTCAATTGAGCTATGCATGCAACATTATCTGCGTACATTGTGGTTGGTATATTCTTTTTCAAAGAAAAACCGCACATTTCTTGAATATGATGGGTCATTGATCTCAACCAGACGCACTCTCGTTTTGTTTCATGGATGACTATTATTTCTGCATGATTTGAAGAAGTGGCTACCAACGTTTGCTTCATTGATCGCCAAGATATTGCCGTGTATCCACATGCAAACAAATAAACTATTTGTGATCGAGCTTTATGCGAATCAGATAAACACCCTGCATCTGCGTAACCAATTAGAATTGATTTAGATTCATTGGAATAGAATAAACCCATGTCCATGGTCCCCCCGAAGATATCGAAGTATGTTTTTAACACCATTCCAATGTCTTTTTGTTGTGGAGGAACTAAATTTTCCTGTAAACTTACTGCCAAACAGATATGTAGTCGAGTATTGTTAGCAAGGTACATTAGTGCCCTAATTGCACTAAGGTAAGGAGTTTCATCACCAAGAAGCTCTTCATCATTCTCTTGAGGTCGAAATGGATCTGTATTGATGTCAAGTGATCTTACAACCATTGGAGTACTCAATGGATGTGAGTTATCCATGTGAAAACGCTTTAGTATCTTTTCTGTGTACGGTGATTGATGAACAAGTATTCCATTTGATAAATTCTCAATCTATAGGCCAAGGCAAAATTTTCTCTTTCCGAGATCTTTCATTTCAAATTCTTTTTTTCAGACACTCAACAGCTTCTAAAAGCTCTTTACGAGTGTCAATGATTTTCAAATCATCAACATAAACAGCTATTATAACAAATTTAGACCCCGAACTTTTAATGAAATTACAGGGACAACTCGAGTCATTTTTGTTCCCTTTCTTTAACAAATATTCACTCAGACAATTGTACCTTATCCTTCCTGATTGTTTCAATCCATTAATAGATTTCTGAAGCTTTATTGAACAAGTTTCTCTTGAATCTTTGTATGCTTCAGGCACTTTGAATGCTTCAGGAATTTTCATGAAAATATTGTGGTCCAATAAGCCATATAGATAGGTTTTGACAACGTCCATTAGACGCATTTCATGTTTTTCATGAACTGCCAGATTTATGAGATATCTGAAGGTGATTGCATCTACCACTGGAGAATATGTCTCCATATAATCAATGTCAAGTCTTTGAGAAAAATAATGAGCAATGAGTTGGGCCTTATATCTCACAACTTCACCTCTCTCATTCTTTTTCGTATAAAAACTCATATGTACCTCACTGGTATGATACCTCCAGGTGTTCGGATTATTGGTCCAAAAACTTTACGTTTTTCCAGTGAAACCAATTCAGCTTGAATTGAATATTTCCATTTTGTCCAATCATTTCTCTTTCTACATTCGTGAACAGATTTTTGCTAAAAATCTTCATCTTGTTGCATTATGTCAATAGCAACATTATAGGCAAATATGTTGTCAATCACAATATTATTTGGGTTCCACAACTTTTTCGTTGAGACATAATTCATTGAAATTTCCTTTTTTTCAGAAGTTCGAACCTCCTCCTCATCATGTATGATGATTTGGGTCTCATCTTGAGAAAATTCTTTCAACCCATGATAATCTTGATCATTTATTCCTTTTCTCTTTCGAAGATTTTTATACTTGAAGCCAATTGGTCTACCACGCTTCAAATGTGGTCTAGACTCATTTACCTTAACAATTTGTCCAGTCGGGATATCAACTCGAACTGGAGCATTAACAGCTGAAATATGTGATTTAATGCATTTGGTAGCTGATTTGCAATGTTCTACAAATAATTTTTTTTTTAAATTCTTGCTTACATTGGTTTGTTCGAGGATCCAGATGAGATAGAGATGATGAATTCCAATCTATCTCTTTTCCCAACGACTTATGTTTTCCCCCTAATGTTGGGTATACTGATTCATCAAAATGACAATCAACAAATCTTGCCTTAAATAAATCTCCAGTCATAGGCTCCAAATATTTTATGATTGAAGGAGATTCATACCCATCATATTTCCCCAACCTTCTTTGGGACCCATCTTTGTGCGTTGTGGTGAGCAATTGAGACATACACTGCACATCCAAAAATTCTAAGATGGGAAATGTTTGTCTCTTGACCAAAATTCAATTGTAATGGGGAGAATTCATGATAATTGATTGGCCTTATGCACACAAGTGCTGATGCATGAAAAATAGCATTCCCCCACATAGACACATATAACTTTGTTCTCATTAGTAATGGTCTGGCTATAAATTGCAGACGTTTAATCAATGATTCTTCTAGACCGTTTTGAGTGTGAACATGCGCAACTGGATGTTCAATTGTTATATCATAGACATACAATAATCATTAAATGCTTGAGATGTAAACTCACCAACATTATATAGACGGATTTTTTTTATAGTATAGTCTAGAAATTTCTCTTTCAATCTTATTATTTGAGCCAACAATCTCACAAAAGCCATGTTGCGAGTTGATAATAAACACACATGTGACCATCTTGTAGAAGCATCTATCAAGACCGTATAATATTTAAAGGGTCCACATGCAGGTTGAATTGGTTCACATATATCACCATGTATACGTTCTAGAAACGCAAGGGATTCAATTCAAACCTTAACAGTTGATGGTTTAATTATTAACTTTGGTTGAGAACAAGCAGAACAAGATAATTCTTTTGATTGAAGGATATTTGGGCTCTTTAAGGTATGCCCATGTGAATTCTCAATGATTTTGTGCATCATAGTTAATCCGGGATGGCCCAACCGGTCATGCCAAATAATAAAATCATTAAAATTAGTACACCTTTTGTTTACTACGGCATGTGATTCAACTGTACTTATACATGTATAGTACAACACCGAAGAAAGTGCAGGTAATTTTTCATGCACAATTTTCTTCTCTACATTAATTGTAGTAATATAAAGGTATTCAACCTTTCCTTCATTAGTCGTCTTAACATGATAGCCATTTTGGCGAATAACTTTGAAACTTAATAAGTTTTCTTTGAGACTTACTACAATATAATGCATTATCAATGCTTAATATTTTCCCTCGAGGTAGTAATAAGGTCGCTCTTCCAGAGCCCTTAATTAATTTTGTACTACCTGATATTGTGTTGACATATGTCATTTTCATAACCAAATTAGAAAAGTATTTCTTTTCTTTTAATATTGTATGCTTTGTAGCACTATCAAGAAGACATACATCTCCATAACTCATCTTGAATCTTACCGACAACTGGGGATTTCTGTTAATTTTCATTAAAATAAAATACATTAAAAGAAGGAAGAAACAAAGTTAACAACAGATATTTAAATACTTCAACATGAACAACATAATAATTAAAAACACATAAGTAAAATATTATGTAAAATATTAACAGACTTCATTCCCCAGCTAAAAGATCAAACATCAATTTCGATCTCCAAAGAAGTCATCAACTTTCATATGAGTAATGTCACCAAGGCCATCAAAAGCATCATCCTTTAAAGACAAATTTTCTTCAACATCCTTATCATATTTCTGAGATGTTCCCGACTTATTCTTTAAGAGTCATATGTGACTCAGCTCGAGCATTGGAAGAGGAAGCATCAAATTTATTTCCTTTCTTTTTAAAGGAATTTTGATAGAGCCTTACAAAATGCTCATGTGTGCGACATTCATTATTCCAATGGCCTTTCATGCCACAACAACGAAAATTAATTTTTCAGGGATTATTTTAAGAACTCATGTTGTTCTCCCTTTTATTATGACTACCACCTCGAAGATTAGAATATCGTCTCTTATCTTTGCCACGTCACCGTGCATTATTAGAGCACCGATGATAATCTCTTTTTACTTCAGATTGATCACCTGCTCCCACCACATTTGCCTCTGGTAATGGAGCAACTCCAGTGGGAGGAGCTTCATGATTTTTCATTAAAAGAGCATTATGTTGCTCAACCACCAAATGACATGAGATTCGTTCAGAATATTTCTGAAAACCCTTTTCACGATATTGATGTTGCAATATCACATTTGAGGCATGGAAAGTGGTAAATGTCTTTTCCAACATGTCCTCATCTTTTATAGTCTCCCCACATAATTTCAACTTGGAGGTTATCCTGAATACAACAGAGTTGTATTCAATTACGGTCTTAAAATCTTGAAACCGTAAATGCATCCACTCATAACGAGCTCTTGGCAACACTGTTGCCTTTAGTTGGTCATATCTCCCCTTTGAATCAGTCCACGATTCAAGTGTAATTTTACCATCAGATATTCAATCTTCAGGTCCTCATCAAGATGATGACGAAGGAAAATCATAGCCTTCGCCTTATCTTGACTCGATGATTCATTTCCCTGAGTAATAGTGGCATCAAGACCTTTAGCAGCCATGTGAATCTCAGCATTGAGTACCCATGAAATATAATTCTTTCCAGTAATATCTAATGCCACAAACTCAAGTTTGGATAAATACCTTTGCAAGTAGAAACTTCGTGCTGATAAAGTATTGGAAAGAAAACTTTGAATATAAGAAGAAAAAGATAAGAAGTATAAGATACAGGAGAAAATTTTTCTTATTCAATTATGTCTTCCAAATGGTGAGTGATTCTCTATTTATAGTGTTGAGATATCAGTCCAAAATTCATCTAATTAATAGATACATAGTTATCTTGGAAGTTCTTATCATCAGGTTGGAAGCACCTATACATGAATCCATTTAATAGTAGATAAATCTAATGGATAATCCACATATACTATACAATGGATTTACAACAGTTAGCTCTTAATTTGTATTGTTTTGAATTGAATCACGTGATATTAATAAGTCGTATGGTCACGATTTTTGTATTTTTTTAAAACTTTATTTGAAATTAAATATTTGTCCATCAAATTTTCAATCAGTTGTATTAGAAATTTGAAAAACACCTATTAGTCTTAATGTGCATTGCACATGCGTCTCTAGCAAATAGTACATACCACCATGTAAGTTATATCAAAACATAGTGTAATAAATAACAAAAAAAAATAATATGAAATATACAAGATAAGCTTCAGGCAATGTGCAACCTTACTATTGGAACTTGAGCGGTATAAAAATCTTCCACATTTTTTCAACAACAAGACTAAGCCATCGACTAACATATCATTTGTATGGATACAAGTGACTGCAGTGATCTCTAGTCTTTTTATTTTGGAACAAAAGGCATGACCGATTACATACTCTACAAAGGATACATAACCTTTTGTTTTTAGAATATTTTTACCAGTAAAATTGAAGCTATCAACATAAGGCAAGACATAACTCCACCACTTAGAGAAAATAACTGTTGTGAAAGGATTTTGTGTTGGTAAGAGTGAGTGAATTTGAACGAGAACTAAGTTTGAGAACAAACTAATAAGATCTAGGGATTCTGTCACTCCCTGTTTTTGTTTCTTCGACAACGAAATTCTAAAATTACATTTACTTCCCAATTCACCACTGTAGTCGTAAGCGATGAGTTTAGGTCCATAAAATAAAATGTACTTAGTTTGCTTTTTGGATAATTCAAGGATACCTATTCTTTGTTGTTCATCTTGTACTCCGAACAACTTAGACAAAACTTTGAACATCTTCGTAAGACAACAAAGGTTAAGAACATTTTCACAACTAGAACATTAAAACTAGTAGCGAAACTAGAATCAGAAATAGATTAAAAAAAATATACGAAATATTTTTCTTAAAGAAGAATTGTTGTTAATATGTGTCTAAAGAATCTTACTGATTCCAACAAACTTTGAAGAAACACGAAGTTACCAAGTTTAATGAACCAGTGAAGAACAGAAGATTAGAAGAACTGAAATTAATTCACAAATCTAAAATTTGAAAAACACGTACCAGAATCTGGAAATTTTTAATAGGAAAAAGATCAAGTCCAGTGAATTAACAGTGTCCCCTTAAGGAAATTATTCCCCTCTAGTATCCGAGGTTTGATTTGGAATATGACCTCCAGGGTAAAATGATCTCAATCACCAGAGTATAGATACCAAAAACTCCGGTGTCAGCGAACCACTCAACGACAGTAAAGTACACTTAGAATACTAGATTTAGTAGTTGGAGAAGAAGTCCATAAATTCTATTTAAAATGAGAGGAAATCCCTCAATTTATAGAAAACAAAGGATAGTGCGAAAAGGTTCTTATTGTGCCTTACCGGAAAGGTCACAAACCTTTGGAAAAGTCACAATCTTTCAGAAAGGTCGTCACCTTTCATAAAGGTCACAACTTTCCATAAAAGTCACAACTTTTCATAAAAGTCGCAATTTTTCATAAAAGTAACAACTTTTTATAAAAGTTGCAACATTTCATAAAAGTCACAACTCTTCATAAAAGTCGCAACTCTTCATTTTCCATTCACACCTTTTTAAAATCCAACAATCCCCCGCATGAATGGGGAATGACTAGAAGACAAAGAAACAGACAAGTATGTGTACTTTACAAGAAAGAATTAATTGCATCTGGATAAGTAGGTTTCCCCTTGGACTTTCCGTAGTGAACATATGTCGGATATACTAGGTCAATCGGTAGATGTGATATCTTTGAACCGTCGAACTTTGATGTATATCTAGACAACCATATGTCACACAATAAACCCTTTACCATTTATGGTTCGTTTTGTCCATGAACACCTCCTGGTTTCATGAGTGTATAGAGAGACGGGCTTTTACAATCATCTTCTTTGAAGCGGCTTACACTTCACACTCACATAGGTGATTTCTAACCGTGTTATCGCGTAGATACACTATTTGGTCAACGCTTTCAAACTTCGCAAATCATTAAAACCATTAAGCTTTATTAACTCATTAACAAGCCTTAATGTTGTATCCTTGTCCCTGAGCATTGTCTTCATCATGAGAATGGATTGAGTTTATTGACAATGCCGAACCGTCATTCACAACTTTGTTTTTCTCCTTCAATATAGCTCTTGGGATCTCCAGTCTTCTAGATAGAGTTACCGCCATGATGACTTGTCCTAAGCGGTAAATTCATTCCCTTAGATGATCTTTTAACTTTCTCTCTAGTTAGACCTTTTTTAAGTGGATCCGACACATTATCCTTTGACTTTATATAGTCAATTCTGATAATTCCACTGGAGAGTAGTTTTCTAACAGTATCATGTCTAGGTCGTATATGACGAGACTTTCCGTTATACGTCATGCTCCATGTCCTACCTATTGCATCTTGACTGTGAAAGTGTATGCATACTAATGCCAATGGATTGGGCCAAAATAGAATATCTATCAAGAAATTTCGGAGTCTTTTAACTTATTCACCGACCTTATCTAGAGCACCTAGCTCAAAGATCATTGTAGAGCTAGCGATACATGTCTCTTTTGAAATATTTCTAAGAGACTGCTCCTCTACAATAGTAAATCCATATCCACTCGTGAATTTTACTTCATTCTTCCGATTATTCAATTTGCATCATTATATCTTTCAATATTGTTGGATATTTTTATAATGCAAGACATAATTTTAAGTATTATTTTAAATACTCCAAAATACTATTTATTGTCATCTAATGAATTTATTTGGGATCACTTGTGAATGGACTCAGTTTAAAATAGCAAATTCTATATATGATCGCACACACTATATGATATACATCATGCTTCCCAAAAATCTAGCACAATCCAATTGTGAGTCACTTTTGTTTTCACTCTTTTGAAATGCAAAGCTCAAATTTATTGGACACTTGACAATATTGACATTCAAATATTTGAACTAGTTAAGTACCTTTTCAATGCAATGAGACCGTGAAAATGCTAAACATTATGGAGTTCTACGAATTCTTATATCTAAGATCGCATTAGCAACTCCAATAATTTTAATTCCACTTGCTTTATAGCATACGTTTAGTAGCATTTATGTCATTAGTGTCTCTATTGATGATCAACATATCACCAATATACAAAAAAACAATGACCTTATGATTTTAATGTGAACACATTTATCACTTCCATCATTCTTCAATCCATTTGCCGACATGGTTTAATTGAATTATGTCATTGTTTTGGTGCTTCCATAATGTGACTTAACAAGTTCACATACTTTCTTTTATTTACCAGGTACCACAAAACCCTCGGGTTGTTCCATGTAAATTTCTTCCTCCAATTCTACATTTAAGAAAGTTCTTTTCACATTTATTTGATGAATTTGGAGGTCATATACCACAGTAATAATTTTTGCATCCGAATGGATGTAATTCTAATTACTAACGAGTATATATATCGACAAGATCAAAATCTTATTTTTTTTCTAAAGCCTTTGACACAAAGTCTTTCTTTATATTTTTCAATAGTTCCATCAACTGTTATTTTTCCTTCTAAAGATTCATTTTTAACCCAAAGGTTCATTTTCTTGAAGAAGATCAATTAACTTTCAATATTGTTTATTGACACCATCTTTCCAAAGGATAAGTCTATAGAAGACACAGAAAATGTTACAAAATCATATTCGAAGGAAGTAAATGTCCTTTAACATTTTACTAAGCCTCTGAATCTCTTTATTAAGTACATTATCCTTTTCATTTCCTAGGCCTTTTAGACCCTTCTCTAGACTACTCAAGTGTAATTTTACTGTCCACAGTCATAGGTCCTATTTTAATTCTTTTAGGAATAGGATCTTGGACTTTGACTAGATACCCCCACACTTTGAAGTATTTCAAGTTGGATTTCGTTTCTTTCCATTTCTCATATGGAAAAGATTGTATTCTGATCAAACAAAATCGCTTTCTTTCTAAAAGGACAAAACTTTTTGTTGATCCCTTTTGCAGTAAGGATAGTTCCTCCACACAAGTTTTGTGTAAACCCAAACTTATAAATAATGTATCCATCATTTCTATCAACGTTTGGTTTTTCATTAGATTGAGGTGAATATGGCAGTAGTTTGATATTTCACTTTCCAAATATATTTCTGCACAATAAGATTTATACTCTCCATTCTTATCACTTCTTATATGTTTTTTCACACTGATTTTAAACTTCGATATTACATTGTCTAGACATTTCTATTGCTTCATCCTTACCATTTAGCAAATAGATGTAGTCATTTGTAATGCAATACTCAATAAAAGTAACATATATTTTTTTCCACCATGAGATGGTGTTAACTTCATATCATAAATGTCAGTGTAAATCAATTCTAAGGGATTAAAATTCCTTTCAACAGATTTATAAGAATGCTCAACATACTTATATTCCACAAAAACTTGACATTTTTATTTGTTGCACTCAAAGTTAGGCAAAGCTTCTAAGTTGATCAATTTTTCTAACAAGGTTTTGTAATTGACATGCCCCAAGTGTTCATGTCACAAACATTGACTCAAGCAAGTAAGAACAAATTAAAACATTGAGTTTGAAAAGCTCTTCGCGAGGTATCTTTTTCCTCACTAATATTTTTTTCCTATTTCTTACAATTTGGTGTGATAAAAACATTATTTAGATTGTCAAATATCCTTTTCAGAAGGACATTTCCATAACTTTCAATGTGATTGTTATAGAACTACCTATGAACAAAGTTTCATCGGGTTCAATAAAGACAAATATAGTCCAACTGTTATTTTTACAAAAACATAACAAATGACTATTCACGAATATTCATGTCTATGCAAATACTTTTATTATAATAGACATATATTTTCATGAAAATCACAACATTTGAAGTGATTTTTTTTCATAAAAGAACACAATTATTTTGAACAAGTATATATATTATTTTGATGTTTCATACTAGTCACACTATATACTAATAATAGAGAAACTCAACAACCACAATACCAATATACTCCAAGAATTTTGTGGAATAACATGATACAAATGTATCATTGAATTATATATCTTTTGCTCCAAAGTTAAATTAGACACCAAGCCTAATCATAAGCAAATAACCCCCACATTTCAAATGTGATATCAAAAATATTTTTCAAGTATTTTAAAATAGTTTTTTCACATATTTTAATGTTGAAAACATTTATTCTACGAAAGAATTATAGTGCTGCAATTCTCTTTGACAATGTTTAAAGAATGTCAAAGTTCATTCCATAGAGACACAAAATCACAAATTCTAAGTCACAAGTATTTTTCCTCTATCATAAATAGACATACCACATTAGTATTTTAAATACTAACAATAAGTACAAAAAAAATGTATAATTTATTTCTATATTATATTGAAGTTTATAGAAAATCAAAAGTACAACACTGAGTTATTATGTGAAGTTTTCATATTCTTCAAACCTATTGCGCAGTCCAATTTATACAGAGTATAAAACCACAAAAGTTTTTAGTCTACAAAAATCAGACACATTAACATTTCTCATGGAGTACAAAACTACAAAAGTCTTTTTTTTTCTCCAAACAGAATAACACATATTCTTTATCACATATAAATGTTTTTCTTATCAAATAGTCTTCCAACTATAACATTTTGACATACTATTTTATCAAACAAAAATATGCATCTCTCATTTTTGCAAACTAAAGAATTTTAAAAGCAACAATATTTGCAAAGTAAAATTCATTCCACAACATATGGTTTGCAGATCTTTTTTCCAAAGATACACATAATTAAAAAATATCAAATATGATAACTCTTAGAAACTATTTTCCTCCTTTGATAATTTAATAAGAAGGTTACCTTGTAATCTTTAAACTGAATACCATAAAAAATTGTTGTTTACATTCTCACTTCGAAGTTGCTAAACAAAGCAACGAATTATGGAGAAGTAATACATTTATCTTCTACTTCCATGATCAGATTCTTTACAATCAGTAGAATACAAAAAATACTAACAGTTTAATAATTTCCTTAAGATTGTTGTTCATCTTGTATTCCAAACAACTTAGAACAAAACTTTGAACATCTTTGTAAGACAACAAAGTTTAAGAACATTTTCACAACTAGAACATTAAAACTAGTAGCGAAACTAGAATCCGAAACAGATTTAAAATATATATACAAATATTTTTCTTAAAGAAGAATTGTTGTTAATATGTGTCTAAAGAATCTTACTGATTCCAACAAACTCTGCAGAAACACGAAGTTACCAAGTTTAATGAACTAGTGAAGAACAGAAGAATAGAAGAACTGAAATTAATTCACAAATCTAAAATTTGTAAAAAACGTACCAGAATCTGAAAATTTTTAATAGGAAAAAGATCAAGTCCACTGAATTCACAGTGTCCCCTTAAGGAAATTATTCCCCTCTAGTATCCGAGGTTTGATTTGGAATATGACCTCCCAGGGTAAAATGATCTCAATCACCAGAGTATAGATACTAAAAACTCCGGTGTCAGCGAACCACTCAACGGCAGTAAAGTACACTTAGAATACTAGATTTAGTAGTTGGAGAAGAAGTCCATAAATTCTATTTAAAATGAGAGGAAATCCCTCAATTTATAGAAAACAAAGGATAGTGCGTAAAGGTTCTTATTGTGCCTTACCGGAAAGGTCACAAACCTTTGGAAAAGTCACAATCTTTCAGAAAGGTCGTCACCTTTCATAAAAGTCACAACTTTCCATAAAATTCACAACTTTTCATAAAAGTCGCAACTTTTCATAAAAGTCACAACTTTTCATAAAAGTCGCAACATTTCATAAAAGTCACAACTCTTCATAAAAGTCGCAACTCTTCATTTTCCATTCACACCTTTTTAAAATCAAACATTCTTTATAATGAATCCATCGTAAATGAAATTTAAGAAAGTAAGAACTTAATGGAAATGAGGATAACTCTTTTTTGTTTTAATTAAATTTGAATCATGATATAAGTTATATTAAAATAGGTATAATGAATAACAAAAGAATAATATAAAAATAGAACAATATAAGATTAGTAAAAATAGAACAAGATAAGATTAGTGCAATGTGCAACCTTACTATTGGAACTAGAGCGGTATACAAAATTCTCCACATTTTTTTTTCAATATCAAAATGAAGCCATCAGGAAACATGTGATTTCTATGCTGCAGTGATCTCTAGTCTTTTTATTTTGGAAAAATAGGAGAGAACTGTTTCATACTCTGCAAAGGATACAAAGTCTTTTATTTTCAAAATAACTTAGGAGTAAAACATAAGGCCAAACATAGCGCCACCTATTAGAGAAAATAGCCGTTGTGAAAGTTTCTGATGTCGGTATAAGGGAGAGACTTTGAATAAGAAAGGTGTATACAACTTACTAATTCGATCGACAATTTCTATCACTCTCATTTTGTGTTTCTTTGACAACGAAATTCTCAAACTACTGCTGCTTTCAGATTCGTCATAGTAGCCGAAAGCCATGATTTTTATGTCCAAAAGGATCAAATGTACTTTGTTTGCCTTTTTGGATTGGATAATTTCACATGGATACCTCTTCTTTATAATAAATGGAGCATAAATGAAATTAAAGAAAGTAAGTACTTAATAAAAAAGAGGTTAGCTATTTATTATTTTATTGAATTGAATCACTTGATACTACTGAGTCAGTATGGTCATGTGTTTTTATATGTTTTTTTTACTTTATTTTAAAATAAATATTGATCCATAAACTTTTTGATCAACTTGTATTTGAATTTTGAAAAATACATGTTTTTGCTTTTATTCATCTCACTCTTTAGATTTATAATAGATATGCTCATCTATTTTCCTTTGATTCAGTTCCAATCCATGTATTAACTCTTCCCAAATTACTCATTCAATTCAATCACTCCATCAGTATTTTGAGTTCACGAGCTTTTATGTGTATTTTGCATTAAATTGGATTGTTAGACCTTTTCCTACCCCTTTCATGCTCAGTTCAACCATCATTAAAGGACAAATGATTTAAAGGGGATATATTGTAAAACCCTGAAATTTTTTAAGCAAAAGCCCAATCATTCTTCATTTTCTTATAAGGTCATATCATGTGATTCTTAAATTTTTCTCAGGTGTTAAGTTCAATTTATTATTGTGAGTCTGAATTTGGATATAAATTAAGGTTACTAGAACCTCCTAGCACAAAGTTGAGTTGAAAATTTTCTTAGTGATTAAGTTTTGATATAAGATTTTACTCAGATCAACATTAACAATTATTTATATTAGCACATAATGAATTAGGTGGCCCATGACCTATCAAATATTGTTTGTGTCCTCTTTAGAACACCGCCAAGTTTTTCTCATTTGATTTTCAGTAAAACATTATGACCATTTTGATAGAAAAAATAGAATCTAGAAATATATCTATAAGTTAATAAACGATATAGAAGAGAAAGGAAGTATTATTGAAGGAGTTGTTTTTTGACTGAATGACTTAAAGAGCTGTCAATACAATTCTTTATATGCTAAAACAACTTGAAGCTAAAAATTAGGAACTACAATTCTAAAACTTGAAAGCTGCCCACGTTTAAATTACTTCCTAAAGACTAGGATAAACATAACATAAAGGCATTTTATTTCTAACAAAACTCTAATTACTAAACTGAATTTTTAAAACTAACACCCTCCCTTAAACTGAAAGTTGTTAAGCTTCAGTTTAAGTGCACCTTCTTGAACTCATCCATTGTATTGACTCCCATCAACTTCCTTAGTTTTTGGAAAGGAGAAACCTGAGAGATTTAGTAAATATGTCTGCCAATTGGTCTTCACTTCGACAGTACTGCAACTTTATTGTCCCTTCATTATTGAGATCTCAAAGGAAATAATACTTCACATTAATGTGTTTGCTTCTTCCATGTAAAATAGGATTTTTTGACAGCTTAATGGCCGAATTATTGTCGCAGAAAATTGTAGTTGCTCTTTCTTGTTTGAATTGTAGTTCTTCGAGAATTCTCCTTAACCAAACAGCTTGACAAGTACAAGATGTAGCAACAACAAATTCCGCTTCAGTAGTCGATAAAGTGACAATTTTTTGCTTTCTAGAAGACCATGAAACAACCCTTGTGCCTAGCTCAAAAACATAGCATGAAGTGCTCTTTCTATCATTTTCATCTACTGCATAATCTCTATCAGCAAAACAAATCAAATCAAATTTTTCACCTTTCTTATAGAACAAACAAAAATCCTTAGTTCCTTGTAATGAGCGAAGGATTCTCTTAGCATCTAGCAAGTGAATTTCTGTCAGACTCTCCATATACCTTCTTATAAGACTTACAACATACATGATGTCAGGCCTTGTAGCATTAAAATACATCAAACTACCTACAATTTGCCTATAGAGTGTGCTATCTACCATATCTCCTCTTCCAACTTTGTTTACCTTCGAACCAAACTCAACTGGAGTCGACGGGATTGCAATTCTTCAACTTGAATCGATCTAAAAATTCCGGCACATATTTCTTGTGTGAAACAAATATCCCATCAACATATTGCACTACTTCTAAACCAAGAAAATAATGCATCTTGCCAAGATAATACATCTCAAATTCATTCATCATAGATCTCTTAAAATTAGAAAACATGACACTATCATTCCCAGTAAATATAAGATCATCAACATATAAACACACTATGAGCATTTATCCAAGTTTTCCAATTTTAACAAAAAGAGAGTGTTCATATGGACATTTCTACAAACCAAATTTTAGAAAGTAAGCCTCAATGCTACTATACCAATCTCGCAAAGCTTGTTTTAGTCCATAAAGAGCCTTTTCAACTTGTATACCTTATGCTCATCTCCAACTTTTATGTAACTAGAAGGTTGCTCGATAAATACCTCTTCCTCCATGTATCCATTTAGGAAAGATGATTTGATATCCAATTGGAACATAGGCCACAAATTTTGTGCCGCCACGACAATTATCATTCTAATTGTGTCATGCCTTGCAACTTGAGCAAATACTTCTGTGTAGTCCACACCATGTTTTTGGTTGTAGCCCTTAGTCACTAATCGCACCTTATACTTGTCCATTTTACAATTTTCTTTGAGATTCCTCTTATAGACCCACTTGACACCTATGGTTTTGTGCCCCTTCGGAAGATTTGTTAATTCCCAGGTGTTGTTTCTTTCAATAGCATCAATCTCATCATCCATATATTTCCTCCATTTTTCCTCTTTGACGGCATTCTCAAAAATTAAAGGATCACAATCTGCAAACAATACAAAGTTGGAAACATCTTCATTAACATTAATTCCTCTTACCTCATAATCCATCATCCACGCGGGCCTTCTGCGAGCACGACGAAGAGGATGATTTGTTGCAACAGTTTCTTCCAAAACTGATGGTGAAGTTTCATCAGCTGCTTCAGTAGAAATTTTTGGTGTTGCAACAGCTTCTTAAACTTCATTATTAATTAAGATTGGAGTAAATTGATGCATATTCGAATGCCAAGTGTTCTCCTCATCAAAAACTACATCTCTGCTGGTCACAACCTTATTTGTCAATGAATTGAATAGCTTGTATGCCTTGGATGCCTCGCTAACACCAAGAAAACACATTTCTCACCTCTATCATCAAGATTCTTTCTTTTGGCTTCTGGATCATGTGTATAAGCAATTGAACCAAAAACTTTAAAGTGATCTACTGCCCATTTCCTTCCACTCCAAGCCTTCTCAGGTGTCATATCTCGAAGAGCAAAAGTGGGACTTATGTTCGAGATGTGAATGCTCCAATTTACTGCTTCCGGCCAAAACTCCTGTGAAACTCTTCCTTGAGAAAGCAAGATATGAACCATATTGAGAATGGTTATATTCTTTCTCTGTGCCACACCATTTTGCTGTGTTGTATAGGCTATTGTGAGCTCTTTTAGAACTCCATGAGTCTCACAGAAAACATCAAATACCTTAGAGCAATTTTTTCCTCCATGATCTATCCGAAGGTTCTTAATGGTCCTTCCAGTCTCATTCTCCACACGAGCTTTGAAGCTTTTAAATATATAAAAAGCCTTCGACTTTTCTTGCAGAATATACACCCAAGTCTTCCTGGAATAATCATCAGTTAAGGTAATAAAATACCTTTTGCCTACATTCGAGATTAGTGTTATTAGCCCACAAATATCCGAGTGTACCAGCCCCAATACCTGTTTGGCTCTCCAAGACTTACTTTTGGGAAACTGAGAACGATGTTGTTTGCCAACAACACATTCTTCACTAACTTGGGAGGGAACAACAATTTCAGGTAGCCCCGTCACCATACTCTTCCTTTGAAGGATCTTCAATCCACAGAAGTTCAAGTAACGATATCGAAAATGCCATAACCATGAAGGGTTTTTCACTTCCGCCATAGAGCAAGATTGAACATTTTCGATCTTTGAAGGGAACAACCTGTTTTGACTCATTTTCACAATAGAAATAATTCCTTTGGAAGGATTAGAAATTTCACATGTATCATTCCTTAAGATGATCACATATCCCTTTTCTAAAAGTTGACCGGCACTTAACAAATTCCTTTTCAAAGCAGGAACATAGAACACATTAAATATGATTTCAACGCACCCATTTTTTGTTCTAATCTTGATATTACCCTTTCCATCACATTCACTGTTGAAAGATCACCAAAACTAACTATCGACCGGAATTTTTCATTCGAATTAGTAAAAGAAGACTTACTTCCAGTCATGTGGTTATTGCAACCAGTATGCACATACCAAATAGTTTGCTCTTCGGGCTCGTTTTCAGCATTAACCGCCATTAACAAGGTTTCTCCTTCCTTATTCTCAACAAAATTTGTTTTTTCTTCCTTCTCATTAGGCAGCCTTTTACGACATTCAGAACAATACTTACCAAATTTATGGCAACGATAACATTCTATGGATTTGTCAAAAACTCTCCCTTTACCTTTGTCGTAATCATCATTGGATCTAAAATTTCCATTGCCATATTTGTTGCCTCATTCTCTATTACCTCGATCTCCTCTCCCTCTCCCTCTACCTTTCCCTCTACCTCTTGCTCTACTATTGGAAGAAATAAAAGTACATGCGTTCAAGGCTTGCTCATCAGAAGTTGAATTTCGATTCATCTTCTGCTCGTGCACCAATAAAGAGCTTTGCAATTCGTCAAGCGATAACTCATCTATATCTTTGGACTCCTCAATGGAGAAAATGACATAATCATACTTCGGTGTGAAAGAGCGTAATATCTTTTCAACAATTGTGATATCGTTCATCTTCTCGCCATGGAATCACATTTTGTTGATAATCTCCATTGTTCTAGCGTAGTAACTCATTACAGACTCTCCTTCGTTCATCTGCAAGGTCTCAAAATCCCTTCTTAAGGCTTGAAGCTGTGCGCGCTTCACTCTAGTAGTGCCTTGATATTTCTTTTTCATGGAGTCCCATATATCTTTAGAAGTTCCTTTTCTTAGAATAGTTTGTAAGATAAGACGTTCGATAGACCAAAAAAGGTAATTTTTTGCCTTCAAGTCTTTTAACTTTATTTCTTCAAACTCCGTTGTTTGATCATTCGTCAAGGTTTCGCCTTCCGCCGGAGGAGTGATACCAACCTCGACAATTGACCAATACTCCTTTGACCTTAAAAAATTTTCCATCAGCATGCTCCAATGGTCATAGTGACTATCAAAATGCGGAATAATTGCTTGCACGTAATTTCTTTCCAAAGCCATTAACTTACTGTATATTTCTCTGTTTGTATTTTTATAATCTAACCTGGTGCTGATACCACTGATAGAAAAAAACTAGAATCTAGAAATATATTTGTAAGTTAAAAAATGATATAGAAGAGAGAGATAAATATTATTGAAGGATTTGTTTTTTGACTGCATGAATTAAAGAGTTGCCGATACAATTCTTTATATGCTAAAATAACTTGAAGCTAAAAATTAGGAACTACAATCCTAAAACTCGAAAAGCTGCCCACGTTTAAATTACTTCCTAAAAACTAGGACAAACAAAACATATAGGCATTTTATTTCTAACAGAACTTTAATTACTAAACTGAATTTTTAAAAACTAACACATTTTACCAGGGACTACCACAATAGGGTTTTCTAAGTCAGTGACCTACGGATCACTTCTACTGGTCATAGAAATTTCTACGACCCATATTGTTCACTCGTGGAAAAATTACTAAGAGATAAAATTTGGGATTTAATTCTTACGGACCCATCTACAAGCCATAAACTTCTACGGTGATAGTTTTGACTTTTAGAATAAACCTTTGGGCCTAAAAATCTCAATAAAAATTCCACAGATAAGATCCACGGTCCGTATATCAAACCATGAACTTTAGATGGCCTTATGGAAGGTTTTTGCCATCTTTTAATAGAGGTGTTTCAGACTATTCCTAACCCATCTAAACCTAAACCTTAACTCTTTTACACATGACGAAGGTTCGAAACAATATTAATGAACCTTATTACTCTCATTAATTCTTCCAAGCATTAGAGCAAGGATCCAAGATTATAAAGCTAGGTTTTCAAGCGTTCTTCAAGTATCGCCAAACACTTTGTTTGTCACGCCCCAAATCTACCCCTAGGACGCGGACATGGGACAAGTGACCCCAAACTAACCCTGGCGATATATCATAAACATACTAAATTAAACTAAAGTAAAGAATTACTGTGCAGAAACTAATCATAAGATAATCTGAAATAATGGGGAATATCCCATACTAAATCTGAATAAATGAAAACTGAAAGTTAAATAACAATTGGAAAAGTCAAAATTAAGTACTAAAGCTGAAACTAAGTATATATGAAACTAACTATAACTGTATATAGATTTAAAAAGATAGTTTTACTAAAAATAGAGTTTAACTAAGTGTGCATTTATTTTATTGAAAGATCATCGGAGTACATAACTACTCTCTTTAATTCAAAATAATAATTATTTTTTCTTTTAAATAATTACTTTATATTGTTAACGTTAAGAAGTTCAACAATTAATTAAATACGTAATTTATTTCTCTTGGGATTTATTTAAGGGTCAAAGGACCAAGGTCTTCGACTTTCAATTCAGTGATCGATTAGCTCAAATATTTTCCCAAAAGCCTCAACACAGCTAACTATTGATCCGAAAATCCTGCCTATTGTCATCTTAAAGCACCCATGCCTTTTCCATTCTCCTTCGTTTTCAACAGCAGACGCACAACTCCAGCAATATTTACCCAGAAAAGAACTAACCCAATTCCCAAATCTTCGGCTTAAATTTCCTCTTTTCTACCTCAAATTCGTACAGCAAGAGCGTGCTTGGCATGAGACCAAACACACACGGAGCTTCCGGAGGCAACCATGGTATGGTCATGTAAAATTTCTCTGTTTCTTTTGAATTTCATTTCATATTTGTACAATTCGAGATCACTGGAGTCTGAGCCTCTAAGAAAAATTTTCAAAATATTGGCTTCTCTCACATAGAAAGTATTCTCAGAATTTGGAAGTTTTGGGTGCTATAAAAGCCCCTCTCCTCAGTGTTCAAGCAAGATTTTTGGACTCGAGAGTAGTACCCCTATAATGTTTGGGACTTCTCAGT
This sequence comes from Solanum peruvianum, assembly GCA_027705065.1. Classification (NCBI taxonomy): domain Eukaryota; kingdom Viridiplantae; phylum Streptophyta; class Magnoliopsida; order Solanales; family Solanaceae; genus Solanum; species Solanum peruvianum. The sequence goes on along the minus strand of JAKWJD010001759.1, from coordinate 37,105,669 downwards.
TCAATAATTTAAAGTTTTGTGGTTGTTCGAGTTGAAGAGGTGGAATCGTTTCTATTCAAACTCGTTGTTCGGTTCCCTGCTCGGAGCTAGGTAACTCTTTCTTTTTCTTTTCTATTAGTTTAATTTCAATTTATGTTGTTGTCTTATTTGTTAAAGTCGATTGAAGGCTGGTTTATGTTTTCTTAATTTGTAAATATTAATGTATGCTTTTTCTGCTGAATGTTTCCTTATGGGTTATTTATGTTTTGGATTATAACTGCTTGAAAAGTTTGTTGTTTATAGATCATGTAGTTAGAGAAGGTTCCTAGTATTGCTGATCTGAGTTAAATTCTTTTTTGAGTTTTTTTTTTCCCGTGAAATGTGATTCCCTTACTTATTCGAGTTCATAAACCTATATATCTGTAATTCTAGTTACTGTTATTATTATTCAACTTTTAAATCCATGTTATATAGTTGTTAATAGCTCACCATTGCCTTCTTTAGATGAATATAATAGGAGATAATGTTCTGCCGCTTCGAGTCTGTTTGGACGAAATGATATGATGAGCTTCTTTGTTCCTAAAATTATTTTCGGCTAAATTATTGTATAGTTTGGATCTAGCAGATTACATTTACTCCATCTAGATTTTCTTTTTTGTCGTAGAATGCTTTGTTCAAATACCAGTTTTGGCACAACTATTTGTCATTCTTGTGGTAAATGTTAGCCTAGCTTAAGTCAAAACTATTTTTCTCTCTTTCGCTCGTTTATGGATCTTCTTGTTACTTCTGATTAAAAAAGATATAACCGAATCATACAGTAATATAGTTTAGGTGTGTAACCTTCTGAAATATGTTCTGTAGTTATATCATATCACTGTTGAGATTTTGTTTTCTGCCTTAAGAAAACGTTCTTTTACTACCACCTATGTTTTCTGTCAATAGCCTGAATCTGGTTTACAAGCATTAAGTTGGATTACTATTTTTCCATGAGCATGAAGGAATTTTGGTATAGGATAAATTTAATTTCGGGAGTTGTTTAGATTATTATCGTCTTTAGTTCCTAGGTTTTATAGTTGTCTTTGTTGTATTGTTGTCCCTAACATTTGTTTCTCCTCAAGGAGTATTGCTTTGATCTTAAAAATGGAGATAGTTGTCAGTTTGCCTCCATTGATTTTAAGATGATTTTCAAGTAATCTTGTATTTCTATGCCTCGGTTTTTTTTTTGATATGTTGTCTCTGTTTTGTTCTTAAGCCTGATTAATCAGTTCAGATGTAGTTAACTAAACTTTGCATTCTAATCCTTTTCAATATGCATAAGTAGCTTAGTGTTGTCCAACTTATTTTCTAAAAATGATTTTCAATAACTAGCTTAGCATACGGTTTATTAAGTTGATCTGACCTGCAATTTGTTAAACTTTTAGTTAGCTTTAAGTTTCCTTTTTCCTCATTTGATGTTCGAATTTGTTTCCAGAAGATTAGTTGATGTTAGGATTGGCTGTTCTTTTATCTATTTGTTGTTGTCATTTCTTAAATGTTTTCCAGTGAGCTTATGAGTGTGTATTTGTTCACTTAATCACTTTCTTTTCTCGTTCCAACTTAAATAAATTTGAATTCTAGGATGTGTGTTCTATACTTCTTTTGCTGCTGGGAGTAGTATGTTGGATTCTCTTTTGAATATCTCGATATTTTAGCTCTTTCTCCGCTCCTGTTTTGTTGTTGATAAAGGCTTGAAGTTTGAGTTTTGTCTAATCCTAGTCCGACTGCATTTTATGCCAATGGTTGGTACATTTTGATTAGGTATAGAATGAATAATTATTATTTCATTTACTTTATATTAACTCCTTAGGATATGGTTTTAACTCCTACAAAATGTTGCCTTCATTTTTCTTGGCATATTACTTGATTTATCTCTGCCAAAAAATGATTTTCAATTCCAACAAGAATGTTAGTGTAAACAATTTTGGAGTCCTCATTATGATATGTTCTTTTTACTACCTATAGCATAACAAAGTTAATACATGTTACTGAATCTTATGTTACTTTAAAATGTTTAAATTTTGAGTCTAAAAGAGAGGAGTTTGTATACATCCATGAGTGTTGTCTGGTTTGGTCTTGGCGTGATATTTGTTTGAATCTCTTTATGTATTAATTATATGAATTGCACTCTTCCCATCATCAATTATTTGTTAGGATCGAATTCACACACACTTGATGAATTGAAGAACACAAGAATTTCAAGAAGAAAGAGAAGAGAGATCTAGAGAGAGAGAGAGAGTGAGATCTAGAGAGAGAGAGCACAATTCGTGGTAACACCCCGTGAGTGAACATCCACGGCGGTGGGTATATTTATATTAATATATCAGAGTATTTTTAGTTACAGAGAATAAATGGAAAATAAATAGTAGAGCCTAAAATTTGGGTTAACCCGCGTAAAGAGCTATATATATATATAACCTAACAATTCTCCCACTTGGAGATTGATTCAATCATCCAAAAAAAAAATACATTCTCAAAAAAAAAATATCTCTTCATCATTAACATCTTTACCGCACCGCAACATCTGTAGCAACAACTACAAAAGACCAACCGAGGTTTTGCATAACCCCAGTTTCCCAACATCAACACATTTCGTCAACATGTCTGCCGGGTTCTTTGCACCCTCTATCTTCTCCAAGCACATATCACCATCCTCCACTGCCCTGCGAGTGAAATGGTATCGCCTTCTGATGTGCTTTGTCTTCGAATGATAGACTGGATTTTTCAGCAACTGTATGGCACTCTGGCTATCTGAGTAAAGAATCTTCTCGCTCTGCTTCTTGCCCAATTCCTCAAGGTAATCTGCCAGCCATATCATCTCTTTCCCAGCTTCAGCTATTGCCACATACTCAGCTTTAGTAGATGAAAGAGAAACACACTTCTGAAGCCTGGACATCGAACTCACTGCTGTTCCACCTATCGTGTAAATGTAACCGGATGTACTGTTGCTCGAGTCAACATCCCAACCAAGATCAGCATCCACAAAACCTTGTAGAGTCACCGCGCCTTTTCCAAAACAAAGTGAAGTACTGGATGTACCTCTAAGATATCTCAGAAGCCACTTCACAGCTTCCCAATGCTCTTTCCCAGGGTTCTCCATGTACCTGCTAACAACTCCCACTGCATGTGCTATATCAGGTCTAGTGCAGACCATAGCATACATCAAACTACCAACTGCTGGAGCATATGGAACAAGTGCCATCTGATCTCGCTCCTCGGCAGTCTTGGGGGACTGCTCCTTTGACAATTTAAAGTGATTTGCCAATGGAGTAGTCCTGGGTTTAGCATCATTAACCCTGAATTTGCTCAGCACCTTCTCAATGTACAACTCATGAGATAGATTTAAAGTGCCAGCAGATCTATCCCGAGAAATCTTCATCCCCAAAATCTGCTTCACTGGACCCAAATCTTTCATCTCAAATGCTGCAGACAGCCTTGTCTTTAGATTGTTAATCTCCCTCATACTAGATCCTGCAATCAACATATCATCCACATACAAGAGTAGAAAGACATATGAAATAGTGTATTTCTTGAAGTAACAACAAGGATCCTTTTCAGCTTTGCAGAATCCACTCTTGGTCATGAAGGAGTCAAATTTCTTGTACCACTGCCTTGGTGCTTGCTTTAGTCCATACAAGCTCCTGCTGAGCTTGCACACCATGTGTTCTTTGCCTGGAACAACAAATCCTTCCGGTTGCTGCATATAGATCTCTTTGTCTAGATCTCCATGTAAAAACGCTGTTTTTACATCCATTTGCTCTAGATGCAAATTCTCCGATGCAACAATACTCAATAGAATTCGAATAGAGGTTAACTTCACAACAGGAGAAAAATTTCAGCATAATCAATACCTTTCCTTTGTGAATATCCTTTAACCACTAAACGAGCCTTGAATCTTCTTTTGCCATCTGGTTCAGTCTTGATTCTGAACACCCACTTGTTCAGCAAAGCTCTCTTCCCTGCAGGTAACTTAGTCAACACCCATGTGTCGTTCTTCTCAAGTGACATTATCTCATCATCCATGACTTGCTCCGACTTGATCGAATCCTCCACCTGTAGGGCCTCATCAAAAGACTCTGGTTCCCCCTCATCAGTCAGCAATAGATAGTGCAATGAAGGTGAATACCTATCTCGTGCTCTGATGGTTCTAGATGATCTCCTTAACACCTGCTCAGGTGTAACTTGCTCCACTTCAGATTCTTCAGTAGGAGTTGGTTGAGAATCTGCTTCGACATCTGTAGGGTTACTCTTTTCCAACTCAACCTCAACTCCCACTTGCTTTGTAATCTCTGGGACCTTCTGCTCTCTGTCCTTGTACAAGACAGACTCATCAAATGTCACGTCACAATGTCTTAGGATCTTTCTGTTCTTGTCATCCCAAAACCTGTAACCAAACAAGTCAGAACCATACCCTATGAAGTAACACTTCACAGCCTTGGCATCAAGCTTGTCTCTCTTTTCTGGATCAACATGAACATAAGCAGTGCAACCAAAAGTCCTCAAGTGTGAGTACTTGAGTTCTTTTCCTGTCCATACCTCCTCTGGAATCTTGAATCCTAAAGGAACTGATGGTCCCCTGTTGATCAAGTATGCAACTGTGCTCACAGCATCCGCCCAAAATGTTTTGGGCAGCCCACAGTGTATTGTCATACTCCTTGCACGCTCATTCAATGTTCTATTCATCCTCTCAGCAATTCCATTCTGCCTTGCCTTACCAGGAACTGTCCTCATCAATCTGATTCCCTCAGCTACGCAGAATGCCTTGAACTCTGATTTTTCATACTCTCCTCCATTGTCAGACCTTAGGCATTTGACTTTCAAATCGGTCTGATTCTCAACTTCAGTTTTCTACTTCTTGAAAGTTGCAAACACATCTGACTTATGCTTCAAGAAGTAAATCCATACCTTTCTGCTGAAATCATCAATGAAGGTAACATAGAATCTTGATCCTCTAAGTGATAATACTGGAGATGGTCCCCAAACATCTGTATGGACCATTTCCAACCTCACTTTCTTTGGCTCTCTAGGAGTCTTTGTGAAGCTTACTCTTTTCTGTTTTCCCATAACACAGCTCTCGCAAAAACCCATATCAACAGACATCAGACCATCTAATGCTCCTTTTGCAGCCAGCATCTTCATTCCTTTAGCGCTCATGTGTCCAAGTCTATTGTGCACAGAAATGAACCAGAAGCACCTTCAACAACAGCGGCCATTTTAATACACCCTGAAGTGGTGTACAAGGTTCCATATTTGTGCCACGAGCTACTACCATAGCACCTTTCACAATCTTCCACGAACCTTTCCCAAACTCTGCTGCATATCCCGTGCTATCCAACTGACCAACAGAGATCAGATTTTTCTTGAGCCCAGGAATATATCTGACATCCTCCAATGTCCACTGGTTTCCCGAGGTGGTCTTTATGCAAACATTCCCCTTTCCTTCAATCTCTAAGGCTTTATTGTCAGCAAGATACACCTTTCCAAAACTTCCAAATTTGAAATTTTGGAACAACTCTTTGCTTGGAGACGAATGGAAAGATGCACCAGAATCCAGAATCCATGATTCAACCGGGCTGTTTACACTAAGAATTAGAGCATCCCCAATGTCCTCTGCTGAATTACAGAATCATTGTCATCTTTGAATTTCTGATTCTGGTTCTTCTTTGGCTTTGTACAGTTTGTCCGAAAGTGCCCTTTTTCTCCACAGTTCCAACAAGTCACGTTAGATCTGTTTTGGGATTTTCCTCAATTCTTTGATTTCGATCGACTATGTTGATTTTGGCCTTTCGTCTTCTCCCCCTTCGGTCAACGCTGAGAGCACTTTCGATGAATCTCCCACTTCTCGTTTGCGAATACTTTCGCTAAGAACAACATCACGGATTTCATCAAACTTCAGTTTCTCAGATCCACGAGAACTGCTAATCGCAGCAACAACAGAATCTCAAGACTCGGGCAGAGATGACATCAAAATCAACGCCTTAATTTCATCTTCGAAATTAATATCCACAGAATTGAGTTGACTCACAATCATATTGAACACGTTTATTTGATCAGGAAAGGATCCATTCTCAGACATCTGTAAATTGAACAATCTACGCATCAAATATATCTTGTTCATAGCCGATGGTTTTTCATACATGTTTGACAGTGCCTTCAACAGATCTGACGTAGTCTTCTCCTTCACGATGTTGAACGCCACGTTTCTCGACAAAGTCAACCGGGTCAATCCTAGAGCCTGGCGATCCTTGAGTTTCAACTTCTCCTCCGTCATGGATTCCGGCTTCACCCCGGTCAACGGTTCGTGAAGATCTTTCTGATACAGATAATCTTCGATCTACATCTTCCAGAAACTGAAATCGGATCCATCAAACTTCTTGATTCCAAGCTTTGAACCATCCATCTTCAGTGATCGTATTGAATCTCCTTAGCTCTGATACCAGTTGTTAGGATCGAATTCACACACACTTGATGAATTGAAGAACACAAGAATTTCAAGAAGAAAGAGATGAGAGATCTAGAGAGAGAGAGAGAGAGAGAGAGTGAGATCGAGAGAGAGAGCACAATTCGTGGTAACACCCCGTGAGTGAACATCCACGGCGGTGGGTATATTTATATTAATATATCAGAGTATTTTAACCCGCGTAAACATCTATATATATATTAATCAGGCTCCACAACCTAACATTATTATACCTATTATTAGCCTGCATTCCTTAAGTCTTGGCTAGAACCTTCCTGCAAGTATTATGTGATATGTTTTCTATAATTGAGATTGTTCATTTCAAGTTAAAATTTGATGAAATACAAGCTTTATTTGATTTTCTGCTTAAAGCTGGATAAGATGTGTGCTTTCCTTAATTATCTAAAATTTGTTCACTTTGCTAATTTACATTTTTTTCTTTTGTTTGTTTGTTGTAAGTGGCATCCGAATGAGTCCGATGGACTCCCCTCTCTTGCATTTCCCTCTTCTTCAAGTTGACCTCCATTCGAGTTATGAAAGGGAATCATTAATTAATGGGTCAAAACCCAAATCAGTGACAGCAACTAAGTGGCGCAGTACTAAAAATTCAAACGGCTGGAAATTGAATTTTGGATTTAAGAATCCAATTTGATTATTGCAGTAGTAGCAGCAGACCCAAGGGAACTAAAATTGAATCTTTGGACTTAAATAATTCCTACTTGAGTAATCAGCAGCAGCAGGAGGAACCAGAAAGGGGCCAAAATGCCCTTTTCATCCAGTTACTTTATTTCATTGTTTTTTTTAATTTATTTGTGAATATATCTTGGTAATCACTAACTTTTAATATTTTATTTTTGTCAACTTAAATGAATCCTTGGAGAAGTTTTTCTATTTCGTTTTTGCTAAGTTTTCAATTTTTCAAAGTCTTTTAAGTTAGACAATCTGAGCTTCAAGACTAACTTGAGAATTATTTATATTTTTTTATAGTTAGTATTTAGTTTTTTAAATCCACGTCTAAGTGATTTAGTTTATTATTTGACTAAAAAATTTGACTCTAATAAATTTATTAAGTCGAAATTTTATTTTGGCACTTCTATATTTGAATTATTTCATTATTTGGGATACAAATGTATAAGTATTAAAAGATTTTTCATTTGAAAAAATAATAAATAAAATTTTTATAATTAACTCTTTTATATATAAAATAAGCCAAACTTTTAAATCCGTTTGTCAACTGTGTGTTAGCGGATTCTCTAATGTGCGTAAACACTTCCTTAAGGAATTAATTGAACCTTACTACCACGCCGCGAGCTACCCCTGTGAAACAGACACGAAACCTAGGACCACAAGTGATCCCAAGCTAACCTTGCTGGTATTATCATGAGCATACTAAAGATAATAAACTGAATGCGAAAGCTAAATCATAATTAAAAACTGAAAAGATGGGGAATACCCATATTCTATAACTGAGATATTTGAAAAACAATGATTTTAATACAAAGGAAATATTAACTCAATACTTAGTAAGTTGAAACAAACTATGTCTGAAATATGCCTCTAACTGACTAGAAATGTTGGGACAAGCCCCAGCTGAGTCTAGGAAAAACCGAAACTAAATGACTAAAAGATGAATTGAAACCATGACTATTGTCCTCGGAGAATAAGGACTCACCACTGAATCTAATGAACTGGAGATCAAATATCGATCTTAGCGCGATCTTATAGATGTTGAGAACCTGAACCTACATCACGAGAAGATATAGTGCATGTATGCATAAGTACTTGAAGGTACTGAGCATGTAGGATAGAGTAAACATGAAATAAAAAATAACTGAACAAGCACAAAAGTAAGTATAATATTCTGAACATGTATTACTGAATTCTGAGATAACTGGATGCAATGAACAAATTTATACCATGCTGAGATTGAATACTAACTGATCTGTAAATATGGTCAATGCAAGAGAGTCTGACTAAACTATGGGAGATAGAAATAACCGACAATAAAATCACTTGAGCAAAATATAGAGTCCGATGTATACGCCCAATCGATAGGGAAACAAGAATTTGACTGAAAACTAGGAACTCAATGGGTGAAAGGAACCCATTATTGAAATTCCACTTACCCGGTGATGAAATTCACAGAGAAATATTCAAATTTCGGGGCTTGAACTGCTGAACTTTGCTGCATTCTTGAACAAGAGTTCTTCACCTTTTTCTCCTTTATTGCTTCTAATTTTCTTAGTTTTGATTTAATGATTTGACTTAGGTAAGTTTTATTTATGTTTCTAGGCCTAAGCTGACTAAAATCTGACGATTTAGGGCCAAAACGATGTATCTTATGGTTTAAATGAAGTGAGAAAAGACCAAAATACACCTGAGATAATTGTTGTAGGACCAAACAATGATCGGGACTGACGGGCCGTCGTTCAATCGACGATCCATCGTTTGGGTCCATTCGATAGGCCATTACTAATACGGGCATAACAGTTTACTCGGAGGTCTGATTTTAGCAAACATGGTGGGCATGGAAAGAAAATTCAATTATCTATCATTTCATAGGTGATGAGACACCTAATTTATTTTGTTCTAATATTTATGATCAATTGAAGTTGACCCAACTTCATTTCCCCCCTAACTGTCTAATAATTTTAACCTATGGTCATACCTATGGTCCGTAGGTCCATCTACGGACCGTACTATTCAATCGTGGATCTTGTCAGAGAGAAGGAAAATGGGGTGTTGATCGATGAACGTAGACTATAGACTAAGGTCCGTCCGTCATTCGTCACTTAGTCAAATTTTCTAGGCTGCATTTTTTGGAAGTTTTAGTCACAATCAACGGATGTGCAGCATGGGCCGTGGTTCAGGCTATTGTCCATCGATGGTAACCATTGATTACATCTGCAGATTATTGAAAAGCTGATTTTTGGTTTATTTTGTATACGGGGTGTTACATTATCTCACCCTTGGGAACATTCTTCCTCGAATGAAGACTAAACTTGCTGAAATAGAGGGAGATAGCTGCAATCCCTACTACTATATACTGAGAACTGAGTTTCTGACTGAATTGAGTTTGAGAACATGCAAATTTGCTGAAAATGCAAGCATATACTGAGGGAATATGATTCTAAGACTGAAGGCACGCATGAATGATTGAAAGACTTAAGAGGAACTACTACCTCAAGCTGGAGTGGAATCGGAAGGAAAGTGGTGAGGATACTTGACTTTCATGGCTGCTGCTTCTTCCCAAGTAGCTCCTTCTACGAACTGACTCCTCCACAAAACCTTGACTGAATCGACTTCTTTATTTTTGAACCTTCTAACCTAACGGTTAAGAATCTCAACTGCTACTTCCTCATAAGAAAGACTATCTTTCACCGCCACACACTCTAATGGCACTATAGATGATGGATCGCCACACACTTCTTCAAGAGTGAGATGTGGAAGACCGAATGCACTGTTGCTAATTCTGCTGGAAAATCTAAATCATATGACATCTTGCCAACCCTATTCAAAATCTTGTAAAGTCCTACATATCTTGGACTGAGTTTCCCTTTCTTGCCAAATCTCATCACTCCTTTCATAGGGACACTTTCAAGAAAACCCAATCATCAACTTGGAACTCTAGTTTCTTTCTCCTTACATATGCGTAAGATTTTTGACGAATTTGGGCTGTCTTAAGTCTATCTCTTATGAGTTGAACTTTCTCCATAGCATAATGGACTGAATCGGCCCTATGAAAGCTGCTTCACCTACTTCAAACCAACCAACGAGAGATCTACGTCTATGCCCATACAATGCCTCATAAGGGGCCATTTGAATGCTAGAATGGTAGCTATTGTTATATACTCAATAAGAGGAAGGTGATAATCCCAACTACCTCTAAAATCGATCACAAAAAATCTCAACACATCCTCTAGGGTCTTAATGGTACGGTCTGCCTGTCCATACGTGTGTGGTGAAATGCTGTGCTAAGATTAACTTGAGTACTAAGACCCTTCTGAAATGACCACCTGAAATGAGAGGTAAACTGATTAGATGATAGACAAAGGAACCCATGCAACCTCACAATTTCATTAATGTAAAGCTTGTCATATTCCTCTGCTAAATCTGTAGTCTTAACCGCCAAAAAGCCAGAAGACATAGTCATCATATCCACTATCACCCAAATGGAGTCATGTTGTATGCGAGTACGAGGTAAACTTGTGATAAAATCCATGTTGATCACATCCCACTTCCAAGTAGAAATATCGATCTCTTGAGTCATACCTCCTGGTTTCTGATGTTCTACCTTGACTTGCTGGCAATTGGGGAACTTACTCACAAAATCTGCTATATCCCTCTTCATGACATTCCACCAATAGATTTCCCGCAGATAACGTACATCTTAGTGGAACCTGGGTGAAAAAAATATCTAGATTTATGGTCTTCTTCAAGGATATGTTTTCTCAACTCATCCACATCAGGAACACACAATGTACCCGGTAGCGAGTACACCATCTCCCCATTGGGAGAAAACCTCCACTCTCTAATTGTGGACTGCACTCTTAAGTTCAAGCAAGATTGGATCAATCTCTTGATTTTCCTAGAAAACCTCCACTACCAAAGAAGATATTGTCCCATTCTGAACTGTTACACCACTGTCTGATATGCTTATAAGGAGAACACTGCACTCATGCCTCTCCCGCATCAAGTTGACACTCCCAAGTGAGCAAACATGTGAACATCCTTCACTAGCTCTTTCATTTCTTCCTCAACATGGGCTACACTACCCATAGAGAATCTGCTACTACATTCGCTTACCAGTATGATAATGCACACTCATATTATAATCCTTAAGGAACTCAAGTCATCTCCTCTGGAGAAGATTCAACTCTTTCTGGGTGAATACATACTGAAGGATCTTATGATCAGTGAACACATCTACATGAACACCATACAAGAAGTGTCTCCAGATCTTGAGTGCAATCACCAATGCTGCAAGATCGAGGTTATGAGTTGGATAGTTCTTCTCATTCCCCTTAAGCTGTCTAGAAGCATAACTATAACCCTATCTCGCTGCATCAACACACAAACTAGGCCAGCTCTGGATGAATCACAATAGATCACATAACCATCTGAACCGTCTAGTAGAGTGAAGACAGGAGTTGTAGTCAATGTTATTTTTAATTCTGTGAAACTTTTCTTATAATCATCTGAACACTAAAACTTGACCATCTTCTGAGTTACCCTAGTCAATGGTGAGGCTATGGATGATAATCCTTCCACAAACCTTATATAATAACCCGCTATACCTAAGAAACTTCTAATATCTGTAGCAGAGGAAGGTCTGGGCTAATGTTTCACTTATTCTATCTTATGTGAATCCACCCGGATCCTTTCGCTAGATACAATGTGATCAAGGAAAGCAACAGATTGCAACAAGAGTTCACATTTGCTAAACTTAGCGAATAACTCGCGATCTTTATGAGTTTGCAGAACAATTCTCAGATGACTCACATGTTCTTCCTCGTTCCTAGAGTAAATTAGGATATCATCCATAAAGCCGATAACGAACAAGTCCAAGTACTGTTTCAACACTCTGTTCATCAAATCAATAAAAGCTGTAGGAGCACTAGTTAGTCCAAATGACATAAATATAAATTTGTAATGACCATACCGGGTGTTGAAGGATGTTTTCAGAATGTCACTATATCTAACTATAAGATGATGATAACCCGATCTGAGGTCTATCTTTGAGAAATGACAAGCGCCCTGAAGTTGGTCAAACAAGTCATCAATCCTGGGGATGGGATACTTATTGTTGATTGTTACCTTGTTAAACTGTCTATAGTCAATGCACATTCCGAAAGAACCATCTTTCTTCTTTACGAACAACATTGGTGCTCCCCATGGTGAAATACTAGGTCTGATGAAGCCCTTATCTAGAAGGTCTTTCAACTGCTCTTTCAATTCTTTAATCTCTGACTAGACCCATTTTGTAAGGAGGAATAGAAATAAGCTCGGTATCTGGAAGGATATCAATTTCAAAGTCAATTTCCCTTTTGGGAGGGACTCCGTGAAGATCTTCTTGAAATACTTGTGGAAACTTACAAACTATGGAACTAACTCATGAATTAAGGTTTCGAGCTAGAATCCTTAACGCGAACTAGATTATAGAGATAACCCTTAGAGATCATCTTTCTGGCCTTAAGGTAAGAAATGAATCGACCCATAGGCTCTACCCTACTACCCTTCCATTCTAAGATTGGTTTGTTTGGAAACTTAAAACGAACAATCTAGTTCTACAATTGACTAAGGAATAACAGAAATGTAGCCAATCCATGCCTATAATGACATCGAAGTCTACCATTTCTAACTCTACAAGATCTGCTGAGATGACTTTATGAGATACCGTGACAGGGCAATTTCTGTATACCCGTTTAGCTATAACAAGGTCACCGACTGGAGTAGAGACTAAGAAATGTTCTGAGAGAGTTTCTGGACTGACATTGAATTGGACTTCTATGTAACGAGTTACAAAGGAAAGAGTATCCCCTAGATCTAACAATGCATAAACATTAAGGTCAAAGACTCGTAACGTACCAGTAACTACATCAGTAAAACCTTTTTGATCATGGAAAGCTTGAAGATCATACAACCTGTTTTGGCGCTGGCCGCCACCTATACCAGATGAGTTACCCTGCTGAGTCGGGCGACATGCTGGTACTAATGGAGTTGTAGACTGAGCTCTACCATTACCACATCCTTGACACTGTCTAGAAGGACAATCCCTCAACCTGTGACCAGACTGACCCAAAACATCATTCTTTTCCTGCGAGACACTTGCCCGGATGGTTCTTACCACACTTAGGGCAAGTGGAGTAAAGCTTGGTGCCTGAAACACTTCTCAAAGACTTAGAGCCTGGTTCTACCTCCTGATTTTTGCTAAGAATAGTCATAGTTCCCAGACCTAGCCTTCTTATTCTCGTTTGCCTGTGCCCTAAGCTTATTACCCTCAACCTGCTGAGGATGAGTCATAAGCGTAGAGATGTTCATATCACCAAGTAACATAACATTTTTGCATTTAGTTTTCACGAAATCCAACACTTCATACAAGAACTTATTCATCTGAGCCCTGGAGTTAGCAGCTACGTGAGGAGTATACCTGGAGAGTTGGTAAACTTGAGATCATACTCTTGGACCGTCATGCTTTCCTTGCTTAAGTTAATAAATTCCTGAGCTTTGCTTCTCTCAACTCTATTGGGAAAAACCTGTACAGAAAGGTCTCACTAAAGCAATCCCAAGTAATAGTATCTTCATCTGTACCCCTATTTTCCTTTCACTGAGTGTACCAGATATGAGCAACATCCTTCAACTGTATGATGTCAACTCAACCCGATCATTCCTAGTGACTTGCATCACCTCAAAGGTCTTCTTGATCTCATCCAAAAAATTCTGAGGATCCTCATTAGTTTGTGATCCTAAGAACTTAGGCGGATTCATCCTAACAAAGTCACATACCTTGCTACTGCTGATCAACCATTTTCATTCACAGGAGCATTAATCCGATTGTTCTTGTTGGCCATACTCTGAGCCAACATCTGTATGGCATTCCTAATCTCTAAATTGGAGACTTCCTGATCTGGGACTGGAGGAGTTGCGTTTGCATTCCTGGCATTCGCGTTCCTAGCATTAGCTCTACGAGGAGGCATGATATGAAATGTAGAACGTCAAGTTGGAGTGGAATAAGATCATACCTTACGCACGATAAGAGTAAAAATAAAGTGATGTTTTCCTAAAACACTTTGTATGTCACATCCCGAAATCACACCCTAGAAGATACAGGAAATATCGGATTTTAACCGGCGTACTTGACCTCTCGAAGGTATTGTACACGCCCTTACATATCATTCATCGCATAAACATAATGAAAAGTAGTGCGGAAATAAAACCTTTCACAGAACATTTCACAGTCTTTAAAAACTCTTTCATATAAAGTCATAGGAAATACTACGTCTCAATCTCATAAATCATAAGACAAGAGAATACTTGGGACACGGCCCATACTTCAAAATATAGAAATACTTACTCTATTACAATACTTTGAAGAGAATCGTAAAAGACAATCTATGCCTTCGAATAAAATGAGGACATACTTCAACTTCTCTTGAACGATTCTATGATGAAAGTCTTCACTTCGAAAATGCTCCTCACCTACCAACAACTTTAGAGATAGATAAAAGCATGAATAAGTACAACCACATATACTAAGTATGACATAATGCATAAAAATCATGAAAACGGACATTTAATTGAAATATGCATCTTTTCATTTCAAAATCATATTAAAATCATAAGAAAAACATTTATCAATTTAGAAACACAAAATAAATCATTTAAACCAACTAGCACATTTTTAGAAGTCACTTTATAGTAACCTCAACTCACTGTTATAGTGAATTCCAAGTGAAGTTGCTTATCTTTACCGTAGACATCTTCTAGTATGTAATCATCCCACTCAAAGCTATCCTAAGACTCACTTAGAGAGAATGCCCATAAAACCTCTGTAAGCATACCTAAATTGCCCTAAAGACTACTTATAATGAGTCACATACCACTAGAAGACATCAACATATAAACATGAGACTCTTCTACTAAAGGTGATTTTAAGTCTCACTTGATACACCAACAGACATAACATGAAATTCTCCTTCCAAAGGTTATCAAAAGAACTATTTAAGTAAATCAAGAAGATAACATCCATGACTGACCTTTTCAAGATTACCTAATTAATCCTGAAGAATACCTAAGGCTTAGAGCATGTCTACACATTCAACAAACTTCCCTAACTATTGTCATTCTCAAGACTTCCAAAGATAAGACATGAAGAGATCATCCCTTATGCCCTCTTCACACTTTAGCTAAGGAATCCTTAAGTCACTTTATATTAGAAACTTATTCATTTACATACTTCATAACATAAGTCATTAGTTCATTAGTTCATTTGAGACTCATACATCACAAAAAAGACATTAAACTAATGGTTTTGAACAAGACCTAGGGACACTAACTAACACCTTCAAAGCCTATTGTGCAATGTCTAGATAGCGTCCCATACCACCACCTAAACTTCATAAAACTTCTCTATTGCTAGTAAGTATCTCACATGATAAGAATATTCAATAACCGCTATAGACCATGATATCTAGACATGGAATCCGGAGTTCTAACCTACTCCAATGAGGGTGGTCTACTTGCCAAGGGTATAACTAGGACACATCCCATGTAGGCACATGGTTAAGGAATATGAAGGGTTTTTATTTACTCTAGTCTTATCCTCAAGTAGAGGTACATTTTACTCTAGTCTCATTCTCAAGTAGAGCTACTTCCCATAACTTAATCACTCCATGATAGCCTTGGTTCTCATAGAGTAATTGACATTAAAGGATCACATGGAGATGTTCCTTATTATTTCATTACCCAATCATATTCACCCTACCAAAGAGGTCCACTAGGGCTACCTTTCAATGGCGAATAAGATAGCTCATTATGACTTTCCTAAGGATGATATAATGTCGTTCCATCGAATTAACTCTAATTCCACCATTACATTACATGAAGGATACCATTACGGCTCTCGATTTCAACATTCATAACCTTACTACTAGGTTTAAGGTTCCACGTACATGACCTTCTTAACATCATCTGAGGTCTCACATATTTTCATTCGTACATGCCAAGGGTGAACTAAGCCTACCTAGTCAAGACATCTCATATTATCATATCATTCATACATATATCAAGTAAGGGACACAAGTCTACCAAACAAGACACAACATTCTTTACCTTATCACATATAGCATATCATTCTTTGAGTCACTTAGGAATAACCATTATCATCTTTAAGTCATCCTATACACTTCTATATCATCATCAATATAACCATTATATACTCATATGGTCAAATAGGAGCAACTATGTATCAATTCTAAGACTACACACACAAGCACATAGTCATAGTCTAACATGATCTCTTAATATACATCAAACTTTCACATTACTAGCATGTAGGTAGATATGATCATACTTCACATAATCAACTAAACAATTTATCATAATACATCAAGTAGTGCCAACAAGGCCATGATCATCATAGTACATAAAGTAATGCCGACAAGGCCACATCAATTGCAAGTAGAGCACATAACACCGCCACCATAAGTGGACCATACCAATCACAATATAATTGAAATCTAGTTAACATAAAAATAAAGGAAATAGGGCAGATTACCACCACATCATCCTCAACACCTCAATCCAATGCAAAATCACCACATTCAATATCACAAGGCTCTTACCCATGACTATAACCAACAATTCAACATAATTATATTTATATTCATGAAACTAGGTCAAATTACAACATATTCATCAATTCAACGTAACCTAGATATCAGTTTACTATAATTATTACTTCAATCAATAGCCTACATAAAACTACATTAGAATTCATCAACATTAGATTAGTATTAATTAACCCATAACTTAGTCAAAATTTAGGGTTCATCCAATTCATGGGTTCATTGGTTATTGTAGTTTGAAATCATCAATACAATATCAATTCAATAGCTATTTAATGTTTAGAAATCATTAATGCAAGAAAGTATGGAATAAATCCTAAAATTGGACAATTCAACTTGAAAACTTTAGAAAACATCATTGAAAGTTGGGATCCTTGATGAAGAGAGTTTCAAGGATCAAAATACACAACTTAATGAATATAATCCTTAAATTTGATGAAGAATCTTCACTCAATTCGTCATTCGAATCCCTTCTTTGAGTTATGACTCCAATGGAGTTCTAGAGAGAATTGTAAGGGATATGGGTTTTTGATTTGGAAGAATGAAATCTTCTAAGTGTTAAACACTTATATGCACATTTTAAAATACCGAAAAGGCCCCTAAGGAACTGCCAATAGTTTTATTTGGCCCCTTACTTATTAGTAGTCTGCGCTGGAACACTGAACCCAAACGACGGTTGCCCATCGACTGGCGTAGGTCCACACACGGACCATCCTGTCCTTTTACAATGGGTTCAGAGAATGGAAACATGAATCTTATCTCCTCAGGATAATTACCAGACGATGCCCTCCACCTAAGGGGCGTCGACCAGGCCACTGGATGTCGTTTACCATTCGTAGGTTGGACTGCGTTGGGCAGTTTTCGCCACCAACATGGGTCCTTCCTTAAGGACCCTTGGTTGGTCCTTGGGGATGTTTGCCAAGATTTTTTAAATCCAAACATAATTTTATACGAGTTTAGAACCTCTCGTTGAATTTCACCAAAAACAAACACGTAAAACTTGATGAAATATACAAAGACACACAAGGCCATTTCAAAGCAACATTTTCAAACGTCATGGACGTTTGACCTCCAAACTTCACGAAACTTGACACACTGTATATATATGCTATAATAACTCATTCAAAGATCTTAAAACCTCATGAGTCACACATAAATACATAGAACCACATATCAGGCACATAGGTGACTTAGTCGTCGAACGTCTTAGTCATTCTTTGACATTAGACTTGTAATGCACCTAAAATCTTAGACATTGCCTCAATATAATATTCTATAACTATTTAGTATCTTAGACCAGTATTAGAACATGTTATGCTCTAGCTCACCTAAGTCATTTTCGAGGTCTTACATTGTAGCCTCTCTCTCAAGGAATGTGGTCCATTTCACACTCATGAAAAGGACTCTACTTAGTGTTTGTTATCAGACATTCTAGGACTCTTAATACTAGTGCTCTGATACCAAGTTTTGTCACACCGCGAGTTACCCCCGAGACGCGGACATGGAACCTAGCACACCAAGTGATCCCAAGATAACCTTGCTGGCAATATCATGAGCATACTAAAGATAATAAACAAAATGCGGAAGCTAAATTATAATTTAAAACTTAAAAGATGGGGAATACCCATATTCTACAGCTGAGATATTTGAAAAAAAATAAGTTTAACACAACGAAAATATTAAATCAATACTAAGTTGAAACTAACTATGTCTGAAATAAGCCTCTAATTGACTAGAAATGTTGGGACAACCCCAGCTAAGTCTAACAAAAACTGAAACTAAATGACAAAAAAACTGAAATGGAATCATTACTTATGTCCTCGGAAAATGAGGACTCACAACTGAATCTGTGAAACTAGAGATCGGAAAATTGATCTAAGCGCGATCTGGATGCTGAGAACCTGAACCTACATCACGAGAAGATGTAGTGCATATATGCATTAGTAATTGAAGGTACTGATCATGTAGGATACAGTTAAGCTGAAATAAAATATAATTGAACAAGCACAAAAGCAAGTATAATAATCTGAACATGATATATAGAATTCTGAGCTAACTGGATGCAATGACCAAATTTCTAACATGCTGAGACTGAATACTAACTAATCTGTAAATATAGTCAATGCAAGAGAGTCTTACTGAACTGTGGGAGCTACTAATAACTGACAATAAAACCACACGAGCAAAATGTGGAGTCCAATGTATGCCCCATCGAGAGGACCCAATATACCCTGCATGAGGTATAAAGGCATGTTGGCGTGATCACTAAACTGATTGCCCATAGAGGGGACCTACAACCTACTTGGCTAGTAGTTCTGGGACTAATTGGGTACGTTGAATCCTAGTCCAACTCGGTATTATGCTACTCCCAATAATTTATGTAATTAACTCATTATGACTGAGTTTTTGTAAATAGTGGATAGCTCAAAACTGGACATGCAAATTGAGAATGCAATAATTAACCTGGTAATTATGCATTTATAATTGGGGCATGTATATCTGAAGTAACTGAAACATCTAACCTAGCATTTGTAATTTAAGAACTAAAGAAATACATAGCTAGGGTTCTTAAATTCATGCAATAAATTGAATAATAACATAGAAATCTGATTTGGAACATATGACTAATTAATTCATGAAGTTCTGTTGACGTTCTAGAAACCCTAGGTCTAATCATGATATGGGAATCAAGAATCCAACTGAAAACTAGGGACCCAATGGGTGAAAGGAATCCACTAGTGAAATCCCACATACCTGGTGATGAAATTCATGGAGAAATATTCAAATTTCAGGGTTAGAACAGCTGGAACCTTGCTCCGTTCTTGACCTTTTTCTCCTTTCTTGCTATTAATTTTCTAAGTTTAGATTTAATGATTTTAGTTAGGTAAGTTTAGTTATGTTTCTAGGCTTAAACTTACTAAAATCTAATGATTTGTGGTCAAAACGACATATCTTAGGGTTTAAGCGAAGTTGAAAAAGACCAAAAGACCCCTGAGCTAATTGTTGTCGGACCAAATGACGAATTGGACTGACGAGCCGTCGTTCAATCGATGGTCCACTGTTTGGGTCCGTAGGTTGGGTCTGTTCGACTGACCTTTACTAAAATGGGCATAAATTTTTACTCAGAGGTATAATTTTAGCAAACTTGGTGGCTATGGAAATCTTATTCAATAATCTATCATTTCATAGGTCATGGGACACCTAATTCATTTTTGTGACAAGAGTTATGATTATTTGAAGTTGACCCAAATGCATTCCCCCCTAACTGTTTGCTTATTTCAACCTACGGTCCATCTACGGACCGTACATGTCAATCATGGATCTTGTTAGAGAGAGGGCAAATAGGGTGTTGATCGACAAACACAGACAACGGACCGTAGTCTGACCTATAGACAGTAGGTCCATCCATCGTTTGACACTTGGTAAAATTTTCTAGGATGTGTTTTAGGGAAGTTTCAGTCACAATCGACGGATGTGCACCACGGGATGTGGGTTAGGCTACGGTCCGTCGATGGTAACCGTTGATTGCACCTGCAAATTTCTAAAAAGCTTATTTTTGGTCTGTTTTAGATAAGGGGTGTTACACTTACTTGACTCTAGTTTTATTAAAAAAAATTATTTAAAAAATTCCTTTATAAATGGTTTTCTTAAATTTTCCTTAAAAATCAAGTAGAAATTCTAAAACTATTATTTTTCCAAAAAAACTTAACAAAATCTGCCAAAGTTGCGAAATCGGCTACAAAACCTTTAGCTTTTAGAATCAGATTTGTAGAAGTCACATGTTCCAGCGACAGAGCCAATTACAAACCGTTAGTCGACTCTTTCGATTGGCCATCTATCTTTAAGTTCTCATTTTTAAACAACGGTCGACCATTATGGACCGTTAGGCGACTCCGTCGATTGGCCCACTAACTTCCAGTTCTCAGTCGCGAACGAAAGTGGACTAGTACAGACCGTCACTCGAATTACGATCTGTTCATCGACTCTATCGATTCACCATCTAAATTTTAGTTCTCAGTCACAAATGACGGTCGACCAGTACGGACTGTCAATCGTCCGTCAGTGATTTCAACAACTTTTAAGTCAGGGGTCTTTTGGTCTTTTCCGTGTTCGTTTAACCCCTAAGCTACGTTGTTTCAACCATATAACCATGTTATTACATCATGTCATGTATGAATCTAATAACCCTAGCTATGTATTTCTTTAGTTCTTTAATTACACATGCTAAGTTAGATATATTAGTCATTCAGTTATACATGCCTATGTTATTAATGCAATCATTATTATCAGATTAATTATTGCATTAACAATTTACATGTTCAGTTTGAGCTATCCAGTATTTCCAGAAAATCTGTCATAATATGTTAATCACTTAATCCATTAGGAGTAACATAATACCGAGTTGGATTAGAGTTCAACGTACTGAAATAGTCGCAGAACTACTAGCCAAGTAGGTTGTAAGTCCCATCTATGGGAATCAGTTTACTGATTAAGCCAACATGCCTTTATACCTCTTGTAGGGTATATTGGGTCTTCCTGATGTGGCATATACATCAGAGTCCACATTTAGCTCATGTAATTTTATTATCGGTTATTAGTAGCTCCCACAATCCAGTCAGACTCTATTTCATTGACCATATTTACAAATTCAATTAGTATTCAGTCTTAGCATGTTATAAATTTTGTCATTGCATCCAATTAGCTTAGTATTCAGTATATCATGTTCTGAATATTATACTTGCTTTTGTGCGTGTTTAGTTATGTATTATTTTAGCTTTACTCTATCCCAATGCTCAGTACCTTTCAAGTACTATCACATAAGTGTGCTACATCTTCTCATTATGTAGGTTTAGGTGCTCAACATCAAGATCACACTTAGATCGATTCACGATCTCCAGTTCAACAGAATCAGTGGTGAGTCCTCATTCTCTGAGGACAATAGTAATGAGTTTCCTTCCAGTATTTTTAGTCCTTTAGTTTCAGTTTTACGAGACTTAAGTGGAGTCTGACCCAACATTTCTAGTATGTTAGAGGCTTATTTAAGACATAGTTAGTTTTAGGTTAGTATTGAGTTAATATCTTCTTTCTATTAAACTCATCAGTTTAGTATATGAGTAATCTCCATCTTTTATTTTAATTATAATTTAGCTTCCGCACCAGTTCATTATCATTATTATGCACATGATCATGCAAACAGGGTTAGCTTGGGATCACATGTGGTCCTAGGTCCCGTGTGCACATCTCGGGGTAGCTCGGGGCATGACAGAAATAGAGCGACAAACCGCGGATGGATCGAAGGTTCGTGATGGTTAACCTTCTCTGGCGATTAGGAGCTAGAATTTGGTGGTTTGACCTACGCCATTGGACAATAGACTGTGGTTTGACCTATGATCCGTAGATCCCGACGTAGGTCGACACTTAACCAATTTTCCTAGGGTTCTGGGGAAAGGTTGGAGGTGGCCATCTACGGACCACCAGCTCGGGTTATGGGTCACCCTATGGTCCATGGGTGGAAACCGTGGGTTGAACCTGCATCTTCCAAATATTTGCATTTTGGTCTATTTTTTAATACAGGGTGTAACATTGTTCTTCCAGGTATGTAAGGCTATTCATAGTGTTGGACTAGTTTATCCTCACTCTCTACATCTCAATTCAGTCGGTAGAATATTGAATCTAGGGTTCCACCCTATATTTTATGAAATTCTTGAAATTATTGTTCATAATTTTAGTTCCACATGACTCCTATATATCAAGTTTTACAAAAGGTATTTCAAGCTAGTTATATTCTTTACATTGATTTTGGAAACTAAAGTGAGAATTTATGAAAATGTTTAAAGCATTATTTAGCAAAGATTTTAAGAGAACTTAAATGATTTTGAATGTATTACTTTTACATTTACAAAGAGAGCACTATTTTCATAAAAGTACAAAGAGTTTTCAGTGTATTTAAGTAAGATCTAATAGATATTTAATCACCGCTTAATACGACTTTTGAGAAATTATCTCAACCTTGAGGGTAGTTTTACATTAGAATACAATTATATTTTGTATTATTAATGACTACCGATTTGGGTTAAGAGTTAAGATAACTCAAAATCCATAATATACGCCGCCAACATATATAGAATTATGTCGTACGACGAGTGAATCATAAAATTTCTCAAGAGGTATTTTTAGTAGATCCATCTGTTTAGTTACGTTCTATACACCGGCAAGGTATAGGAAGACTCTGCCAACATGGGTAAGACGTTGTATCATGACAAGACTCATAGTGATGGTTTGCTAGAAACTCCTTATATATATATATATATATATATTTATATATATATATATATATATATATATATATATATATATATATATATATATATATTCTATTATTGCATTTTATTTATGAAGATTAATGATTTAATCTCTTCATTATGCTTTACTTTAGTTGAATTATATTTCAGCCTTTCACTACAATTATTATTTCACTCAGCCATGGTACATAGTCGTACATTCGATGCACTAATGTCATTCAATCTGCATAATTTTGTGATACAAATATCAATGTTCAAGATCATCAACATGCATTTCCTTAAGATCGCCAAGTCACCTATAAACTATTGGTGATGCCTCCTAGATTTTAGAGGACTCTAGTCTTTTGTTTACTTTCAGTAGTTCTTGTCGTGATTCTTGTCTCGGTGGTTATGTTAAAACAATAGAGGCTTCACAGATAGATAATATTTGATTTTTTAAAGTTTTGCCCTTTCTAGATGTTTTGCTAACATAAGCTTTATATTGCATTTATATTTTTCAGATAGTTTAGACTCAATATTTGACTTATTGTTTTTCATTGAGTGTTTTAAAGTTTTCATTATTGAGTAGGTCTTCCTCTAAGCAGACAGTCAGACTAAGGGTACTTCACTTGGGAGCCCTCAATAATTCACGAGGTCTGGCAACTCCAAGGTTTAGAGTTCAGGGTGTGACAATTTGTTTAATTTAGCATATCAAGAGAAATACATTCTTTGTAAAAACAAATTATGCTTAACATTTACTATTTGTTTTCACAAACCACCCACAATTCCATTAAACTGTGTATTAGTTAATTCATATATTATATTAAAATATTCAAATTATTTATGTTCTCTTAAAAGGAGTGCAACGTTTATCAGGGATAATTAAAAGAAATGAAGTATAGTTAAATTAATTTATTTGTTTAAATTAGATTTTCATGGTCATAAATTAAAAAAATGTGATTTAATAAACACCAAAAAATTCATCTTGAAGTTAGAATCATTACTTGACATAGATGACAAAACCCTGCATGAATTTTGGGTGCCTTGCTAACTATTCTAACACACTCACATTAATAGCGGTCTCTTGACAAATTAAATCAGTGAATCAAAGTATAATTATTATTAATAATAAGACATGAAACGTGTGGAGTGGTGAGGTCACAAAAAAAGTATGAGTATGACTAAATATTCACGTGGATAGTAAGTGTATTATTTATGTGTATCTATTATAAAAGCCTCGAATTTTAAGATAACACTCAATCCTCAAAATCATGAGAACTTCTTCTCCCAAATATTTGCAAGAAGATAACCTAAGTGAAGAGTGTCAGAAATTGCTCCATCTTGCAAAAATATAAATGATGTGTTGGATCATATATCTACAATTATCAAGGTTTTAGGACACCACCAAGATTTATTCAAGGTGAAATTGCATTTCAACAACAATTTCAAGCCGAATATAGTGATATCATTCTTGTTACAATTCCAAAATCAGGAATATTTGGTTAAAATCACTTTAATCTGCTCTGGTGAATCGAGTGAAACATCATGTTTTTGAACCTAATCACTCTTTACTTGTCAATAACCCTCATGTTCTTGTTCCATTCTTGGAGCATAAACTCTATATTGATGGTCGAGTCCCTGATTTTTCAACCTTCACTTCACCTAGACTCTTGGCAACTCATATTCCCTTTTCTTCATTGCCAAAATCAGTCAAGGATTCAAAAATCAAACTTGTTTACTTATGTAGGAATTCTTAGGGACAGTTTTATTTCTATCTGCCATTTCTCAAACAATTTACTATTTCATCACAACGATACCAATTCCTTTGAAGAAATGTTTGATCTTTTCTGTGAGGGGGTGAGTCTTTATGGTCCATTTTGAAATCACGTGTTAGATTATTGGAAACAAAGCATAGAAAATCCTACCAAAATACATTTGTTAATGTATGAAGAAATTAAAAAGACACCAAAAAAATAGCTTAAACGGTTGGCTGAATTCTTGAAATGTCCAATTTCCACATAGGAAGAAAATTGTGAAGTGGAGGATGAGATATTAAAAATGCTAGGGTTTTAGCAAGTGTTAATGGGAAAATAAAAGAGAGAATATGAGAAGTGAGGGAACTACTTTGGAGAAAAATGAAAAGTTATTTGCAAAGTACAAATGAAAAGTCATTTCTCCCATATCAGCAAAACAAAGGGAAATTGTTGTCCTTATATAAGGAAACACTTCCATTACTTATTAAAGAACTAAGAAGAAGATTCCCCATCGCACCGTAGTCGTCACTCGCTCGGCCTCGGCTTCAGACAATTTATTTAATCAGTTTTTGTTTAATCAAATAAATCCGGTTAATATCATCTCGTATAAAGTTGCGGGTAACGGTAACATCACAAAAAGTTGTTACTCTTTCCGAAAAGTTGTTACTTTCCAAAAAGTCGTTATTTTCCTAACAGACACAATTTTCCGTAAAGTTGCTATTTTTTCCAAAAGACACAACTTTCTGGATAAAATGGGTCTGAACAGATTTCACTGAACAGACACGTTCCTTGCTGAAAATGGCTATAAAAGGAAGTCTATTTTTGATTTTTCAAACACTGGAAATTTTTTTCCTTCTCTACATTTATTTTCCTCTCAAATAAAATCAAAGTGTCGATCGACTGAGTCTGTGTGACTTGTTGCTCTTCTGAAGTTCACTGAAGTTAATGAAATTTGAGGTACCGCTATTTCTTTAACATGTTTATCCATTTTATTTTCAGAGAAATTAATCCATAACCTTGGGTACAGTGAGGGGATTAAATTTCTTAAGGACACTCAGTAGTTTCTGTGGACTCAGATTATTTCTTGTATTTTATGTATTTTCTGCTTCATCTTATTTCTGTTTCTGTTTATTAACTTTATAAATACAGGTTACTATAAGAATAACAATCTTAAGAAATTTAAGAGTTTCTGTATTTGAGGTTTCTGGAAATTAAAACCTTTGTGGTTTTCTACTCTGCTTGAATTTTTATAATTCATTTGATTAACGATTAAAAGAACATAAAAACTTTATCGTTAAATCAGAAACAGTTTGTGTAAAGATTTGTTTTTTACTGTTAGTATTTCAAATACTTGACTTATCTGCCATTTGTGACAGAAAAAATTGACTAATGCAAGTCAAACAAATGCTGGAATAGTAAGTGCTGCAACAACATTGGTTGCACATCATTGTTCAAATGCTGCCTTAGCGCCGGCTGAGAAACCTGCATCATTTTCTGGAGTCGACTTTAAGAGATGAAAGCAAAAGATGTTCTTCTATATCACTACGTTGAGTCTACAGAAGTTCATTAATGAGAATGTTCCTGTTATGTCATATGAAACTCCAGCTGATGAACGATTCTTCGTAACAGAAGCATGGACACACTTATATTTTTTGTGTAAAAATTATATTTTCAGTGGTCTGCAAGATGATCTGTACAATGTGTACAACAATGCCAAAACCTCAAAAGAACTCTGGATGCTTTAGAAAAGAAGAACAAAACAGAAGATGCCGGAATGAAGAAATTCATTGTTGCAAAATTTCTGGACTATAAGATGATAGACAGTAAGACTGTCGTCACCCAAGTTCAAGAATTGCAGGTCATAATCCATGATCTCCTTGCTGAAGGTATAAATTTATTTAATGCCTATGTTAGAAATATTAAGTTTTCCCTTTATACTCACATAATCTTTAATGTAGGATTGATTGTGAATGATGCTTTTCAAGTGGCTGCATTTATTGAAAAGTTACCTCCATTATGGAAGGACTTCAAAAATTACTTGAAACACAAACGCAAGGAGATGAATGATGAAGATCTCATAGTAAGGTTGAGAATCGAAGAGGATAATAAGGCTGCAGAAAAGAGGTCACGTTGTAATTCAGCAATATCTAGAGTAAATTTTGTTGAAGAAGATCCCACAAAATTAAAGAAAAGAAAGAAAGCATCTGGTCCAAAAAGCAATACTCCTAAGAAGAAATTCAATGGAAACTGCTTTAATTGTGGTAAACATGGTAATAGGGCTAATGAATGCCGGGGTCCAAAGAAGGACAAGAAAAAGAAGAGTCAAGCAAATTTGGGTGAATCCAAAGGAGAAATGGACGATCTCTGTGCAATGCTTTTAGAATGTAACTTGGTTGGAAATCCAAGAGAATGGTGGATAGATTCTGGTGCCTCATGCCATGTTTGTGCCAACAAAGAATTATTTTCATCATATACTCCAGCACTTACAGATGAAAAATTGTTTATGGCAAACTCCGCTGCTGCAAAGGTGGAAGGAACTGACAAAGTCCTATTAAAGATGACATCAGGCAAGGTGGTGACTTTGAATAGGGTTTCATATGTTCCAGAATTGAGAAAGAATTTAGTTTCAATTTCAGTTTTGACCAAGAATGGATTTAAATGTTTATTTGTTTTTGATAAAGTAGTAGTAAACAAAAATGATATGTATGTAGGAAAAGGCTACCTTAGTGATGGCCTTTTCAAACTCAATGTAATTGCAGTTGATATGAATAAAGATTTTGCTTCTTCTTACTTGCTTGAGTCTAAATGTTTATGGCATGAACATTTGGGACACGTTAATAACAACACCTTGCGAAAACTGATTAACTTAAACATTTTGCAAAAATTTGAGTGCAATAAATCAAAATGTCAAATTTGTGTTGAATCTATGTATGCTAAGCATTCTTATAAATATGTTGAAAGGAATTCAAATCCTTTAGAATTGTAACGACCTGTTTAGTCGTTTTGAGCAGCAGATTTTAATTCTGGAAAAACTGGCCAAGACCACGGGCACTGCGACGGACCGTCACAGGCACGACGGCCCGTCGAGGGTGCATCGTTTCAGCATACTTAGAATTCTGAAATTGGATACTGAAAATCGACTCTCTGTAAATTGTGACGGACCTGCAAGACGTGCCGTCACATCCACGACGAACCGTCGTGAGTTCCCGTTGCAAGACACTTCAACTTTTGAGAATTTGGTACAAGAAATGAGTTTCTGACCGTCAGGACGGAGGTGCAGGACGGACCGTCACTGGTGTGACGGGCCGTCACAGTTCACCTGGATTTTGGGAGGCTGTGACGACCATCGTGACGGACCGTCGCAGGCACGACGACCCGTCACAGGTTGCACAAATCCCAGGCAGAATAGGATTCCTCTACACGTTTTAAGGGTCGTTTTGGACTATTCTTTCCTTAATTATAAAGATTGAGGGTTAATATTAATAAGTCTAATTACTTGGGGGTTAAAAGAGGTAACCTTAAGTTAATTAGTGGGTTCTATTGTCCTCTTTTAGTCTTAATTATATGATAATTAGGGTAAAGAAAAGAGGGTTTGAATAAAACAAACAGAAAGAACAAAGAAAAAGAGAGGGATCGATCGAGAGGGAGGAGAAAACGCAGCTTGAGGTTTGGCTTGTTTGATCAATTCTTCGGTGGAGGTAGGTTATGGTTGTGTTACGATATTCGTAGTGAACTCTTAATAGTGAATGATATGTATTGATAAGTATTGTAAACCCTGCTATGTGCTTAAATTGTATGCTTGCATGATTGTGATTATGAAATTATGATGAATTAACAAAGCTTGATGAAGCTATTGAATCCCAAATCTTGAAAGAACCCTAATTCACTTGTTAATGATGATGCCTTAGTATGAAAGAAGGCTTGATGAATTAGGGGATCGGGTGCCACGTTCCGGTACCAGGATAGAATGAATATGAGGATCGGAGTGTCACGTTCCGACACCAGGATAGAATATGGATCGGGTGCCACGTTCCGGTACCAGGATAGAATGAATATGAGGATCGGAGTGTCACGTTCCGACACCAGGATAGAATATGGATCGGGTGCCACGTTCCGGTACCAGGATAGTATATGAGGATCGGAGTGCCACGTTCCGGCACCAGGATAGAAATAGAGGAGCGGAGTGTCACGTACCGACACAAGAGGAAGAAAGATAATGAATCTTGAAAGATAATAAATATACTCAATCTAATGAACTTAATTCCCAAATGAGTACGGTATTGAGGCTTGAGTCCTCATGTGTGAACTCGGTTGTATTTATTGATGATTCATGTTGTTATTGCTACATGTTGAGTATTGTAGTTGATTTACATTATTATTGATATATACTGTTCCCTATTTTGAGTTGGCCGATGATACCTACTCAGTACTTGTGGTTGTACTGACCCCCTACTTTTATGTTTTCTTCTTTGTTATTTGTGTAATGCAGCAAACGTTCCGTCAACTTCAACTCAACAGTAGATCTAGCCAGTCTTCACTTCATAGGAAATTCAGGGTGAGCTAATGCGTCTAGCTTGGACTGGGTCTTCTTCTTCAAGTCTTGATGCCTTGAACTTCCGGCATGGACTAGCTAGTATTTGTTTTAGCTTCTTAGACAGTTTTAGTTTAGCAATTTGAGATAGATGTTCTTGTGATGATGACTTCCAGATTTTGGGGATATTAATAATAGTTTTTGAATTGTTTTATTAATGAGTTTAAGTCTTCCGCATTTCTTTTGTTGATATTGTATTAAAATGTTAAAGGATAGATTGGTTGGTTCGCTCACATAGGAGGGTAAATTTGGGTGCCAGTCGCGGCCCCGATTTGGGTCGTGACAAAACTTGGTATCAGAGGGTGAGGAAGGGGAGAATGAGCAAGTGCAAAATGAGGAAATGCCACCCCAACCTACCCCAGAGATGATCAACCAGGTACTTGCTTATCTTAGCGGGTTATCCGATCAGGGTCAGGCACCTCCAGTGGTTTCTGCACCAACACCTTCGGTTTCAGAGATACGACATGCGGCTACTATGGCTCCCCGCATGGATGCATCATTGGGAATAGGCACATTTCCACGTCTGACTACTGGGCCTATTATGACAAATGATCAGCATGAACTTTTCAGTAAGTTCTTGAAATTGAAACCTCCAGTCATTAAGGGCGCAGAGTCAGAGGATGCCTACGATTTTCTGGTTGATTGTCATGAGCTACTACACAAGATGGGTATAGTAGAATGGTTTGGCGTGGAGTTCGTGAGCTATCAGTTTCAAGGGAACGCCAAAATGTGGTGGCGGTCACATGTTGAGTGTCAACCAACAGAGGCACCACCTATGACTTGGGAATCATTCCCTACCCTGTTTATGGAGAAGTATATCCCAAGGACTTTGAGAGATAGAAAAAGGGATGAGTTCTTGAGTCTCGAGCAAGGTAGGATGACGGTTAACGCATATGAGGCCAAATTTCGTGCATTATCCAAGTATGCCACCCAACTTTGTTTCAGTCCACAAGAACGGATTCGCCGTTTTGTGAAGGGGTTGAGGTCAGAATTGCGGATTTCAGCCTTACAGATAGCGGCAACGGCAACATCCTTCCAAGAGGTGGTAGACTTTGTGATAGAGGTGGAAGGAGTGAAACCAGATGACTTCACCCCAACGTCGACATCAAAGAGGTTTCGAAAGGGAGGTGAGTTCAACGGTTCATATACTAGAGGACAGAGTTCTGGAGGCTACTCAGTTCGACCAATTCAGTCTTCACTACAGACTGTAGTTGGGGGTCCACCTCAGAACGGTCAACACTTCTCTGAGAGGCCGATGCGTGAACCCAGAGAATGTTATGGATGTGGAGAGATTGGACGCATTAAGAGGTATTGTCCAAACCAGAGTTACAGAGCCCCACTAGCTAGAGGTAGGGGTGGTCATGGTAGAGGCCGTTTTTCTGGAGGACGTGGTGGTCGAGGTAATGGTGGTCACCAAAATGGCCGAGGTGAAGGGCAAACTGGAGCCACTACTACGCAACATGGTAGGGGCAATGGACAGACAAATAATGGGGCCCATTGTTACGCTTTCCCTGGGAGGTCTGAAGCGGAGGCGTCTGATGCTGTTATCACAGGTAATCTTCTGGTTTGTGATTGCATGGCTTCCGTATTGTTTGACCCTGGATCCACATTTTCTTATGTATCTTCCTCATTTGCTAATGGTCTAAATTTACATTGTGAATTACTTGACATGCCTATTCGTGTTTCTACTCCGGTGGGTGAGTCTGTGGTAGTTGAAAAGGTATATATGTCTTGTTTGGTGAACTTTGTGGGGAGCAACACTTATGTAGATTTGGTTATCTTAGAATTGGTTGATTTTGATGTAATTCTGGGTATGACTTGGCTTCCTCCGCAATTTGCGATTTTGGATTGTAATGCTAAAACAGTGACATTAGCCAAGCCTGGGACAGATCCGTTAGTGTGGGAGGGTGACTACACTTCCAATCCGGTGCGTATCATCTCTTTTCTTAGTGCTAAGAAGATGGTTAGTAAAGGGTGTTTAGCTTTCTTGACACATCTCAAGGATGACACTACTCAAGTACCCTCGATTGAGTCAGTTTCGGTAGTCCGTGAGTTTTTGGATGTGTTCCCTGCAGACCTTCCTGGCATGCCACCGGATAGGGATATTGACTTCTGTATTGATCTTGAACTGGGCACTCGCCCCATTTCTATACCCCCTTATAGAATGGCTCCCGCCTAATTAAGAGAGTTAAAGGCTCAACTTCAAGAATTGTTGAGCAAAGGCTTCATTAGACCAAGTGCATCTCCTTGGGGTGCTCCGGTTTTGTTTGTGAAGAAGAAGGATGGGAGTTTTCGGATGTGCATAGACTACCGGCAGTTGAACAAGGTAACTATTAAGAACAAGTATCCTCTTCCTCGCATTGACGACTTATTCGATCAACTACAAGGTGCTTGTGTCTTCTCGAAGATCGACTTGAGATCCGGTTATCATCAATTGAAAATACGGGCAACGGATGTGCCAAAGACCGCTTTTTGGACTAGGTATGGGCATTATGAATTTGTGGTGATGTCCTTTGGTCTTACAAATGCCCCCGCTGCTTTCATGAGCTTGATGAATGGGATATTTAAGCCGTATTTGGATCTCTTTGTGATCGTATTTATAGATGATATACTGGTATATTCTAAAAGTAGGGAGGAACATGAGGAGCATTTGAGAATTGTATTGGAAATGTTGAGGGAGAGAAAGCTTTATGCCAAGTTCTCTAAGTGTGAGTTTTGGATAGATGCCGTGTCCTTCTTGGGCCACGTGGTTTCTAAGGATGGGGTGATGGTGGATCCTTCTAAGATTGAGACAGTGAAGAATTGGGTAAGACCCACTAATGTGTCAGAAATACGGAGTTTTGTTGGGTTAGCTAGCTACTACCGCCGCTTTGTCAAAGGATTCTCTTCTATTGCCTCTCAATTGACGAACTTGACTAAGCAGAATGTTCCATTTGTATGGTCGGATGAGTGTGAGGAAAGCTTTCAGAAGCTCAAGACTTCGTTGACTACTGCACCAATTCTCACCTTGCCGGTAGAGGGTAAGAACTTCATTGTTTATTGTGATGTATCCTATTTGGGTTTGGGTGCAGTGCTAATGCAAGAGAAGAACGTGATTGCTTATGCTTCAAGACAATTAAAGGTGCATGAACGTAACTATCCGACCCATGATTTGGAGTTGGCCGCGGTAGTATTTGCACTAAAGCAATGGAGACACTATTTGTATGGGGTTAAGTGTGAAATCTATATGGATCATCGTAGTTTACAGTATGTCTTTACTCAGAAAGATTTGAACTTAAGACAAAGGAGATGGATGGAACTACTGAAGGACTACGATATCACTATTTTGTATCATCCGGCGAAGGCGAACGTTGTGGCAGATGCCTTGAGTAGAAAGGCCGGAAGCATGGGATGTCTAGCTCATTTTCAAGCTTCTAGACGCCCATTGGCTAGAGAAGTGCAGATTTTGGCTAATGACCTCATGAGGTTAGATGTAAATGAGAAGGGAGGATTGTTAGCTTGTGTGGAGGCAAGATCCTCCTTCCTTGACAAGATTAAGGGGAAGCAGTTTGACGATGAGAAATTGATCCGGATTCGAGATAAAGTGTTGCAAGGAGAGGCTAAAGAAGCAACAATCAACGAGGAAGGTGTTTTGAGGATTAAGGGAAGGGTATGTGTACCCCGCGTCGATAATTTGATCAACACTATTCTGACAGAGGCCCATAGTACAAGGTATTCTATACATCCGGGTGCAACCAAGATGTATCGCGACCTAAAGCAACACTTCTGGTGGAGTAGAATGAAGCGCGATATTGTTGACTTTATTGCCAAATGTCCGAACTGTCAACAAGTAAAGCATGAACACCAGAGGCCCGGAGGAACGCTTCAGAGAATGCCCATTCCTGAATGGAAGTGGGAGAGAATCGCAATGGACTTTGTGGTTGGTCTTCCAAAGACAATGGGTAAGTATGACTCCATTTGGGTGATTGTTGATAGGTTAACTAAGTCTGCTCATTTCATTCCGGTCAAGGTGACTTACAATGCAGAGAAGTTAGCAAAAATCTACATCTCAGAAATCGTTCGATTGCATGGGGTTCCACTATCCATCATATCAGATAGAGGTACGCAGTTTACTTCTAAGTTTTGGAAAACATTGCATGCCGAATTGGGTACTAGATTGGACCTTAGTACTGCATTTCATCCTCAGACCGATGGTCAGTCTGAGCGAACGATTCAAGTGTTGGAGGATATGCTTTGTGCATGTGTGATAGAGTTTGGTGGCCATTGGGATAGTTTCTTACCTTTGGCAGAGTTTTCATACAATAATAGCTATCACTCCAGTATTGATATGGCCCCATTTGAAGCATTGTATGGGAGGAGGTGTAGATCTCCCATTGGGTGGTTTGATGCATTTGAGGTTAGACCTTGGGGTACTGACCTCTTGAGGGATTCGTTAGATAAGGTGAAGGGCATTCAAGAAAAGCTTCTAGCGGCGCAAAGTAGACAAAAGGAGTATGCAGACCGAAAGGTTAGAGACTTGGAGTTCATGGAAGGTGAACAAGTCTTGTTGAAGGTTTCACCCATAAAAGGGGTGATGCGGTTTGGAAAAAGAGGTAAGCTAAGTCCAAGGTATATTAAACCATTCGAGGTACTAAAGCGAATAGGGGAGGTGGCTTATGAATTAGCCTTCCCCCCAGGGCTGTCCGGAGTGCATCCGGTGTTTCATGTGTCCATGTTGAAAAGATACCACGGAGATGGAAACTACATTATCCATTGGGATTCAGTTTTGCTTGATGAGAATTTGACTTATGAAGAGGAACCAGTTGCTATTTTAGATAGAGAGGTTCGCAAGTTGAGGTCGAGAGAGATTGCATCCATCAAAGTTCAATGGAAGAATCGACCGGTTGAAGAGGCTACTTGGGAGAAGGAGGCAGATATGCAAGAAAAATACCCACATCTGTTTACAGATTCAGGTACTCCTTTTCGCCATTGTTTTTCTTCTTTTGATCGTTCGGGGACGAACGATGGGTAAATTGGTATCTATTGTAACGACCTGTTTAGTCGTTTTGAGCAGCAGATTTTAATTCTGGAAAAACTGGCCAAGACCACGGGCTCTGCGACGGACCGTCACAGGCACGACGGCCCGTCGAGGGTGCATCGTTTCAGCATACTTAGAATTCTGAAATTGGATACTGAAAATCGACTCTCTGTAAATTGTGACGGACCTGCAGGACGTGCCGTCACATCCACGACGAACCGTCGTGAGTTCCCGTTGCAAGACACTTCAACTTTTGAGAATTTGGTACAAGAAACGAGTTTCTGACCGTCAGGACGGAGGTGCAGGACGGACCGTCACTGGTGTGACGGGCCGTCACAGTTCACCTGGATTTTGGGAGGCTGTGACGACCATCGTGATGGACCGTCGCAGGCACGACGGCCCGTCACAGGTTGCGCAAATCCCAGGCAGAATAGGATTCCTCTACACGTTTTAAGGGTCGTTTTGGACTATTCTTTCTTTAATTATAAAGATTGAGGGTTAATATTA
Organism: Solanum peruvianum; assembly: GCA_027705065.1. NCBI lineage: Eukaryota > Viridiplantae > Streptophyta > Magnoliopsida > Solanales > Solanaceae > Solanum > Solanum peruvianum. Next base: position 37,070,698 of record JAKWJD010001759.1, on the reverse strand, counting down.
ATAAGTCTAAGTACTTGGGGGTTAAAAGAGGTAACCTTAAGTTAATTAGTGGGTTCTATTGTCCTCTTTTAGTCTTAATTATGTGATAATTAGGGTAAAGGAAAGAGGGTTTGAATAAAACAAACAGAAAGAACAAAGAGAAAGAGAGGGATCGATCGAGAGGGAGGAGAAAACGCAGCTTGAGGATTGGCTTGTTTGATCAATTCTTCGGTGGAGGTAGGTTATGGTTGTGTTACGATATTCATAGTGAACTCTTAATAGTGAATGATATGTATTGATAAGTATTGTAAACTCTGCTATGTGCTTAAATTGTATGCTTGCATGATTGTGATTATGAAATTATGATGAATTAACAAAGCTTGATGAAGCTATTGAATCCCAAATCTTGAAAGAACCCTAATTCACTTGTTAATGATGATGCCTTAGTATGAAAGAAGGCTTGATGAATTAGGGGATCGGGTGCCACGTTCCGGTACCAGGATAGAATGAATATGAGGATCGGAGTGTCACGTTCCGACACCAGGATAGAATATGGATCGAGTGCCACGTTCCGGTACCAGGATAGAATGAATATGAGGATCGGAGTGTCATGTTCCGACACCAGGATAGAATATGGATCGGGTGCCACGTTCCGGTACCAGGATAGTATATGAGGATTGGAGTGCCACGTTCCGGCACCAGGATAGAAATAGAGGAGCGGAGTGTCACGTACCGACACAAGAGGAAGAAAGATAATGAATCTTGAAAGATAATGAATATACTCAATCTAATGAACTTAATTCCCAAATGAGTACGGTATTGAGGCTTGAGTCCTCATGTGTGAACTCGGTTGTATTTATTGATGAATTCATGTTGTTATTGCTACATGTTGAGTATTGTAGTTGATTTACATTATTATTGATATATACTGTTCCCTATTTTGAGTTGGCCGATGATACCTACTCAGTACTTGTGGTTGTACTGACCCCCTACTTTTATGTTTTCTTCTTTGTTATTTGTGTAATGCAGCAAACGTTCCGTCAACTTCAACTCAACAGTAGATCTAGCCAGTCTTCACTTCATCGGAAATTCAGGGTGAGCTAATGCGTCTAGCTTGGACTGGGTCTTCTTCTTCAAGTATTGATGCCTTGAACTTCCGGCATGGACTAGCTAGTATTTGTTTTAGCTTCTTAGACAGTTTTAGTTTAGCAATTTGAGATAGATGTTCTTGTGATGATGACTTCCAAATTTTGGGGATATTAATAATAGTTTTTGAATTGTTTTATTAATGATTTTAAGTCTTCCGCATTTCTTTTGTTGATATTGTATTAAAATGTTAAAGGATAGATTGGTTGGTTCGCTCACATAGGAGGGTAAATGTGGGTGCCAGTCGCGGCCCCGATTTGGGTCGTGACAAGAATTGATTCACACTAATATTTGTGACATGAAGTCAACACCATAACGTGGTGGAAAAAAGTATTTCATAACTTTTATTGACGATTGCACTAGATATTTTTATGTATATTTGCTAAATGGTAAGGATGAAGCAATAGATGCATTTAGGCAATGTAAAACTGAAGTTGAAAATCAGTTAGATAAAAAGATCAAAATGATCAGAAGTAATAGAGGTGGAGAATATGAATCTCCATTTGCAGAAATATGTTTAGAAAATGGAATAATCCATCAAACTACTGCTCTCTACACTCCTCAGCCTAATGGAATTCGAGAAAGGAAAAACCGAACTTTAAAAGAAATGATGAATACATTACTTATAAGTTCATGTATACCACAGAACTTATGGGGGGAAACTATCCTTACAGCAAATCAAATACTTAACAGAGTGCCTCACTCAAAGACAAATGTAATTCCATATGAGAAATGGAAAGGTAGAAAACCCAATTTGAAATATTTCAAAGTGTGGGGGTCCCTAGCCAAAGTCCAAGTTCCTATACCTAAGAGGGTAAAAATAGGACCTAAGACTGTGGATTTTGTATTCATTGGATATGCCACAAACAGTAAGGCATGTCGATTTTTGGTTCATAAGTCCGAACATCCGGATATTCATGATAATACGGTAATGCAATCAGATAGTGCTGAATTTTTGAACATATCTATCCGTATAAAACTAGACTTGAGTCATGTAGTGGGGGATCTAAACAACCAGAGAAGAACCAAAAGAGAATGAACAAAATGAAGAAAGTCCAAGACGCAGTAAACGTCAAAAGACATCTACTTCATTTGGATAAGATTTTTTAATATTTCTTCTTGAAAGTGAGCCTAAAACATTCAAGGAAGCAATGCTGTCTAGCGACTCAACCTCTATCAAGGAGGATGTTAATAGTGAAATTGAATCAATCTTAAGCAATCATACTTGGGAGTTGGTTGATCTTCCTTCAGGGAACAAACCCTTGGGTTCGAAATGGATCTTTAAAAGGAAGATGAAAGACAATGGAACTATTGAAAAATATAAAGCAAGACTTGTTGTCAAAGGTTTTAGACAAAAAGAGGGTCTTGATTATTTTGACACATACTCGCCAGTGACTAGGATTACATTAATTTGGATGTTAATTGCACTAGCTGCAGTATACGCTCTTGAAATTCATCAAATGGATGTGAAAACAACTTTCTTAAATGGAGAGCTTGAAGAGGAAATTTACATAGAACAGCCTAAGGGTTTTGTAGTTCCTGGTAAAGAAAAGAAAGTGTGCAAACTTATTAAGTCACTGTATGGACTAAAACAAGCACCACAACAATGGCATGCAAAGTTTGACCAAACATGTTGTCAAATGGATTTAAGATTAATGAATGTGATAAATGTGTTTACATTAAAGTTATTCCAAATTAGAAAGTTATTTTATGCCTATATGTAGATGATATGCTTATAATGAGAAAAGACATTGCTAATATAAAAGCTACAAAGCGTATGCTCGCTAGTAAGTTTGATATGAAAGATTTAGGAGTTGCTGATGTGATATTAGGAATTCAAATTCTTAAAACTCCTAACGGTCTAGCATTGTCTCAAACTCATTATATTCAAAAGATACTTGAAAAATTCAATTTTTGAATTTTAAAAGGGCAAAGACTCCAATTGATGTAAACTTTCATCTTGCAAAGAATAAAGGTGAAAGTCAGTCTAAATTGGACTATGCTAGCGTATTGGGAAGTTTAATATATGTCATGAATTGTACACGACAAGACATAGCTTGCGCTATTAGTAAATTGAGTTGATACACAAGTAATCCTAATCAAAATCATTGGTTGGCAATGAAGAGAGTTTTGGGATACTTAGATGACACTCAAAACTATGCTTTACATTACAACAAATATCTAGTCGTTCTTGAAGGATATAGTGATGCAACTTGGATTACTGGGTCAAATGAAACAAAATCCACAAGTGGATACGTTTTTACTATTGGTGGAGGAGCAATATCTTGGAAATCATCCAAAAAAACATGTATAGCTCGCTCTATAATGGAGTCTGAATTCATTGCTTTAGACAAGGCAGGTGAAGAAGCTGAATGGCTCCGGAATTTCTTAGAAGATATTCCATTTTGGCCCACACCAATGGCCCCTATATGCATACATTGTGATAGTCAAGCTGCAATAGGAAGGGCTGGAAGCATTATGTATAACGGCAAGTCTCGTCACATAAGACGAAGACATAACTCTGTGAGACAACAACTCTCTAGTAGAATTATTACAATTGACTAAGTGAAGTCAAAAGATAATGTGTCAGATCCACTTACAAAAGTCCTAAATAGAGAGGGAGTTGAGAAATCATCGACGGGAATGAGACTCTGGCCGAGAACAAGTCATCGTGGCGGTAACTCTACCTAGAAGACTGGAGATCCCAATATCTAGGTTCAAGGAGATAAAACAAAGTCATTGATGACGGTTCAACATTGTCAAAGGAAAAAAAATATTATTTAATGGTCCATTCTCATGATGAGACAATGTTTAGTAACAAGGATAAAGACATAAGGACTTTTTAATGGTTTCTAAGTTTGATACAGGGAATATCAAATGGTGTATCTATGGGATAACACATTTAGAAATCACCTATGTAAGTGTGAAGCGTAAGCCTCTTCAAGGAGAATCCGGTAAGGCCAGTTCTTTAAGTACTTACTATCCAAGATGTGTTCACGGCTGAAACAAACAAAACAATGAGAACTAAGTACAGTTCAAAGGTTGATTGTGTGACATATGTTGTCTAGGTATACACCAAAGCTCGACGGTTCAAAGATATCAAATCTACCGATTGAAAAAGTATATCCGGTATATGTTCACTACGGAAAGTTTAAAGTGAAACCTACTTATCCAGATGCGATTAACCTTTACCTACAAGACACACAAGTTTTTTCATGCATATGTTTTAATAATAGATTTCCCCATTCATGTGGGGGATTGTTGGGGTTTAGCAAGTGTGAATGGGAAAATAAAAGAGAGAATATGAAAAGTGAGGGAACTACTTCGGAGGGAAAATGAAAAGTCATTTGCAAAGTGCAAATGAAAATTCATTTATCCCATATCGGCAAAACAAAGGGAAATTGTTGTCCTTATATAAGGAAACACTTCCATAACTTCTTAAATAGCTAAGAAGAAGATGCCCCCTCGCGCCGTTGTCGTCGCTCGCTCGGCTTCAGCCTCGGCCTCGGCTTCGGCTTCGGATTTGGCAAATGATTGACTGATAAATTTTTTGGACAAAACTTATTTAATCAGTTTTTGTTAAATCAAATAAATCCTGTTAATATCATCTCTTATAAATTTGCGGGTAACGGTAACATTCCAAAATGTTGTTACTCTTTCCGAAAAGTCTTTACTTTCCAAAAAGTCGTTATTTTCCTAACAGACACAATTTTCCAAAAAGTTGTTGTTTTTTCCAAAAGACACAATTTTCTAGATAAAACGGGTCTGAATAGATTTCACTGAACAGACACGTTCCTTGCTGAAAATGGCTATAAAAGGAAGTCAATTTTCGATTTTTCAAACACTGGAAAAATTTTCCTTCTCTGCATTTATTTTCCTCTCAAATAAAACCAAAGTGTTGATCGACTGAGTCTGTGTGACTTGTTGTAATTCTGAAGTTAAAGAAATTTGAGGTACCGCTATTTCTTTAACAAGTTTAATCCGTTTTATCTTGGGAGAAATTAATCCATAACCTTTGGTACAGTGACGGGATTGAATTTCTTTAGGACACACAGTAATTTTTGTGGACTCGGATTACTTCTTGTATTTTATGTATTTTCTGCTTCATCTTATTTCTGTTTCTGTTTATTAACCTTATAAATACAGGTTACTATAAGAATAAAAAAAATGTGTAGCTTTGAGAATTTGAGAAATTTGGAAGTGAATACAAATGGAAAATTTTCAACTGGAGAGGCATATAATTTGTTCCATCGTAGAGGAGAAATTGGATATTGGAAGATTTTTTTTACCACAAAATTGAGTGATAAACTCAATCATACCATACAAGAAAAGTTTCAAGGATATGGATTAAAGTTTTCATATGTTTGATTAGGAATTAATATGCTATAATGTCAATTGAATGCAATTATTTATTTTGAAAATCAATGTTGCAGTAGTTGTGTTTGAAAGTAATATAACAAGAACAAACAACAAAAGTCCTATTGTTGTAATACTATTTTGACTATTTAATACTCAAACTTATTGCAATTTAGTATTAAATTCATATTCTTTCTTATATTTTTTTTACCAGAAGTCATGTTTTTTCTAGTACTACGGGGTGTCAATGAGGTTGGAGGCATTTGTTTTTTATTTTGAGATTATTTAACTCCCAATGCCAAGCAAAATATTTAGGGCTCAAACATTGAATAACTGATCAAAATGATTTATAGAGAAATACTAACAGAAGAGTGGCTTTTCTATGGGAAAATAATTAAGACTTTATTACATAATTTAAAATAATTGAATGACTATTCAAGTAAGAAAATCATTTTTAAGTACTCTTATATGTGATAATCATTATAATTTATGATAGTTAATTATGACAATAATAATAAAATAATGACAATTATCATCATTATTATATTTGTCTCACAATTCTCTCTCATTTTCTTTTACCTTTGATGACAAAAAGTGTTCCTTTGTTCCTACAAATTTTTGAATTTCATTTTCATGTTTATTGGATCACTAATTATTAATATTATATTAATCTCGTTGTTTCATATCATAATGTGATATTATTTGATTAAGTATATAATTTTAGTAAAAGAAATATAAAAGCGTAAAACAAATTATAAAATTGTATAAAATTACATATAGATCTCTTATAAGGATAAATCAAAAAATTTAAAATTAAGTTTATTCTTTCAAATATAAAAGCATCATTCTGTTTCTTAAATAGATCGATATATGTATACCAACCGTGTTGGTTGTCTAGTATAAATGGACTCATAAGTCCATATTTTGGGGTCATCTTAATTTTTATCCTCACATATGATAAGTTTTAGTTTTTATCCATCTTTTTAAGTAAAAGGTATATGATCAAATATATCTTTGAAACCAAATAACAACAAACAAAAAAACATTCAGTATAAGTTTTTAGTTTTCTATCATAATCTACCACAAGGTACACCCTAAAAAAATATAACAAGTTGTATTGTAATGCACAACTCAATTCCTAATACACTTATGCAAAGCGAGATAAACATTAAAATTCAGAATCCACGAGTTATGTATTAAGAGACATATACCTTAATTTTCATCGAACTTATTTTGAGCAAGGAAAAAAAATTGATTTAAGAACCCACAATTTATGTCGCAAGAAACATAACTTATTCTCTATGAAACTTATGTCAAGTGAGCCAAAAGTTCTATGAGCTTTTGTCGAGTAAATTATGACATAAAAAATACTACATAATTTATATGGAATAAATAAATCTTTAACTCCGCCACTACACTCTATTACTATGTTGATACCAATTTCTCGAATTTAAATGATTTTTAACCAATGATAATGTCCGCATATATGAAACAGATGAATAGATATTTTCTTTTAAACTAGATAACTTATATTACCACGCGGTAATCTATGACCTCATTAAGATTATTAATGATCATTTATTGTCACATATATTAAGAAGTTGAAAGATTCTAAAATTCTTACTCTTTAATGGAGTTTATCTTGTACATATTTGCAATTATAATATTTGTTCTTTGATACAATTGACTACCCAATATTGAATGATTTTTCATAGATTAATCAATTTTCACTTTGTGTATTGTTTAGTACGTCTGCATATGAAGTATAACATACTCAATATGATGGTATCCTATTCAATCTTTAGCTAGTAGCAACTAGGTTTCCTTCAATGTCATTTTCCATAAATACCCCTAAATATACCATAATATGTTTATCATGTGAACGATGTCAACGTGTCATATTCTCAAATGTGTGTTTCTTGATTATTCTAAACCTAGTAAATCATTAAAAAATATGATTATGTTTTTCAAAACATTTTAAATATATTTCAAAACTAAAAAAAAAATGAAATACATTAGTATTGTTTTTGTAAAAAAAAGAATGACTAAAGAATTATGAAAAACGAAGTCACATGTTTGTTACTTTGGCGAGGATCGACTGGAAAAATATAGAAAATAAAACAATTACAACTAATTAGGATAATCAAGAAAAGTTACAAGTAGAATAGCTTTAATAATTGAGATTCCCCAACCATTTCTTGAATTAGTTATTAAAGTGAAAATTACAATAATATACTACTTAAAATTTTACTGAAGAATATATTCACACACTTCTATTTAGTCACAATATAGTTTTAAAATTACATACATTGCACATTAATTAATTTTCTAATTTAATTTTTTTTTATTCTCTCCTACTTTTTGGATTATGTGCCTCTTTCTGTCTGAATAATAATTATGGTATAAAATTTTGTCAATTTTGATCTCTCCTAGTACAGTTCAAACTATATTTCTTACTTTTTATTCTCTCACCTTTTATGTTAAATGTTTATACTTTATCAGATTACTTTCTTCCTTTTGGATACAATCTATACAAAAGTAAAACTTTTTATGTTACCAACAAGTTGTCCATAGTTACTCCCTATGTGGTTTATAGTTTCTATGTTATTAACTTTTTCTCTTCCCTTCCATCAAACTAATTCCTCGCCTTTCATCTTCTTCCGTCCGAATTGCCTCTTGCACCCAGTGGCGTAGCAACATGGGGTAAGGGTTTCCATTCGGAAACCATTCGCCGGAAAAACATATTACATATGCAAGTACAATGATACACGAAATGATTAAATAAAATATTTTGGACACCCTTAACACAACAAGCTATTGTAGCCCAGTGATTTCACCTTCTTAAAATGAGGAAGTGATTATTTGTTCAAATATCATTAGTTTTACCTTTTAAACAGAACTTTTATCGTCTTATTTCTTGAAACTCTTTTTGAAATTCCTGGCACTGCCCCTGCTTGCACCAAAATATTAACTTAAGTTCATATTTCACCATTTTTTTTACCCTTTAATGATTAAATAAATCAGCTGTAGTTCTTGATAGTCCGTCCATTATAAGTTCAAGACCTTTCTTTGAGTTGAATATGTTCACTCAATCGCATGTCAACAAGGGTAAAAAGGACAACAACAAATTTGTTAAATGATTCAATGAATATGTTGTCATTAATTATTCATCAATCAATAAGGTTTAAGAAAAAATGGATACTATGGTTAATAATAATAGGAAGGGTAGAAGAAAGGGGTTGAAAAATCTAGTTCAAAAAACTATACTCGAATAGTTTTAGTATATTTATTTTAACTGAAAATCATATGGTCAAATTGTTGTGTATTATATTGGTGGTAAGCAATTCATGTTGTCATAATGTTGTGATTTATTATGTTGGTAATCTGTCATTTCGTGTTATTGTAACGACCCAAACCGTCGTTTTTTTAGGAAGGATGAATATCCGCAAAAAACTTGGTCCACTGTCCCATAAAAGCGGGCCAGATGCCGATGGAGCAACAACACCACAACGGGGTAGTCAACACCAGGGCAGGATTAGTGAGGCAGAACGTAATTACAAGAAATCATATTTTCTCCATCTTCCCAAAATAACTAAATAAGTGGTAAATTACCCTATAACCTCCAGAAAAATTGCTCTAAGATTGGGAATGGAAGAGAAGGAGATTTGTAGAATAGGGAATGCAAAGACTCACGGATTCTTGGGCAAATCTACCATCAAGAACCTAGAAGAACTCAAATCAAAGTTAAAACCCCATTCAATTGTATGGCGCCCAGGTAGACTAGGTTTTTACAATTGAGTAGTAATAAATCTGTGTTTACTTTGTGATATATATAAGTCAATTGTAAGGATTATGCGTTGAGCTTCATGTACCGAGTAAATTCAACAGATAATCCATAGAATTCAATGTATGTAGATCTTATGCCTAGTGAAAGAATTGGTAAAATATATGGAGCCTTAGATGTTGAACTAGGGTTATGTCACGATCCAAAAGTACCCCCTAGAAGTAATACGACGTACTTGGCCTCTTGTAGTTCTTGTACAAGTCTCTTAGCTTTCATCACATAGGTATGAAATGTAGTGCGAAACTAAAACTTTTCACAATAATGTCAATAAGAAAATCTTTTATAAAAAGTAAGAAGAACTAAGTCTCATCATCACAAGTCATCTTAGAGACATCTTGTTATCATAGGGTCAATACCCTTACATAGAAAAGAAACTCATGTCTAATACAAAGTATTTCATAGAAAGGAAACAAAGAATAACATCTCTGTCCTCAAACATTTGAGGACGTACGAAGAGGCTTGAGAGAAAAATCAACTTACCAAGCTTGAACTCTAAGATCCTCACTTCCTTCCACCTAAAATTGTAGAAATAGAGAAAAATACGGAGTTAGTACAATTAAGCACTAAGTATGGCAATATGCAAGAACATGCTTCAAAGAGGACATTTTAGTTTAAATAAGTGTTCCATGCTCTTTTGGTAAAACTTCATGAATCAAGTGTACAAGACATCATACAAGTAATTATTTCACTTACAATGTAATACTTCCATACTTCTCAACATATAGACATATTCATTAGGTAACCCATAAATCATTTAGACCCTCTATCTAAAGTTATCCTAAGTCCTACCTAGGTAAGACATGAAGACACTACCCATACAACCTCGTCAATACATATCTAAGTATTCAATAAGACTACTAAGGATAAGGATACTTATTTTTCATCACAACACATCAAGTTAACATTCATTACTAGAGACACTAGAGGAAATATTCATGCATTTAAAAACATCACATAAAGACCACCCCCTAAGATAACTCAAAGTTACACTTGTGTAATGTGAAAGTAGCATCCATCCTACTACTCCCACTTAGTGCTCCTTAGAAACCACCTAAACTAGGCACATCAAATCCAATCATTTACATAGCCTTCATCAACATTAGACATGATAGCAAGATGCATGCTTCATTAACATTAGACACAATACCAAAATGTTTCATTAAAATTAGACATAATACCAACATGTTTCATTAACATTTGACATAACGTCAACTTACTTCATTAACATAATAAAGTAACCTATTCATTCATTAACAAGACCATGAAACACCAAGACTCCCTCCAAATTCCTACTTGTGCAATGCATAGATTTCGTCCCATTCCACCGCCTACCCTAAGCAGTACACCCTTAGAAGACCTAGTTTATTGAATTCATTTGTGGGGGCTATCTTTAACCGCCATAGACCATGAGAGCTTAACATGGAATGCAGGTATTAACCCCTACCTGATGAGGGATCCCCACTTGTCTAAGGTAGGGTCATTCTTTTAGCCTTTACGTGGAACACCACTAGCTAGTCCTATGCGGGCGCATAGTTAAGGGATAAGGAGATTTCTTATAAGTACTACATCTCAACTAACGAAGAGTACCCATCTAAAAAGCAGTACACCCTTAGGACGACCTAGTTTATAGAATTCATTTGTGGGGGCTATCTTTAAGCGCCATATACCATGAGAGCTTAACATGGAATGCAGGTAGTAATCCCTACTTGATGAGTGATCCCCACTTGCCTAAGGTAGGGTCATTCTTTTATCCTTTACGTGGAACACCACTAGCTAGTCCTGTGGGGGCGCATAGTTAAGGGATAAGGAGATTGCTTATAAGTACTACATCTCAACTAACGAAGAGTACCCATCTCAAAAGGAAACATGTGGATACTTAATATCTACTCAAGAAGAGTATCTACCCCTTTGTCAAATCCTCTCGGTGCTAAGCATTAATCCCCATAGAGTATTAGACTTCCATTACATTCATTAGCTACAGGTTAAGAGTTTTCTTCTAAGTACTACATCTCAACAGGTTATTTTTGGATACTACATCTCTACTCACAAAGAGTATCCACCCCTTACCTATCATTCATTCATTCAAAGCTCTTAGGAATATTGAGATTACTACTATACACTAGTGTGCACCCAAAAATCCCCCTTTTTTAATTCATTACAGTTCTATTGAGAAAACCTTTCAATAGACTCTCATCCATTACATTTGCATTAGCTTCATTCATTCATTCATTCATTGTGTGTATATGTGAGACAAACATTCATATAACCACCATTATTCATGAAATTGTCTTCTAAACATGATCATACTAGATTCATCATAATCCACACACAATCATACTTCACATTCACACCATACTTTAATTAGTCATAGTATCTTCAAGACATGCATTCATAACTTCATACGACATATCTATACATATACACCATAACATCACTTTACTTCATATTGAATTCCTTCAAGGTCATAATCACAATTCACATATATCTTCATATACATTAACTAAACACCACCACCATAAGTGAACCATACTCCACAAAATCAATTCAATAAGAACTAGGACACTTTAGGTCAACTTACCCTTTATCGAAGCCTTAATAAACTTTTCAAAATTCTCCAAGAATTCATCATAATTAGTAATAATTAATAGTATATAAATATAACATAACATCATATAAACACAATTCTAACAATATCCAATCAAATTCATCAAACACAATTCATAAGTCAAAATTAGAGAATTAGGATGTTCATGGATCCATCGAGTTTCTGATAATAAAACCATAAATTAAAATAGAAAATATCATAATTCATGCATTAAACACTTTATATGCAAGAACCCATGCTTATAATTTGAAATAGGAATTTTAGGATTTTGAGATGTTTTGAAAAAGCCTTTGGATTGGCTTCTTGAATGATAGAAGCATCAAGGATGAAATCACCATACCTTATTAGTCAAAATCCCACAAGAATTGATTAAGAAATGAATGAAAATCTCAATCCTAGTTTTAATTTTTATTCAAGCTTCCATGGAGTCTTGAGAGAACTTTATTTGGGAGAGGGATTTTGATTTTTAAAACTGAAGTCCAATTCTAGGTATAGGTGTTAAAATAAATTAAAATACATTAAAACACTTAAATAACTTTCTATAACTTAATAAAAATATGGGGAAGTTGGTCGAGACCGTGCAAAAAATTACAGGTGTCAATAGACGGACACCATTGACGGGGCGTCGACTGGACGACGAGCCGTCCTGCTGCCCCATCGTTTTGTTCAAAGACTCCCAAATTGAGGTATAATCTCCCACAAATAAATGTGGAGCCAATACCCTTTTGACGGGGCACTCATTGATCTATGTGGCGTCAAATTGGTCCGTCAATGAGGCTATTTTGGCAGCTTCTTTGCAAACATTTTGGTCCTCCTCAAGGACCCTTAGGATGGTCCTTCGGGAGTCGTACCCAGATGGTTTGACCCTAAACATGACCATATAGATTCTAGGGTCCCTTCAACTCATTTTACACTCGAAATGACACATCAAAACACCTAAAACATGCTAAAACATTGTAGAACACACAAGACTAGTTTCTGAAGGTCTTGCTCGTCCTTTGATGTTTGACTTCCAAAATCTTTAGAATTGGATTCTAAAGCTATTATTCATTATTTTAACACATTATTAACTCAATAAACACATATGAAGATATATCTTGTCCTATTTCATTTTGAGGGTTGTCGCAGGTTAATCATGACCTAATTTTAAATGAATGACGGGAACTGTGGAGTAACTAGTAGGTGATGGTTGTGATTCTATGAATGTGTGATGTAAATATGTTCTAGCGTCATTATGGTTGTTGTATATGTTTTCATGTTTCAATGTTGATCTACGATGTTGTAAATGAGATATAAAAGTTATCATTTCCATGATAACATGACTTAAATGTACGATCTTGATGATCTATTTGTGCTTGTGATTGTGGTATGTGAATGAGATCAGATTTACACATTGCAATATATTTATAGGATTTGATTATCAAGTTCTCTCATAAATATGGAATCAGCTTCCATGTTCCGACATTAATATGGGATCGACTTCCACGTTCTGACATAAATATTGGATTGGATTTCCATGTTTCGGCAAGCTAACTATCTACGTTTGGTCACATGAGAGAACCAATGATGTGATATAAAATGTGAAATGTGTCTTTGTTTATAAGTTGATAATATTGTACATGTTTGATATTCACTAGTTAGTATAGTGTTGCACAAACTTATATATGTTGTACTAGTGGATACTTGTTGGGTGATTGATACTTTGTTGTGCATGAGTTATCACAGTGAGAGAAGAGATAGTGTATGCGAGGAATTATTTTAGGTGGATTTCACCTTGGGGTAAGATATTGGGCTAGTGCTAAGGAATTTTGAGTTAATGTATCTTAGACTATGATAGATAAGATGGCTAAGAAGTAAGGTAAGACATGTATGGTTAGTTAAAGGGTGGTAGTTGTACTTGAGAATTTTCTATGTGGATAGAATGGTTAAGCTATAATTTAAGAAACCGGTAAGTGGGAATGATTTGAAAGGGGTTATTAGTCAGGGTTCTAGTATGTGATTGGGGCATTACCAAGAGAGAACAATGGTGGAGAAGCGAGTGGTTTATACCATGATTCATTCTAGTTGGTCTAATATGTTATGTGGTGAGAGTCGGGTTAACCAATCATGTCTACCAGTACGCGTGTTTATACTGATACTACTCTTGCTATGTTTTTTTTACATGGTTTGAATGCTAGATTGGTAAAGTTTTATTAGGTGAGAACGAAGTACATCCCCATCAGCTTCTATTTTTTCTTCCGCATGGTGGGAGTTGTATATTTTTAAATTGTTGTCCAGTTGTACTCTTAGTATCTCTTGTTCCTCTTTAGACTATATCCATGGGAGTTGTTTCAACTATTTTTCGAATTGTATTAAAAAGTGTGCCTAGAAGTATTATATTTATTTCCATTTCTTTAAATTTTCGTAGATTTTACTATTGAGATATGAGGGTTCTCCTACTTATGTTTTAGAGTGGGTGCCTGCACGGTCCAGTGGGTTGTGTTGTGACAAATTGGAATCAGAGCCTAGGTTACCAATCTCTTTGTATAAGCGCATAAGGTGAAATAGACTCATGTGGATTGATGTGTTGACGTCCACATTTAACGTACAAGAGGATATGGAGCATTGTAGGAAGTCATTCCACTCATTCTCTTCCTTCGTGTTAAGGGTCACTTGTATTATGAGTTGAGTCCAATTGGTAACTCAACGAAGTGAACAATATGTTGTTAATACGAACGAAGGGACACCAACAAGTTAATTGGAACTGTAAGGTCCAATGGGTATCTAGCGCGAGGGGCTATAAGGAGCATCGATGACCAGTAATGGTCATTTATTGAACAATCTAACTAATAAATTGAAATTGTCTGGGCATTGTATTTTTTTATGTATTATCTATTTATTTGTTTTGGAAATAGTGAATGTGTGCTTTTGGTTGCCTGAATTAACTGAGGTGGTGTGATTCTTGTTGTTGAACTCAGTACAAATGTGTGTTGTTTGTTGAGTGAAGTAAATGTCAATGGAAGTACTGTTTGGTTGTCTGATTTTCTGAGAAGGTGAGGACATTTGGTCAGTGCAACTTAAGACATCATATGGGGTGTCTGGACAATTGTAAGTAAAATTCTAGTGGAACTGATTGTAAGTATAATTCCCTGAATATCATGTAATCCGTTGAGATAAATTATTACTTAGAATCATGTGAGTGTCTTGAGGTATCTTGGGGATGTGTGGTGATATCGTGTGATTAATAAAAACTGGCATACCGTCTCATTAGGATTAATTTAGAGTAGTCAATAATTTCCTAGCTTGGAGATTTAGCTTAGATTGATCGGTTAAGCTGGAACCTTAGGAAATTTTGGGAAATGAAAAGAACCCAAAAATTATTTATTTGTGGTTTGGACCCATCCTGACTAGAGGCGTCGAGAAATTGAATGAAGCGCAAGTGTTCATAATTTTGTCATACTATTTAGTAGCCTGCAATAAGTGAACATAACTTAGAACATGATAGGACCATTAGTTAAGGCAGAATATTAGGAAAGAGAAAATTTGGGTGTTAGGGGTAGGCCACTAGTCTGGAAAATCCCACCACAATGGCCATTGTCCATCCAAAGCGCGATGATGAAGCTCGCCACAGTGGGATAAAGGGCGCCACGTCAGACTTCATCTGGGATGAAGTCCAGGTGCGACAATTGCACATTTTTATCCCAAAATCAATGTTTTCATTAGATTTTTTGGAGATCAGAGTATATCAACTACCAAGAATCAATTTATGCATTTAATGTAACAAAATAACCTCTAAATAGTGCGCAGTGTTGATTTTATGTCAAGACAACTTTTCAACTTCCTCCACCAATTTTGTATCAATTGACCTATGTTTTTATGATATGCTTAAACTCAAGAGGTGGTGTAAATGATGGGGTCGTAAGGCAGATTTCATGGCTACATTATATATCAAAATTCAAGCAACCTAGTTCATTTTCGAATATAACCACCCAATACCCTTTCTAAGAGATAAAACAATAGTATGAAATTATTTTTAGCATGGTAATGAAGTAAGATGTGTAAGGAATGCACAAATACAAGAGTTTTGATGTTTAAAGAGAAGTGATTGAAGAGTGTATTTGGAGAATTGAGTTTGAAAATGAGGAGAATCAGAAAAACTTTCTATTGTCGACCTCCTGCTGCACAAGGAGAATCTTCTCCAGAGTGGGAGGGATGCCGCCCTCGCATGCCCAGCTATGTAGTTTGAAATGCTTTCAATTTCCGGGTTTTGAATCAGAATCTCTTCTAGCCAAGGAGTATAGCATATTTTGGTGTGTTAATTTTCTGAAAGGTTAGGGGTGTCTGAGTCTTTAATGTGTGATAACCATGCACTAGTCCTTCGGGGACGAACAAGGAATAAATTTGTATATTTATTGTAATGAACTGAACTATTAATATGTAGAAAGGGAAAGTATTTGCGAAAAACTTAGGCAACTGTCCATCTAGAGCGGGCCAGATGCAAATGGAGCGACAACGCCACTACGACGTAAGTTTGTGCCAGAGCAGGATTAGCGAGGAACAACGTAATTACGAGAAATTATATTTTCTATATTTCCAAAATGCCTAAATAAGTGATACATTACCCTAGAAACTTCAGAAAAATTGCTCTAAGCTTGAAAATGAAAAAGAAGGATATTTCTAGAATTAGGATGGAAAAATCTCGCAAGTTCTTGGGAAAATCTACTATCACAAACCTTGAAGAACTCAAATCAAGTCAAAACTCTGTTCCATTGAGTGGCGACAAGGTAGGCTAGGTTTTTAAAATTGAGTAGATATAAATCTGTGCTTACTGCCTGATATATGTAAATCAATGGTAAAGGCTATGCGTAGACCTTCGTGGACCGATTTGATTGCACAAATAATCCAAAGAATTAGATATATGTGGGTTTTATGCCTAGCGAGAAGAATTTTTTAACTTTTAAGAGCCTTAGATGATCAACTAGGGTTAAGCATGACCTAATTTTGAATGAATGAAGGGATTTTGAAGTAACTAGTAGGTGATGGTTCTGATTTTGTGCATATGTGATGTGTTCTTGTTCTTGCATCATTATAATACTTGCTATGTATGCATGTTGTAATGTTGATCACAGTTGTTGTAAATGAGATATATGAATTATCATTTCCATGGAATCATGAAAATGTATGATTTAGATGATGTGCTTATGGATTGTAGTGGGTGAATGGAATCGGATTGCCACATTTCGACATACTTATTGGATAGGATTTATACATTCTAGTATAATATGGGATCATTCTCCACATTTCGACATAAATATAAGGTTGGCTAACACGTTTTGGCATAAATATGATATCAGCTGCCACATTTCGGCATAAATATTGGATAGGTTACCACGTTTCGGCAGGCTAACTGTTTGGATTTGGGTCCCATGAGAGGAGCAATGATGTGATATAAAATGTCAAATGTGTAGTTGTTTGTAAATTGATAATATTGTACATGTTTGATATTCACTTGTTAGTATAGTGTTGCACAGACTTATATATATTGTACTAGTGAATTCTTGTTGCCAATTGGTACTTGGTTGTGTAGTAGTTATAATAGATAGATTAGAGTTAGTGTATGCGAGGAATAATACTTAGGTTGATTTTACCTTGGGGTAAGATATTGAGCTAGTGCTAAGGAAGCTTGAATTAATGTATCCTATCACTAGGATGGGTAAGTTGATGAGGAAGCTAACCAGGACACACTTAAACTCATTCTTAACGAGCAGTGCATCAGAAAAAAAAATTATTCCTAATAGTAGGGACATGTAGAACGTTGTTTAAAGTTAACACCTTGTCGGATGTCATTATCAACATAACTTTCCCAATTCTTGCAATCCTTGTTGTATTTCCCATTATTAAATTTCCATTGATCTTAGTAGAAGTGAAAGTTGAAATGGCTTCTTTTGCAGAGAAAATATGTCTAGTGACACCTGAGTTGAGAAACCACTCCTTGGGATTTCTTACACACTAAGATTATTGCACACATGTCATCTGCATCTTCCATCTCTTCCAGTATGTTTTCTTGACTTTTGCTTTTGCCTTTGTCTTTCTCTTTATTCTTTCTTAGGGAACAACAGTCAGAAGACTTATGACCAGCCTTACCACAAGTGTTACAGTTGCTCTTGCATTTCTTCTTCGCTTGTTCTGAGTACTATTCGTTGGACTTCTTTCTCTTCTTGTTTTTGGTAGGAGGTTTTTCAACAATATTAACTCTAATTGCTGTCGAACTTTTATGAGACTTCATTTTGACGGTTTTGTTATCTTAATAAATCTTAAGCCCAATCATAAGATCTTCAAGCTTCATTTTTTGACGCTTGTGCTTTACATATTTCTTGAAGTCGATATTCAAATGAGGTAACTTCTCGATCATTGCAGGCATTTGAAAATCTTCATTTACTACCATACTTTAGTAATCATATCATGGAAAATAAGTTGAATTTCCTGCACTATTGATCCAATAATTTTACTATATGACATTTTATAGTCTAAAAACTTTGCGATCATAAAAATTCTTAAGCATGCATCTTTTGCCTCGTATTTCTTCTCAAGTTCATCCCACATTTATTTTGAAGTTGTCATTGCACTATAGACATTATATATGTCATCCTTTAAATCATTTAGAATGTAGCATGTACATAGAAAATCTACATGTTTCTATGCTTCAATAATTATGATTTTTCTCCATCTGCAGAACAAAAGTGGTAAACCAAAAAATACCCGTTTTTGTCATCCTTTGAAATTCACACCTTAGAACTTTCCCATTTTCTCTAATAGTGGTACAATAGTTCAGGTTGGTGCAGCAACCGCCACCATAACATTATTGTTTTCCATTTTTGATGAACAAAAAACGATATAAGCTTTGTAGACTATAACTTAAAATTGCAGACTTAATAGGAGTATAAAACCATGAAGATTTTTGTCTCTACCAAAAAAACATATTAAATACAAAATACTAATTTTCTTAAGATTGTTGCA
Organism: Solanum peruvianum; assembly: GCA_027705065.1. Taxonomy (NCBI): domain Eukaryota; kingdom Viridiplantae; phylum Streptophyta; class Magnoliopsida; order Solanales; family Solanaceae; genus Solanum; species Solanum peruvianum. The sequence goes on along the minus strand of JAKWJD010001759.1, from coordinate 37,051,772 downwards.
CAATCTGTGCTTAAAATACAATTACTGATTTCGACAAACTTTGCTTAAACACGAAATTACCAAAGTTAAATGAATCACTAAGAACAGATGAACATAAATGAATTCACAACAACTAAAAGTTGTAAAACATACCAAAATATGGAAAAAGACAAAATGGAAAAAAATAAAGCTCACCGAATACATAGTGTCCCCTTAAGGAAATTATTCCCCTCTAGTATTTAACGTTTAATTTGGAATATGTCCTACATGGATAGAATGATCTCAGTTAGTTGTATTGATACTTAAAATTATTGGTGTCAGAGAACCACTCAACAACAGTAAAAGTACTTGAAAAAACATTGTGCAGAAGAAAAAGAAAAAGAAATCTGAAAATATCGTGATGAAAAAGTCTGAAGAATCAATAGTATTTATAAACAAGAGGAAGTGATTTCGAAAGGTCTCAAACTTTTAGGATTGACAGGACCATTCTTTAAAGTTTGTAACATTTCAAACAATCATGGTTGTTTCCAAATGTTGCAACCTTTTGCAGGAAATTCAAATAAAATAGGAAAGTTTATATAAAATGGGCCGCTCACGATTTGAGTTGGGTCAAAATGTTTCGGTTAATTTACTAATGAGAAAATGGACAACCCCCCCCCCCGAACATATACAAAAATCCCAACTGCACAGTCTAACTTCACGGGTGTCCTATTAGCCACCTGAGCTTTACATTTCTCTATTTTCTACAAAGCTAAGTGCTGACATCAACACATAAACCAAACAATTCATCGTATGTGATTCCATGTGCTCGGTCCCCCGCCTTGAAACTCCAATTTCTTGTTTTCCACCATTTCCCTCTAAAACGTAAAAGAACAAAGAAAACCCTCCTTTCCCTTTTTCATCTCTTCTCCATTTCTCATTATCATAAAATGATTTTTCCATCATCGAACGATTTCGCTATGTATTGTAATCTTCATTTTGTAGTTTATCAACAAACAATTTTGCCATCATCAAAAGGTTAGTTCTTTATCCCTTAATTTTGAGTTTGTGATTATCGCTTGTAGTTGCTGTTGATTCATGAAATTTAAAGCATTATTGTGTGAAATCTTATGTGTTGCTTACAATTATTGTCTTAGGTGTTCATTTACACCATAATATACCAAATTTTTCATGAAATTTAGTTCTTCCCATGCTCTTCTATGTCACATAAGTTTTGTATTTAGTTCGTCTTAGTATTATGTTCATCGAGTGTTCTATTTATATATTATTTTAACTATTATGTCCATAGAGAATATGCTAGTTTGCTTTTGCGCTGTATATATTTTCATAGATTATGTTCATAGGGAAGCTAAATATTTTGTTGTATTCTGTTTGGTTGCTACTATTTTGTATTCTATTCGTTCTTAAGTACTATTCTATTTTTTGGATTGCGCTCAAGTTAGAGTATGCCAATAATTACTATTCTGATTTTCTATTACCTTCAGGTAATAGATGAGTCGGTTTTCTTTGATAATTCTAAGGTGTTACCATGGTGGGTTGGTATATTTATGTAGTGCGGAACCAATATATAATGGTGGAAAAGTTATATAATTTCTGGATATCGATGTAGATAAAATTTCATATTTTAAGTTGAAAGACTATATTAGAGAATTGAGACATAGTACAACTTGCATTTTTAATATTAAAGCAACTAAAATTGGCATTTTGGTAGATATTGATAATGATAAAGAAATTTAAGACACGGTGTGTGTTTTTGAAGATAGGATGAAGTGGAGGTAATTGTTAGGCCTTTGGTTGATGAGGCAATTGTGGGGCCCATCTTAATAGAAAATGGTACTTATGTGGATATGGTAGAATTTTGTTCATCTTTTATTACAAGGCCTAGTGAAAGTGAAAACCTTAACTTTAGGGTAGGTAAAGACCACTTAAAAAGTGAGTACCCTATTGCTACTTTTTCAACCTCACCTCCTTTCACTACCACACCTCCTTTCAATACTACTACTGCAGATGGTGCTAGTGCAGATGGCGAAATAGATGTTTGTATTGCTGGACCTTATTTCTTGGATGAAAGAAGTAGAGGATTTTGATTATTCAACTGAGGATAGTGTTAAGTCTGAAGCTGAATTAGTTGGAGATGATGATGAAGAAGAGTATGGTAGTGATGTACATGAGGAAGTTAGAGAGTTGAGGGTTGAAAAAAAGGAGATTTCAAAGGAGGAAAAGAATGAAAAGAGTAGCAGCTGACAATGAAGAAGTATTAGTAGGTGAAGTTGGACTAGATTTAGGTTTTGATGAAATTGGAACAGGTAAAGTAAGTCATGAAGGAAGGGTAGGAGTTGATGAGTCTTACTTTGCATGTTCTGATTAGGGTAGTTTTGAGTTAGATGAAGATGAATGTTGTAATAATGATGAACATGAATCTGGTAGATCAATTGGGGTAAAGTTTTCAAGAAAGAGGAGTTCAAAACCTCAAAAAATCATTCATGATCCTACTGCAACGAAATTTGTGTGGCTGTTGGGAATGGTTTTTAAAGATGTAAAAGAGTTTAGACAAGCAGTAACTAAATATGCAGTTAAAAGGAGGTTTCAATTGGAGAAGTAGGTGAATAAGCAAAAGAAAGTTAGAGTTAGATGCAAAGATGGTTGTCCAGGGATTTTGTATGGATGTCTTGATAAGACGACAAATAATTTCATGATAAGAACTTACAATCCACAGCATACTTGGAACAAGACAACTAGAAATTACTTATGCAATGCATAGTTTGTTTTGATGCCTTAACGAAGGCATGGATACATTCTAGGAAGTGCATTGGATTAGATTATTGTTTCCTAAAATGTGTTAGTAAAGGCCAATCTTTAGTTGTTGTGTCCAGGCATGGTAACAATCAGATGCTGCTGCCACTTTCTTGCGCAGTAGTTCAAAAGGAGAACAAACACACATGGGCCATGTTTCTCAAGTTCATAAGGGATTATTTGGGGCTTGGAGATGGTGAAGGTCACACCTTGATTGCAAAAATGCAAAAAGTATGTGAATTTATTTTGTAATTTTCAATTTATATATGTAATTGTGGCCTAATAATCATTTATTGCAGGGAGTATCTTTAGCAATTACAAATGTATTACCAAGTGTGAACATAGAATGTGATATAGGCACATATTAGCTAACTGGGCCAAGGATTGGAGGGTGTTCAAGGAAGATAAGAATTTTGAAATATAGCTAAGAGTAAAATTGAGTCTCAATTAAGGAACAATATATATAGAGAAGATGAAGTTGTTCGGTCAAGAAATAAATGATGGATAACTTAATGTACTACAACATTAATTTTTTGGTGCAAAGTTTAATTGGGATGAGGCATAAATACCCTCTTAGACTAGGAATGAAATTTCTGAGACACACTTAAACTTAACAAAGATCCTATTACCTGAAACTCATTTTATTTGTATTTTGTGCACTTTTTTGCTGATGTGGCACGTTCAACCACCCAAGTTCGTTCTGTTTGTATACACTCGCCCGCCAATTGTGTATATATTATCTTTTATTAAAATTATTTTTTAAAATAAATAAAAATTTTTAATATGGTATTTAAATTAATTAATACACATTATTTTACCTTGTATCAAAACTTTTTTTTGTTACCTACATTCATTATTCTTTCTCTTTTATTTAGCTATTGATTTTATTTTATTGTCTTTCATTTTGATTTGATTTCAAATGTCTTATATTTAGAATAAGTTAATTGTTAAAGGATATCAAAATAAGAGAATAAAATAAAATAAAAACATATAAAATTCAAATGTTAAAAATAGAGGACACTTTTTCAATTAATTTTTTTCAAGAAAATACACATAATTTTTTAATTATAATTAAAAGTGAAAAAATAATAAATTAAATAGAAAAAGTTTAAAGTGAAAAGAAATTAAAAAATATATTCCACAAATAAAGATATAAAAATAATTAAATATATATAAGTTTTATTGTCAGTAAATATGTACTAACTAATCATAGAGTTACCAATAAAAAATGACATGTCTCCAATTTGTGCACTCATCACTTGGCTTCACTAGAGTGTGCACACTCTATATGGTGTATTTATTACATTTTAAACTAGTTTGGTGGTGGTGGTGGTGGGGTAATAGGACCCTAGTTAATTTTATGTGTATCTCTAGGATTTCGATCATAGTCTGGGGGTACTCATGCATTATCTCAAGTTTGTTTCAATACTGAAGTAAAGTTTGACTTTGTAGAGAACAACATGTCTGAGTTTTTAATGCATGGATCTAGGATGCTAGACACAAGACCATCATTACTATGCTTCAAGAAATAATAGTGAAGATGATGACAAGAATAAGCAATTTAAGGGAGTCCTCAAGTACTTAGAAGTGTAGTTTCTCTCCGATGGCTCTGAAGGATTTAAAGGAGAACATTAGTAGGTCTATAGACTATACCACTGAGTTTAATAGAGCTGCTGGATTTGAAGTGAAATAAGGGCTTTGTCAACACAAAACGGATATTGCTAGGAGAACCTATAGTTGTAGGGTGTGGTAGTTAAGGGGCATACCATGTGTAGATGCAGTGACTACATTATAATTTAATAAGTTTTCTCTTTATGACTGTATAGACAACTGCTACTGTAAGAAAAGTTACTTGAGGAATGATGCCAACGTTATTTAACCACTGAAAAATATGGAGATGTGGTCAGTTTCTACAAACTCCACTATTGAGTCACTAAAAATCACAAACATGTCTGGTAGGCCACTTAAGGCTAGAAGTAAATAAGCTAGAGAAACTAAAAAATTTGGGAAGCTTCCTAGGACTAGACTTGCAATGATATGCACTATATGCCATGTTAGATTCCATAACAAGAGAGGGTGTCCTCAAAGAGAAGGTGTTGAATCATCACATAACAAAGTGCACCATTACCTAATGCATCAGTCAGGACAGAACCAACATGTTCAGGCAAGGGAAGAGGCAAACCAAGGGTAATATTTCAACTTGTTTTACTTTTTCTTACTTTATGACTTAATTTTTATCTTATATGTATAAAAAACATCAGCACCATCAGAAGGTGAGCCTCCACTAAAAAAAGGGAAGAGGAAGACCAACAAATACACCATCAGTAGCACCTAGTGCATCTCCCCTACCTACTGCACCTACTGATTTTCCTGCATCCTCTTCTTCTTCTCATACTTATCTGCATCATCTTCAATAGCTGGTACTACTAAAAGAGGAAGAGGTAGGGGAAACACATCTCCAAAGAAAAGATGAAGAGTCATGGGAATGGGTGATTTCCAAACTGCAAATAGCTTCAAAGTCATGAATACGAGTCTTTGATTTATGCAAACAACTTAAAAATAAAATTATAATACTAATTTCATTTTATTAAACAACATAAATATTAATATAATTCTAATTTTACTGTAGCCTGGCATGCCAAGTAGTAAGATCTATACTGCACAAGCAAAAGTGACAAGATCGTCTTATGTAACCGATGACATTGGTTATACATCAAGTAATACAACTACGCTGAAATGGAATGGTAAAATATCATTCTCAACAAGAAAGCTCCATGATTTTATAGAGAAGCAAAGAAAGAATACAATGAGAAGTAGTTCAAGTAAAAATTACACTTCTTCACTATCAAAGAAGCCATGGAAATTGTAGTGATGTTGATGTATTTAAGAACTTTTAAGTTAGCCCATACAAATTTGAATAAATGACTTGCTATTTTGGATTTTGTTTGTTGGTCAATTTTTCCTTATGTGAGGTCTCATGAATATTAATTTATTTTTGTAAATTCTGCCTTGCCTGAGGCGTTATTTTAGTAAATTTTGCCTTATGTGAGGCCTTTTCAATGAATGATAATGTTGTGTTTTGAAATGGTTGTTGTGTTTTCTAACGAATTGTATTGTCTATTCAAGTGTGATTGCATATGTTATGTTTGTTATGTATTTTACAAATAGTGTTGTGTTGTCAATGTTGAAATAGGAATGGATGACTAGGTTGTTGGTTGTGATGAAGTGTTGCATATTAGTAAAAGCTTCAATAGATATCAGAGATACAAAATGAGACACATACATTGACAATTTTAATTAAACATAATAACAACAACAAAAATCAAAGAGATACCCAAATATGCAACACATGAACTACTGGTTGCTTATGAATACAACAACAACACAAGTCAAAATACACAAAAGTATTTTCCTATTGAACTTACAACATTTCAACCTTCTATTGAGTTTACTCTCCAATAAAAAATTAGAGTTCCTCAAGTTGTCAATATGAACACGTCTAATACGTAATTCTTGCTTCAACATATTGATTTTCTTCACAAATCTTGGAAGGATAAAACTTGATCTTGGATCAACTTTTTCTTTGTCCATCCATCGAAACAATTTGTAATTTTTAGAATAAAAATGATCCAAAATAGTACATTACATTTGTATCGTTCAAAATAAAGTGTAACAAGAATACAAGAAAAAACAGATACACCATAGCATGCAATGGCGGACCAAGGATTTCCGTCCAGGGGTTTCAAAAATAGAAGTATAAATGTGTATATAAGTCATCAAAACAAAATTTGAAGGAACTAGTAGTATATAATTTTAGTGGAGGACCCTTCAAATTTTTTTGGTTTAAAACCACCCTTTTAGCATGTTTTATAAAATAAAAAAACTAAAGAAAAAAAGATGTCCGGAGCCAAGACTTAAAAAAATTGAAACGGAAATAGTAAAAATAATTGCTAACACAAGGATTTGAACCGTAGATATGAAGGTTAATTTCACAGGAATCTTCGTTTGGGCTATCTGTTTCAATTTGTTATTAGGGGGTTCAAATTGCATATATACATATAAATACAGGAGATTACCTTATATATACCGTGTAATGTTTTGCCGAGAGGGTTCGATTGAACACCCTAGAACCCATGTGGGTGTTCCACTGATAGGATGGGCAAGACCAAAATCTTCTTCTCGGATTTAATTTAGACCAAAAAGTTTTCAGAATCAGCAAAATTCCTTGTTTGCATTTCACTACAACGTTGAGCATTGGGTCAAAGTCATCCATACAAAGCTTATTCATGTTTTCATTTTCCTTTTTTGATGAATTTTGAGAAAATTCAAATCAAATTAAAGACCTTACTAAGAAAATAGAGAAGATTACAAATCCTAAATTCAAGATTTAAAGTAGAAATGAACATTAACAACTAAATCCTACTTAATTTTGAGAATAAACCGTGTTTTTTAAATAAAATGAACAAGGGTTAATGGTGGGGAAGAAGAAACATCAGTTTATTTAATGGTGGGGAAGATGACTGTTGGAGAAGGCAAAATTTTTTGTTAAATTTTTCCTTCTAACGCACCTAGAGGCGGCAATAACACCTCCTATGATAGGTCAGGACTTAGGTGTCGAAAATCGAGCAATATAAAGTTCATGTGGGTAATAGGATATATCTGAAGTTGCAGTGTGTAGTGAGATTATTCGTATAAGTTTGGGGGGGGGGGTTAGACCATTTTCTCTTAATTAATTAATTGAAAATTTTTGGTCATTTAATTTAATTTAACTAATTATAAAAATAATTGACTAAATAATTAAAACAAACTTTGTCCAAAACATAATTTCTCGATAATTTTTCGTAGTCAAAGTTGAGTGATGACGCCGATGACGCGAGGGGGGTGGGCTCCCTCTTTCAAAACCTTGTAGTAATTAATAGAATTGTTTCTCTATTTAAACTTTTCTATTTTTCTTTCTACCATTGATGAGGGAGAAATTCCTTTTTGCTAAAGTATAAGAGGACTTTTCGAGTTCCCTAGTTTTCAATTTTCTCTTTTTCTCATCTTTCCTCCATTTCCCATTTACTCTTGCTATGTACTCAAGATAAAGATTGTAAGAAAAAGAAAAATTCCCAAAATAATAAATCATAAGATAATGATCATGAAAAAAATCTAAATTTATTAATAAAACAATTAAAGTTATCACGAAAAAAATTACAATTCAATCGTGATTTTGTTCAAATACCTGAAGCGTACCATCATCCGTTGTGTTGAATTTGAATTAAGAAATTGTTGATACCTATGTTTGATGTAAATTGTGGTATGTAAAACAATCGGTAATAGTCATGGAATATGAAAAAATCGTGCTTAGTTCATTTTTCGTTACAACATCAATAGTTTGTCATATTGACTCTGAAATTTTGTGTTACATTCTTGCATTCATTTTTACCCTGCTCTGCACACATTAAATCAGCTTGCATGCATATACTCTTGATTCTCTACCTTAATTGGATGCTAGCAGCTTACGTAATTTTAGAAACAACTATTTTGAGATAGTTTGCAATATTTGGAGATTGTTCCTGGGATGATTGGTATTGAGTGGGTTATGGAGTTGTAGTCTGTTTATCCGTTGGATTGGCTCTGTCAGGTTTCAAAGGGACATCCAGACCTACATAATTTGAAAAATAGTTACCTGTCAGGTCCCACTAAGTTTGATGCCTTGAGAAATTATGTATGAGTTACTCTGTACTTCTGAAAAGAAGAAATGTTCAATTTTCATATGCACCTTAATATTGCTGATTCTGCTAATAGTGAATAAATTTACTCTATTCCATGATCATGTCTTGTAATGGTTCAGAGTTTCAACCTCTGCATCCCCCAGTATAATGAAAAAGAAACATCTCAATCCCAAAGCAAACAAGGAAGCACAAAAGAGAATGGAGAAGTGATTTTAAAATATGAAGCTTCAGTTTCTGCTGATTCTCAGGGTCAAGATAAGAATGATGGCTCGGGTCCTAATTTAGCATCAAAAGATAACACAAATGAAAATTTAAAACGAAGAATAAGATGTACTAAACAAGTTGTATCTTTTGATTCTGATTGTTATTCTGAATTAGATACAGAGGATCTTTCTAGGGATGACTTGATGAAATTAGTGGCTGAGAAGGAAGAACTCCTAAAGATAAAAGATTATGAGTTTCAGAAAATGAAGAAAAAAGTTGTCATTTAAGTTAGTTTTCTAGGCACATGCTTTACCAGATGCTCCTGCATTCACTTATTAGTATACGTTATGCTTGTGATTTTCTTTTATCTTCTGCATAAATGCTATTGCATAAGTTTTTGAAATCTCTTCAAGATGTTGCTGATAATATGGAACGAGTTTCTTCTGTTATAAAGAGAGCTTCTCCAAAATTGATGAATCTAAGGATACTTTGGTGTGTGCCACTTTAAGACACTTCTGGAAGGTGTTGAAATGACTGATAAACAACTTTCCAAGGTACACTTTTTCACCTTAATATAGTTCATGACCTATGTTCTTTCTTACTGCTTTGGTAGACTCTGAATTCATCTATGTAACACTTCAACTTTTTTTTACAAACATAATATATAAACAACTTTAGGTCTTTAAGGGTGAATTCCGGAAGACTATAGTTGTAAATCTCAACAAGATAGTTCCAAAAACTACCCCTTAAGGCCGTGTAAAATCATACAGATTTAGGCCCTAGAACCCATTGCTGCTCAATAACTTTTTGAGTATGTAGCAAGAATTAATGAGAAATAGAGGAACTTGAAAAGTTTAGAACTTGAAGAGTTGGGAAATGGAAAAGTCATTTTATGCTTTAATGAAAAGGCATTTGTCCCTCATCGGTGGTAGAAAGAAAAATAGAAGAGTTTAAATATTGAAACACTCCTATTAATTGTTAAAAGGATCGAAAAGAGGGATCCCCTCGCGCCGTTGTCGCTCGCTCGTCTCGGCTTCGGCTTATCGATAAATTATTTTTTGAACAAATTTTATTTTAATTATTTATTTAATTAATTAATTAAATAGCCAAAATATTTTCAATTAATTAGTTGATAACAGAAACAGTTTCAGTTATTTAGTTGAAATTAACTGAAAGGTTTCAACTTTTAAGTTGACTAAATCGACACGACTCGGATCCCGCGCGACCTGTTTGATTTAAAAAAACTTTTCTATTTTATTTTAAATTCCCTCCATTTTTTGAAATGACTGTTGTGAAAGTTTTCAACTTTCACCAAAAGCCAGTATCATTAGAAAGGTTGCAAAGTTTCATTGATGGTCGTGTGATTTTTGAAAGGACTGCAACCATTCGGAACCTGTTCCTCTTGCCTATAAATACCATTCACTCTTCAGAATTTTCTTTACTAATTTTTTTGATCACTTCTTCTTCTTCAGCACAATAAATTACTTTGTGTATTTTGCTGCTATTGCCTGGTTCGCTGACACCAGAGTTATTTTGTATCTAATACTCTATTGATTGAGATCATTTTTACCCTGATTGATCATATTCAAAATTAAGCCTCAGATATTAGAGGGGAATAATTTCTTTAAGGCGACACTGTGAGTTCAGTGGACTTGATCTTTTTCCCGTTAAAATATTTAAGATTCTGGTATGTGTTTTACAGAATTTTAGTTTTTGTAAATAAAATTTTTGTTCTTCTTTCTTACAGATTCAGTAAATTTTGGATACTTCCTATTTCTGCAAAATTTATCAAAATCAATAATTCTGGTTTTTTCTAACACATATTGGCAACACTACTTTTGCTAAATGACCCACCCAGCTAATGAAACGAAGGAGAAGCAAAGAAGGTTTGCAGTTTGCTTTATATATACATGCAGCTGGAAGAGCAGATCCAAACATTTTTCTTTGATATTGGAAAAATACTAGTAAAATGCTTACTGTTACTCCAATTGTAATGTAAGGTTCAATAATTTCAAGGGTTGAATTTGGAATCCTTCCTGTTTCCTTCTGATATATGTTATCGGTGCTTCTTCGTCTTAAATGTCTTCAAAAGACCTCCACGAGGAGGTCTCCATTTTATATTTCTTAGTGCGGGTTTTTAGATCTCGTTACTTTTTAGGTATTCAAAAAAATTGGTGTGGGAAAATATGTTATATTATAGGTGTTTAGATAATCCTCTTAAATGCAGGGACCTGGTCCCTAACTGATTTCTATCGTCCAGTTCTATAATGGTGTAAAAATGTAAAGCTGTCATGTCAGAGGTTCGTGAGGCGTCAACGTATACACTAATCAGAATGGACAAACTTATTTGTCCAACAGTCAATAACTCTTTATGGTTGAGTTAGTCAACATGAAAAACAAAAAATTAATTCATTAAAAAGGAGAGTGAACCAGCACCTCTTCTCAAGATGCTACTAAGAAAAGTTTGCAAGCGATCTGGTCCCTGCAAGACTGCAATATGAAAAGGTGAGAAGATAGTTGTTAGAAATGTTGTCACCTTTGATGTGGTAGGTGCACAACTTTTCTAAACAGCAAGCTCTTAGCCAATGAGTGGTCTCAACGAGTTTGTGTTGAGTTTATATAGTATCTTCTCCAAAACACAAACTTAAGATTTGGCAAACAAAAACTTGGATGTTTTTGTGAAAATTTGTAAGCTTGAAAATAAAGTCATCTTCAAGGAAGAACAATACTCAAACTCAACAAAAGGATATGATAGAGTGTTTAAGTATATTTGTTGAGTTTGAGTTTTGTGTCTATCATTTTATAAGTTTTTGCAAGTTTAAAATTCTCAAGAACACTTGCAAAGACCTACTTTTAAGAAGAAGAATCCTCAAGAGCAAAAAGTACATGATAGAAATGAAAGTAGTCTAATTGTCTTAGGATAATATCTTTCGTGCTTAGATTGCAAATTTGTTCCTAATCTATAAAGTATTCAGTTATTTTGTTGGGTTTTAAAAAACTAAATCGGTTAGAGTTAACTCGAATTGTTAGGATCGAATTCACGCACACACACTAGATGAATGAAGAACACAAGAAATTGCAAGAGAAAGAGACTAGAGATCTAGAGAGAGAAAGATAAAACCCAATATTTCGTGGTAACACCCCGTGAGTAAACTTCCACGGCGGTGAGGTATATTTATATTAATAAATCAGAGTATTTTTGGTTATAGAGAATAAATAGGAAAGCCTAAAATAGAGAATAAATAGGAAAACCTAAAATTAATCAGACTCCACTACCTAACAATTCTCCACTTGGAGACTGACTCAGTCATCCAAAAAATACTTTCTCAAGAAAAATCTCTTCATCATCAACATCTTTACCGCACCGCAACATCTGTAGCAACAACTACAGAAGACCAATTGAGGTTTTACATAACCTTAGTTTCCAACATCAACACATTTCGTCAACATGTCTGCCGGGTTCTTTGCACCCTCTATCTTCTCCAAGCACATATCACCATCCTCCACTGCCCTGCGAGTGAAATGGTATCACCTTCTGATGTGTTTTGTCTTCGAATGATAGACGGGATTTTTCACCAACTGTATGACACTCTGGCTATCTGAGTAAAGAATCTTCTCGCTCTGCTTCTTTCCCAATTCCTCAAGATAATCTGCCAGCCATATCATCTCTTTCCCAGCTTCAGCTATTGCCACATACTCAACTTCAGTAGATGAAAGAGAACATACTTCTGAAGCCTGGACATCCAACTCACTGATGTTCCACCTATGGTGTAAATGTACCCAGATGTACTCTTGATCGGGTCAACATCCCCACCAAGATCAGCATCAACAAAATCCTGTAGAGTCACCGTGCCTTTGCCAAAACAAAGTGAAGTACTGGATGTACCTCTCAGATATTTCAGCACCTTGAATCTGCTCAACACCTTCTCAATGTACAACTCTTGAGATAGATTTAAAGTGACAACAGATCTATACCGCGAAATCTTCATCCCCTAAATTTGTTTGTTGGACCCTAATATTTCATCTCAAATGCTGCAGACAACCTTGTCTTCAGTTTGTTAATTTCCCTCATACTAGATCCTGCAATCAACATATCATCCACATACAAGAGTAGAAAGACATATGAATCAGTGTATTTCTTGAAGTAACAACAAGGATCCTTTTCAGCTTTACAGAATCCACTCTTGGTCATGAAGGAGTCAACTTCTTGTACCACTGCCTTGGTGCTTGCTTTAGTCCATACAAGCTCCTGGTGAGCTTGCACACCATGTGTTCCTTGTCTGGAACCATAAATCCTTCCGGTTGCTGCATATAGATCTCTATGTCAAGATCTCAATGTAAAAACGTTGTTTTTACATCCATTTGCTCTAGATGCAAATTCTTCGATGCAACAACACTCAACAGAATTCGAATAGAGGTTAACTTCACAACAGGAGAGAATATTTTAGCATAATCAATACCTTTCCTTTGTGAATATCCTTTAACCACTAAACGAGCCTTGAACCTTCTTTTGCCATATGGTTCTGTCTTGATTCTGAACACCCACTTGTTCAGCAAAGCTCTCTTCCCTACAAGTAGCTCAGTCAACACCTATGTGTCGTTCTTCTCAAGTGACCTCATCTCATCATCCATGGCTTGCTCCCACTTGATCGAATCATCCACCTGTAGGTCCTCATCAAAAGACTCTGGTTCCCCCTCATCAGTCGTCAATAGATAGTGTAATGAAGGTGAATACTTATCTGGTGCCCAGATGGATCTGGATGATCTCCTTAACACCTGCTCAGGTGTAACTTGCTCCACTTCAGATTCTTCAGTAGGAGTTTGTTGAATATCTGCTTCGACATCTCTGGGTTACTCTTCTCCAACTCAACCTCAACTCCCACTTGCTTTGTAATTTCTAGAACCTCCTGCTCTCTGTCCTTGTAAAGGATAGACTAATCAAATGTCACGTCACAATGTCTCAGGTTCTTTCTGTTCTTGTCATCCCAAAACCTGTAACCAAACAGATCAGAACCATAGTTTATGAAGTTACACTTCACAGCCTTGGCATCAAGCTTGTCTCTCTTTTCTGGATCAACATGAACATAAGTAGTGTAACCAAAAGTCCTCAAGTGTGAGTACTTGAGTTCTTTTCCTGTCCACACCTCCTCTGGAATGTTGAACCCTAAAGGAACTGATGGTCCCCTGTTGATCAAGTATGCATATGTGCTCATAGTATCCGCCCAAAGTGTTTTGGGCAGCCCACAGTGTATCCTCATACTCTTTGCACGCTCGTTCAATGTTCTGTTCATCCTCTCAGCAATTCCATTCGTCCTTGCCAGGAACGGTTCTCATTAATCTGATTCCCTCAGCTGCATAGAATGCCTTGAACTTTGATTTGTCATACTCTCCTCGATTGTCAGACCTTAGACATTTGACTTTCAAACCGGTCTGATTCTCAACATCAGCTTTCTACTTCTTGAAAGTTGCAAACACATCTGACTTATGCTTCAAGAAGTAAACCCATACCTTCCTGCTGAAATCATCAATGAAGGTAACACAAAATCTTGATCCTCCAGTGATGATACTGGAGATGGTCCCCAAACATCTATATGGACCATTTCCAACCACACTTTCTTTGGTTCTCTAGGAGTCATTGTGAAGCTTACTCTTTTCTGTTTGACCATAACACAGCTCTCGTAAGACCCATATCAACAGACTTCAGACCCTCTAATGCTCCTTTTGCAACCAGCATCTTCATTCCTTTAGTACTCATGTGTCCAAGTCTGTTATGCCACAGACATGAACCGGAAGCACCTTCAGCAACAGCGGCCATGTTTATACACCCTGCAGTGGTGTACAAGGTTCCAGATTCGGTGCCACGAGCTACTACCATAGCACCTTTCACGATCTTCCACGAACCTTTCCCAAACTCTGCTGCATATCCCGTGCTATCCAACTGACCAACAGAGATCAAACTTTTCTTGATCCCAGGAATATATCTGACATCCTCCAATGTCTACTGGTTTCCCGAGGTGGTCTTTATGCAAACATCCCCCTTTCTTTCAATCTCTAAGGCTTTATTGTCAGCAAGATATAATTTTACAAAATTTCCAAATTTGATGTTTTGGAACAACTCCTTGCTTGGAGATGAATGGAAAGATGCATCAGAATCCAAAATCCATGATTCAACCGGGCTGTTCACACTAAGGATTATAGCATCCCCAATGTCCTCTGCTGAATTTACAGAATTATTGTCATCTCCAAATTTCTAATTCTGTTTCTTCTTTGGCTTTGTACAGTTCGTCCAAAAGTGCCCTTTTTCTCCACAGTTCCAACAAGTCACGTTTGATCTATTCAGTGATTTTCCTCGATTCATTGATTTTGATCGACCATGTTGATTTTGGCCTTTCGTCTTACTTCTCCCCTTTCTATCAACGCTGAGAGCACTGCCCGATGAATCTCCCATTTCTCATTTGCGAATACTTTCCCTAAGAACAACACCATGAATTTCATCAAACTTTAGTTTCTCAGATCCACGGGAACTGCTAATCGCAGCAACAACAGTATCCCAAGACTCGGGGAGAGATGACATCAAAATCAATGCCTTAATTTCATCTTCGAAATTAATATCCACAGAATTGAGTTGACTCACAATCATATTGAACTCATTTATATGATCAGAAACGAATCCAGTTTCAGATATCTGTAAATTGAACAATCTACGCATCAAATATACCTTGTTCATAGCCGATGGTTTTTCATACATGTTTGACAGTGCCTTCAACAGACCGGACGTAGTCTTCTCCTTCGCGATGTTGAACACCACGTTTCTTGACAAAGTCAACCGGATCAACCCTAGAGCCTCACGATCCTTGAGTTTCCACTTCTCTTCCGTCATGGATTCCGGCTTCACCCCGGTCAACGGTTCGTGAAGATCTTTCTGGTGCAGATAATCTTCGATCTGCATCTTCCAGAAACTGATATCGGATCCATCAAACTTCTCGATTCCAAGCTTCGAACTTTCCATCTTCTGTGATTGTGTTGAATCTACTTAGCTCTGATACCAGCTGTTAGGGTCGAATTCACGCACACACACTAGATGAATGAAGAACACAAGAACTTTCAAGAGAAAGAGATGAGAGATCTAGAGAGAGAAAGAGAAAACCCAATATTTCGTGGTAACACCCCATGAGTAAGCTTCTACGGCGGTGAGGTATATTTATATTAATAAATCAGAGTATTTTTGGTTACAGATAATAAACAGGGAATAAATAGGAAAGCCTAAAATAGAGAATGAATAGGAAAGCCTAAAATTAATCAGGCTCCACTACCTAACACGAATTGCCTCTTGCATCCAGTGGCGTAGCAACATGGGGTCAGGGTGTCCATTCGAAAACCATTCGGTGGAAAAACATATAACATATGCAAGTAAAATGATACACGAAATGATTAAATAAAATATTTTGGACACCCTTAACACAACAAGCTATTGTAGCCCAGTCATTTCACCTTCTTAAAATGAGGTAGTGATTATTTGTTCAAATATCATTAGTTTTACCTTTTAAAAAGAACTTTTATCGTCTTATTTCTTGACACCCTTTTTGAAATTCCTGGCTATGCCCCTGCTTGCACCAAAATCTTAACTCAAGTTCATATTTCACCATTTTTTTACCGTTTAATGATTAAAGAAATCAGCTGTAGTGCTTGATAGTCCGTCCATTATATGTTCAAGACCTTTCTTTGAGTTGAATATGTTCACTCAATCGCATGTCAACAAGGGTATAAAGGACAACTACAAATTTGTTAAATGATTCAATGAATATGTTGTCATTAATTATTCCTCAATCAATAAGGTGTAAGAAAAAATGGATACTATGGTTAATAATAATAGGAAGGGTAGAAGAAAGGGGTTGAAAAATCTTGTTCAAAAAACTGTACTCGAATAGTTTTAGTATATTTATTTTAACTGAAAATCATATGGTTAAATTGTTGTATATTATATTGGTGGTAAACAATTCATATTGTCATAATGTTGTGATTTATTATGTTGGTAATCTGCCATTTCGTGTTATTGTAACGACCGAAACCGCCGTTTTTTAGGAAGGATGAATATCTGCAAAAAACTTGGTCCATTGTCCCATCAAAGCTGGCCAGATGCCGATGGAGCAACAACACCACAACGGGGTAGTCGACACTAGAGCAGGATTAGTGAGGCAGAACGTAATTACAAGAAATCATATTTTCTCCATCTCCCCAAAATACCAAAATAAGTGGTAAATTACCCTAGAACCTCCAGAAAAATTGCTCTAAGATTGGGAATGGAAGAGAAGGAGATTTGTAAAATAGGGAATGCAAAGACTCACGGATTCTTGGGTAAATCTACCATCAAGAACCTAGAAGAACTCAAATCAAAGTTAAAACTCCATTCAATTGTATGGCGCCCAGGTAGACTAGGTTTTTACAATTGAGTAGTTATAAATCTGTGTTTACATTGTGATATACGTAAGTCAATTGTAAGGATTATGCGTTGACCTTCATGTACCGAGTAAATTCAACAAATAATCCATAGAATTCAATTTATGTAGATTTTATGCCTAGTGAAAGAATTGGTAAATTATTTTGAGCCTTAGATGATGAACTAGGGTTATGTCACGATCCAAAAGTACCCCCTAGAAGTAATACGACGTACTTGGCCTCTCGTAGTTCGTGTATAAGTCTCTTAGCTTTCATCACATAGGTATGAAAAGTAGTTCGGAATTAAAACTTTTCACAATAATGTCAATAAGAAAATCTTTTATAAAAAGTAAGAAGAACTAAGTCTCATCATCACAAGTCATCTTAGAGACATCTTGTTATCATAGGGTCAATACCCTTGCGTAGAAAAGAAACTCATGTCTAATACAAAGTATTTCATAGAAAGGAAACAAAGAATAACATCTCTGTCCTCAAACATATGAGGACGTACGAAGAGGCTTGAGAGAAAAATCTACTTACCAAGCTTGAAATCTAAGATCCTCACTTCCTTCCACCTAAAATTGTAGAAATAGAGAAAAATACGGAGTTAGTACAATTAAGCAATAAGTATGGCAATATGCAAAAACATGCTTCAAAGAGGACATTTTAGTTTAAATATGCGTTCCATGCTATTTTGGGAAAACTTCATGAATCAAGTGTACAAGACATCATACAAGTCATCATTTAACTTACAATGTAATACTTCCATACTTCTCAACATATAGACATATTCATTAGGTAACCCATAAATCATTTAGACCCTCTATCCAAAGTTATCCTAAGACCTACCTAGGTAAGACATGAAGACACTGCCCATACAACCTCTTCAATACATATCTAAGTATTCAATAAGACTACTAAGGATAAGGATATTTCCTTTTCATCACAACACAGCAAGTCAACATTCATTACTAGAGATACTAGAGGAAATATTCACGCATCTAAAAACATCACATAAAGACCACCCCCTAAGATAACTCAAAGTTACACTTGTGTAATGTGAAAGTAGCATCCATCCTACTACTCCCACTTAGTGCTCCTTAGAAACCACCTAAACTAGGCACATCACATTCAATCATTTACATAGCCTTCATCAACATTAGACACGATAGCAACATGCATGCTTCATTAACATTAGATACAATACCAAAATGTTTCATTAAAATTAGACATAATACCAACATGCTTCATTAACATTTGACATAAAGTCAACTTACTTCATTAACATCATAAAGTAACCCATTAATTCATTAACATGACCATGACACACCAAGACTCCCACCAAATGCCTACTTGTGCAATGCATAGATGTCGTCCCATTCCACCGCCTACCCTAAGCAGTACACCCTTAGGAAGACCTATTTTATTGAATTCATTTGTGGGGGCTATCTTTAACCGCCATAGACCGTGAGAGCTTAACATGGAATGCAGGTATTAACCCCTACCTGATTAGGGATCCCCACTTGCCTAAGGTAGGGTCATTCTTTTAGCCTTTACGTCGAACACCACTAGCTAGTCCTATGCGGGTGCATAGTTAAGGGATAAGGAGATTGCTTATAAGTATTACATCTCAACTAACGAAGAGTACCCATATCAAAAGCAATACACCCTTAGCATGACCTAGTTTATAGAAATCATTTGTGGGGGCTATCTTTAACCGCCATAGACCATGAGAGCTTAACATGGAATGCACGTATTAACCCCTACCTAATGAGGGATCCCCACTTGCCTAAGGTAGGGTCATTCTTTTAGCCTTTACGTGGAACACCACTAGCTAGTCCTATGCGGGCGCATAGTTAAGGGATAAGGAGATTGCATATAAGTACTACATCTCAACTAACGAAGAGATCCCATCTCAAAAGGAAACATGTGGATACTAAATATCTACTCACGAAGAGTATCTACCCCTTTGTCAAATCCTCTCGGTGCTAAGCATTAATCCCCATGGAGTTTTAGACTTCCATTATATTCATTATCTACAGGTTAAGATATTTGTTCTAAGTACCACATCTCAACAGGTTATTTTTGGATACTACATCTCTACTCACGAACAGTATCCACCCCTTACCTAGCATTCATTTATTCGAAATCTCTTAGGAATATTGAGGTTGCTACTAGACACTACATCTCAACTCACAAAGAGTTTCCACCCAAAAATCCCCCTTTTTTTAATTCATTGTAGTTCTATTGAGAAAACCTTCAAATAGACTCTCATCCATTACATTTTTATTAGCTTCATTCATTCTTTCATTCATTGTGTGTATATGTGAGACAAACTTTCATATAACCACCATAATTCATGAAATTGTCTTCTAAACATGATCATACTAGATTCATCATAATCCACACACAATCATACTTCACATTCACACCATACTTGAATTAGTCATAGTATCTTCAAGACCCACATTCATAACTTCATACGACATCTCTATACATATACACCATAACATCACTTTACTTAATATTGAATGCCTTAAAGATCATAATCACAATTCACATATATCTTCATATACATTAACTAAACACCGCCACCATAAGTGAACCATACTCCACAAGATCAATTCAATAAGAACTAGGACACTTTAGGTCAACTTACCCTTTATCGAAGCCTTAATAAACTTTTGTAAAATCTCCAACAATTCATCATAATTAGTAATAATTTATAGTATATAAAGATAACATAACATCATCTAAACACAATTTTAACAATATCCAATCAAATTCATCAAGCACACTTCATAAGTCAAAATTAGAGAATTAGGATGTTCATGGATCCATCGGGTTTATGATCATAAAACCATAAATTAACATAGAAAATATCATAATTCATCCATTAAAACCTTTATATGCAAGAACCCATGCTTATAATTTGAAATAGGAATTTTAGGATTTTGAGATCTTTTGAAAAAGCCTTTGGATTGGCTTCTTGAATGATAGAAGCATCAAGGATGAAATCACCATACCTTATTAGTCAAAATCCCACGAGAATTGATTAAGGAATGAATGAAAATCTCAATCCTAGTTTCATTTTTTATTCAATCTCCCATGGAGTCTTGAGAGAACTTTATTTGGGAGAGGGATTTTGATTTTGAAAACTGAAGTCTAATTCTAGGTATAGGTGTTAAAAATAACTTAAAATAAATTAAAACACCTAAAATAACTTTCTATAACTTAATTAAAATGTGGGGAAGTTGGTCGAGACCGTGCAAAAAATTACAGGTGTCAATAGACGGACACCATTGACGGGGCGTCGACTGGACGACGAGGCATCCTACTGCTCCATCATTTTTTTCAAAGACTCCCCATTTTAGGGATAATATCCCACAAATAAATGTGGAGACAATCCCCTTTTTACGGGGCGTTCATTGATCTATGAGGCGTCAAATTGGTCCGTCAATGAGGCTATTTTGGCAGCTTCTTTGCAAACATTTTGGT
Source organism: Solanum peruvianum (assembly GCA_027705065.1). Classification (NCBI taxonomy): domain Eukaryota; kingdom Viridiplantae; phylum Streptophyta; class Magnoliopsida; order Solanales; family Solanaceae; genus Solanum; species Solanum peruvianum. The sequence continues at coordinate 37,031,145 of JAKWJD010001759.1, read as the reverse complement.
CCTCCTCAAGGACCCATAGAATGGTCCTTCGGGAGTCGTAACCAGATGGTTTTACCCTAAACATGAACATAGAGATTCTAGGGTCCCTTCAACTCATTTTACACTACAAAATGACACATCAAAACACATAAAACATGCTAAAACATTGTACAACACACAAGACTAGTTTCTGAATGTCTTGCTCGTCCTTTGATGTTTGACTTCCAAACTCTTTAGAATTGGATTCTAAAGCTATTATCCATTATTATAACACATTGTTAACTCAAGAAACACATATGAAGATATATCTTGTCCTATTTCATTTTGAGGGTTGTCGCAGGTTAAGCATGACCTAATTTTAAATGAATGACGCGAACTGTGGAGTAACTAGTAGGTGATGGTTGTGATTCTATGAATGTGTGATGTAAATATGTTATGGCGTCATTATGATAGTTGTATATTTATTCATGTTTCAATGTTGATCTCGCATGTTGTAAATGAGATATAAAAATTATCATTGCCATGATAACATGACTTAAATGTACGATCTTGATGATCTGTTTGTGCTTGTGATTGTGGTATGTGAATGAGATCAGATTGGCACATTCCAATATATTTATAGGATCTGATTATCAAGTTCTTGCATAAATATGGAATCAGCTTCCATGTTCCGACATAAATATGGGATCGACTTCCACGTTCTGACATAAATATTGGATTGGATTGCCATGTTTCGGCAAGCTAACTATTTGCGTTTGGTCACATGAGAGAACCAATGATGTGATATAAAATGTGAAATGTGTCTTTGTTTGTAAGTTGATAATATTGTACATGTTTGATATTCACTAGTTAGTATAGTGTTGCACAAACTTATATATGTTGTACTAGTGGATACTTGTTGGGTGATTGATACTTTGTTGTGCATGAGTTATCACAGTGAGAGTAGAGATAGTGTATGCGAGGAATTATTTTAGGTGGAGTTCACCTTGGGGTAAGATATTGGGCTAGTGCTAAGGAATCTTGAGTTAATGTATCTTAGACTATGATAGGTAAGATGGCTAAGAAGCAAGGGTAATACATGTATGGTTAGTTAAAGAAAGGTAGTTGTACTTGAGAATTTTCTATGTTGTTAGAATGGTTAAGCTATTATTTAAGAAACCGGTAAGTGGGAATGATTTGGAAAGGGGTTATTACTCAGGGTTCTAGTATGTGATTAAGGCATTACCAAGAGAGAACAATGGTGGAGAAGCGAGTGGTTTATACCATGATTCATTCTAGTTGGTTTATTATGTTATGTGGTGAGAGTCGGGTTAACCAATCATGTCTACCAGTACGCGTGTTTATACTGATTCTACTCTTGCTATGTCTTTTTTATATAGTTTGAATGCTAGATTGGTAAAGTTTTATTAGGTGAGAACGAAGTACATCCCCATCAGCTTCTATTTTTTCTTCCGCATTGTGGGAGTTGTGTCTTTTTATATTGTTGTCCAGTTGTACTCTTAGTATCTCTTGTTCCTCTTTAGACTATATCCATGGGTGTTGTTTCAACTATTTTTCGAAAATGTATTAAAAAGTGTGCCTAAAAGTATTACATTTATTTCCATTTCTTTAAATTTTCATAGATTTTACTATTGAGATATGAGGGTTCTCCTACTTATGTTTTAGAGTGGGTTCCTGCACGGTCCAGTGGGTTGTGTTGTGACAAATTGGTATCAGAGCCTAGGTTACCAATCTCTTTGTATAAGAGCATAAGGTGAAATAGACTCGTGTGGATTGGTGTGTTGACGTCCACATTTAACGTACAAGAGGATAGGGAGCATTGTAGGAAGTCATTCTACTCATTATCTTCCTTCGTGTTAAGGGTCACTTGTATTGTGAGTTGAGTCCAATTGGTATCTCAACGAAGTGAACAAGACGTTGTTAATACGAACGAACGGACACCAACAAGTTAATTGGAACTGTAAGGTCCAATTGGTATCTAGCGCGAGGGGCTATAAGGACATCGATGACCAGTAATGGTCATTTATTGAAAAATCTAACTAATAAATTGAAATTTTCTGGGCATTGTATTTTTTATGTATTATTTATTTATTTGTTTTGGAAATAGTAAATGTGTGCTTTTTGTTGCCTGAATTAACTGAGGTGGTGTGATTCTTGTTGTTGAACTCACTATAAAATGTGTGTTGTTTGTTGAGTGAAGTAAATGTCAATGGAAGTACTGTTTGGTTGTCTGATTTTCTGAGGAGGTGAGGACATTTGGTCAGTGCAACTTAAGACATCATATGGGGTGTCTGGACAATTGTAAGTAAAATTCTAGTGGAACTGATTGTAAGTATAATTCCCTGAATATCATGTAATCCGTTGAGATAAATTATTACTTAGAATCATGTGATTGTCTTGAGGTATCTTGGGGATGTGTGGTGATATCGTGTGATTAATAAAAACTGGCATACCGTCTAATTAGGATTAATTTAGAGTAGTCAATAATTTCCTAGCTTGGAGATTTAGCTTATATTGATCGGTTAAGCTGGAACCTTAGGAAATTTTGGGAAATGAAAAGAACCCAAAAATTATTTATTTGGGGTTTGGACCCATCATGACTAGAGGAGTCGAGAAATCGAATGAAGCACAAGTGTTCATAATTTTGTCATACTATTTAGAAGCCTGCAATAAGTGAACATAACTTAGAACATGATAGGACCATTAGTTAAGGCAGAAAATTAAGAAAGATAAAATTTGGGTTTTAGGGGTAGGCCACTAGTCTGGAAAATCCCACCACAATGGATATCGTCCCTCCAAAGCGCGATGATGAAGCTCGCCACAGTGGGATAAAGGGCGCCACATCAAACTTCATCTGTGATAAATTCCAGGTGCGACAATTGCACATTTTTGTCCCAAAAATCCATGTTTTCATCAGAATTTTTGGAGATCAGAGTATATCAACTACCTAGAATCAATTTACGCATTTAATTTAACAAAATAACCTCTAAATAGTGCGCAATTTTGATTTTATGTCAAGACAACTTTTAAACTTCCTTCTCCAATTTTGTATCAATTGACCTATGTTTTTATGATATATTTACACTCAAGAGGTGGTGTAAACGATGGGGTCGTAAGGCAGATTTCCTTGCTACATTATATATCAAAATTCAAGAAACCTAGTTCATTTTAGAATATAACCACCCAATACCCTTTCTAAGAGATTAAACAATAGTATGAAATTATTGTTAGCATGGTAATGAAGTAAGAGGTGTAAGGAATGCACAAAATACTAGAGTTTTGATGTTCAAAGCGAAGTGATTCAAGAGTGTATTTGGAGAGTTGAGTTTTAAAATGAGGAGAATAAGAAAAAATTTTCTATTGCCGACCTCCTTCTGCACAAGAAGAATCTTCTCCAGAGCAAGAGCGTGCCGCCCTGGCATGCCCAGCTATGTAGTTTTAAATGCTTTCGATTTTCGGGTGTTGCATCAGAATCTCTTCTAGCCAAGGAGTATAGTATATTTTGGTATGTTAATTATCTGAAAGGTTAGAGGTGTTTGAGTCTTTAATGTGTGAATACCATGCACAAGTCGTTCGGGGACGAACAAGGAATAAATTTTTATTTATTGTAATGAACCGAACTATTAATATGTAGAAAGGGAAAGTATTTGCGAGAAACTTAGGCAACTGTCCATCTAGAGCGGGCAAGATGCCAATGGAGTGACAACGCCACTACGACGTAAGTTTGTGCCAGAGCAGGATTAGCGAGGAACAACGTAATTACGAGAAATTATATTTTCTATATTTCAAAAATGCCTAAATAAGTGATACATTACCCTAGAGACTTCAGAAAAATTGCTCTAAGCTTGAAAATGAAAAAGAAGGATATTTCTAGAATTAGGATGGAAAAATCTCGCAAATTCTTGGGAAAATCTACTATCACAAACCTTGAAGAACTCAAATCAAGTCAAAACTCTGTTCCATTGAGTGGCGACAAGGTAGGCTAGGTCTTTAAAATAGAGTAGATATAGATCTGTGCTTACTGCCTGATATATGTAAATCAATGGTAAAGGCTATGCGTAGACCTTTGTGGACCTATTTGATTGCACAAATAATCCTTAGAATTCGATATATGTGGGTTTTATGCCTAGTGAGAAGAATTTTTTAATTTTTAAGAGCCTTAGATGATCAACTAGGGTTAAGCATGACCTAATTTTGAATGAATGAAGGGATTTTGGGGTAATAGGTGATGGTTCTGATTTTATGCATATGTGATGTGTTCTTGTTCTTGCGTCATTATAATACTTGCTATGTATGCATGTTGTAATGTTGATCACACTTGTTGTAAATGAGATATATGAATTATCATTTCCGTTGAATCATGAAAATGTATGATTTAGATGATGTGCTTATGATTGTGATTGTGGTGGGTGAATGGAATCGGATTGCCACATTTCGACATACTTATTGGATAGGATTGACACATTCTAGTATAAATATGGGATCATCCTCAACATTTCTACATAAATATAAGGTTGGCTAACACGTTTTGGCATAAATATGATATCAGCTGCCAAGTTTCGGCATAAATATGGGATAGGTTACCACGTTTCGACAAGCTAACTGTTTGGATTTGGGTCCCATGAGAGGAGCAATGACGTGATACAAAATGTCAAATGTGTAGTTGTTTGTAAATTGATAATATTGTACATGTTTGATATTCACTTGTTAGTATAGTGTTGCACAAACTTATATATATTGTACTAGTGAATTCTTATTGCCAATGGTTACTTGGTTGTGTATTAGTTATAATAGATTGATTAGAGTTAGTGTATGCGAGGAATTATACTTAGGTGGATTTTACCTTGGAGTAAGAGATTGGGCTAGTGCTAAGGAAGCTTGAATTAATGTATCCTATCACTACGATGGGTAAGGTGATGAGGAAGCTAACCAGGAAACACTTAAACTCATTCTTAACGAGCAGTGCATCAGAAACAAAATTATTCCTAATAGTAGGGACATGTAGAACGTTGTTTAAAGTTAACACCTTGTCGGATGTCATTATCAACATTACTTTCCCATTTCTTGCAATCCTTGTTGCTGTATTTCCCATTATTAAATTTCCATTGATTTTAGTAGAAGTGTAAGTTGAAAAGGCTTCTTTTGCAGAGAAAATATGTCTAGTGATACCTGAGTCGAGAAACCACTCCTTGGGATTGCCAACCAAGTTACACACTAAGATTATTGCACACAGGTCATCTGCATCTTCCATCTCTTCCAGTATGTTTGCTTGACTTTTGCTTTTGCCTTTGTCTTTCTCTTTATTCTTTCTTAGAGAACAACAGTCAGAAGACTTATGACCAGCCTTACCACAAGTGTTACAGTTGCTCTTGCATTTCTTCATCGCTTGTTCAGAGTACTATTCGTTGGACTTCTTTCTCTTCTTGTCTTTGGTAGGAGCTTTTTCCACAATATTAACTCTAATTGCTGTCGAACTTTTATGAGACTTCTTTTTGACGGTTATGTTATCTCAATAAATCTTAAGCCCAATCATAAGATCTTCAAGCTTCATTTTTTGAAGCTTGTGCTTTACATATTTCTTGAAGTCGATATTCAAATGAGGTAACTTCTCGATCATTGCAGGCATTTGAAAGACTTCATTTACTACCATATCTTTAGTAATCATATCATGGAAAATAAGTTGAATTTCCTGCACTTGTGATCCAACAATTTTACTATATGACATTTTATAATCTAAGAACTTTGCGATCATAAAATTTTTTAAGCATGCATCTTTTGCCTTGTATTTCTTCTCAAGTGCATCCCACAATTATTTTGAAGTTGTCATTGCACTATAGATATTATATATGTCATCCTTTAAATCATTTAGAATGTAGCATGTACATAGAAAATCTGCATGTTTCTATGCTTCAATAATTATGATTTTCTCCATCTGCAGACCAAAAGTGGTAAGCCAAAAAATACCCGTTTTTTTCATCCTTTGAAATTCACACCTAAGAACTTTCCCGTTTTCTCTACTGGTGGTACAATAGTTCAGGTTGGTGCAGCAACCGCCACCATAACATTATTGTTTTCCATTTTTGATAAACAAAAAACGATATAGACTTTGTAGACTATAACTTAAAATTGCAGATTTAATAGGAGTATAAAACCATGAAGATTTTTGTCTCCACCAAAAATACATATTAAATACAAAATACTAATTTACTTAAGATTGTTGCACAATCTGTGTTTAAAATACAATTACTGATTTCGACAAACTTTGCATAAAGACAAAATTACCAAAGTTTAATGAATCACTAAGAACAGAAGAACATAAATGAATTCACGACAACGAAAATTTGTAAAACATAACAAAATCTGGAAAAAGACAAAATGGAAAAAAATCAAGCTCACCGAATACATAGTGTCCCCTTAAGGAAATTATTCCCCTCTAGTATTTAAGGTTTAATTTGGAATATGTCCTACATAGATAGAATGATCTCAGTTAGTAGTATTGATACTTAAAATTATTGGTGTCAGAGAACCACTCAACAACAGTAAAAGTACTTGAAAAAACATTGTGCAGAAGAAAAATAAAAAGAAATTTGAAAATATCGTGATGAAAAATTCTGAAGAATCAATAGTATTTATAGCCAAGAGGAACTGATTTTGAAAGGTTGCAACCTTGATCGACACGACCATTGTTGAAAGTTTGTAACATTTCAAAAAGTCATGGTTGTTTCCAAAAGTTGCAACCTTTTGCGGGAAATTCAAATAAAATAGGAAAGTTTATATAAAATGGGTCGCTCGCGATTTGAGTTGGGTCAAAATGTTTCGGTTAATTTACTAATGAGAAAATGGTAACCCCCCCCCCCCCCGAACCTATATCAAAATCCCAATTGCACAGTCTAACTTCACGGGTGTCCTATTAGCCACCTGAGCTTTACATTTCTCTATTTTCTACAAAGCTAAGTGCTGACATCAACACATACACCAAAAAATTCATCCTATGTGATTACATGTGCTCGGTCCCCCGCCTTGAAACTCCAATTTCTTGTTTTCCCCCATTTCCCTCTAAAACGTAAAAGAACAAAGAAAACCCTCCTTCCTCATTTTCATCTATTCTCCATTTCTGGTGATCATAAAATGATTTTTCCATCATCAAACGATTTCGCTGTGTATTGTAAACTTCAATTTGTAGTTTATCAACAAACGATTTTTCCATCGTCGAAAGGTTAGTTCTTTATCCCTTAATTTTGAGTTTTTGATTTATCCCCTTTAGTTGTTGTTAATTCATGAAATTTAGAGCATTATTGTGTGAAATCTTATGTGTTGCTTACAATTATTGTCTAAGGTTTTCATTTACACCATAATATACCAAAATTTTCATGAAATTTAGTACTTCCCATGCTCGTCTATGTCACATAAGTTTTGTATTTAGTTCGTCTTAGTATTATGTTCATCGAGTGTTCTTTTTATGTATTATTTTTACTATTATGTCCATAGAGAAGATGCTAGTTTGCTGTTGCGCTGTATTTATTTTCATAGATTATGTTCATAGAGAAGCTAAATATTTTGTTGTATTCTGTTTGGTTGCTACTGTTTTGTATTCTATTCGTTCTTAAGTACTATTCCATTTTTGGAATTCCGCTCAAGTTAGAGTATGTCAGTAATTACTATTCTGCTTTTTTATTACCTTCAGGTAATAGATGAGTCAGTTTTCTTTGATAATTCTAAGGTGTTACCACGGTGGCGTGGTATATTTAAGTAGTGCGGAACCAATATATAATGGTGGAAAAGTTATATAATTTCTGGATATTGATTTCGATAAAATGTCATATTTTAAGTTGAAAGACTATATTAGAGAATTTAGACATAGTACAACTTGCACTTTTACTATTAAAGCAACTAAAATTGGCATTTTGGTAGATATTGATAATGATAAAGATATTTAAGACACGATGTGTGTTTTGGAAGATAGGATGAAGTGGAGGTAATTGTTAGGCATTTGGTTGATGAGGCAATTGTGGGGCCCATCTTAATAGAAAATGGTAGTTATGTGGATATGGGAGAATTTTGTTCATATTTTCTTACAAGGCCTAGTGAAAGTGAAAACCTTAACTTTAGGGTAGGTGAACACCACTTAAACAGTGAGGACCCTATTGCTACTTTTTCAACCACACCTCCTTTCACTACCACACCTCCTTTTGAATACTGCTACTGTAGATTGTGCTAGTGCAGATGGTGAAATAGATGTTTGTATTGTTGGACCTTATTTCTTGGATGAAAGAAGTAGAGGATTCTGATTATTCAACTGAGGATAGTGTTCAGTCTGAAATGAATTAGTTGGAGATGATGATGGAGAAGAGTATGGTAGTGATGTACATGAGAAGGTTAGGGAGTTGAGGGTTGAAACAAGGAGATTTCAAAGGAGGAAAAGAAGGAAAAGAGTAGCAGCTGACAATGAAGAAGTATTAGTAGGTGAAGTTGGACTAGATTTAGGTTTTGATGAAATTGGAACAGGTAAAGTAAGTCATAAAGGAAGGGTAGGAGTTGATGAGTCTTACTTTGCATGTTCTGATTAGGGTAGTTTTGAGTTAGATGAAGATGAATGTTGTAATAATGATGAACACGAATCTGGTAGATCAATTAGGGTAAAGTTTTCAAGAAAGCGGAGTTCAAAACCTCAAAAAATCATTCTTGATCCTACTTCAAAGAAATTTGTGTGGCAGTTGGGAATGGTTTTTAAAGATGTAAAAGAGTTTAGACAAGCAGTAACTAAATATGCAGTAAAAGGAGGTTTCAATTGGAGAAGTGGGTGAATAAGCAAAAGAAAGTTAGAGTTAGATGCAAAGATGGTTGCCCAGGGATTTTGCATGGATGTCTTGATAAGACGACAAATAATTTCATGATAAGAACTTACAATCCAAAGCATACTTGGAACAAGACAACTAGAAATTACTTATGCAATGCATAGTTTGTTTTGATGCTTAACGAAGGCATGGATTCATTCTAGGAAGTGCATTGGATTAGATTATTGTTTCCTAAAAGGTGTTAGTAAAGGCCAATCTTTAGTTGTTGTGTCCAGGCATGGTAACAATGAGATGCTGCTGCCACTTTCTTGGGCAGTAGTTCAAAAGGAGAACAAACACACATGGACCATGTTTCTCAAGTTCATAAGGGATTATTTGGGGCTTGGAGATGGTGAAGGTCACACCTTGATTGCAAAAATGCAAAAAGTATTTGAATTTATTTTGTAATTATCAATTTATATATGTGATTGTGGCCTAATAATCATTTATTGCAGGGAGTATCTTTAGCAATTACAAATGTATTACCTAAGTGTGAACATAGAATGTGGTATAGGCACATATTAGCTAACTGGGCCAAGGATTGGAGGGTCTTCAAGGAAGATAAGAATTTTGAAATATAGCTCAGAGTAAAATTGATTCTCAATTAAGGAACAATATATATAGAGATGATGAAGTTGCTAGGTCTAGAAATAAATGATGGATAACTTAATGTACTACAACATTAATTTTTTGGTGCAAAGTTTAATTGGATGAGGCATAAATACCCTCTTAGACTAGGAATGAAATTTCAGAGACACACTTAAACTTAACTAAGATCCTATTACCTGAAACTCATTTTATTCGTATTTTGTGCACTTTTTTGCTGATGTGGCATGTTCAACCACCCAAGTTCGTACTGTTTGTATACACTCGCCCGCCACGTGTGTATATGTTATTTTTTATTAATACTTTTTTTTTAAAAAAAATAAATACTTTTTTTTTTAATTTTTAAATATGGTATTTAAATTAATTAATACACATTTTTTACCTTGTATCAAAACTTTTTTTTGTTACCTACATTCATTATATTTTCTCTTTTATTTATCTATTGATTTTATTTTATTGTCTTTCATTTCGATTTGATTTCGAATGTCTTATATTTAGAATAAGTTAATTTTGAAAGGATATCAAAATAAGAGAATAAAATTAAAAAAAAATATAAAATTCAAATGTTAAAAATAGAGGACACTTTTTCAAATAACTTTTTTTCAAGAAAATACACATAATTTGTTAAGTATAATTAAAATTGAAAAAATAATAAATTAATTAGAAAAAGTTTAAAGTGAAAAGATATTAAAAAATATATTCCACAAATAAATAAATAAAAATAATTAAATTTATATATACGTTTTATTGTCAGTAAATATGTACTAACTAATTATAAAGTTACCAATAAAAAATGACATGTCTCCAATTTGTGCACTCATCACTTGCCTTCACTAGAATGTGCACACTCTCTATGGTGTATTAATTACATTTTAAACTAGTTTGGTGGGGGGGTGGTGGTGGTGGTGGTGGTTGGGTAATAAGACCCTAGTTAAGTTTATGTGTGTCTCTACGATTTCGATCATAGTTTGGGGGTACGCATGCATTATCTCAAGTTTGTTTCAATACTGAAGTAAAGTTTGACTTAGTAGAGAACAACATGTCTGAGTGTTTTAATGCATTGATCTTGGATGCTAGACACAAGACCATCATTACTATGCTTCAAGAAATAAGAGTGAAGATGATGACAAGAATAAGCAATTTAAGGGAGTCCTCAAGTACATAGAAGTGTAGTTTCTCTCCAATGGCTCTGAAGGATTTAAAGGAGAACATTAGTAGGTCTATAGACTATACCACTGAGTTTAACAGAGCTGCCGGATTTGAAGTGAAATAAGGGCTTTGTCAACACAAAGCGGATATTGCTAGGAGAACTTATAGTTGTAGGGTGGGGTAGTTAAGGGTCATACCATGTGCAGATGCAGTGGCTACATTATAATTTAAGAAGTTTTCTCTTTATGACTGTATAGACAACTGCTACTGTAAGGAAAGTTACTTGAGGACTGATGCCAACGTTATTTAACCACTGAAAAATATGGAGATGTGGTCAGTTTCTACAAACTCCACTATTGAGTCACTAAAAATCACAAACGTGCCTGGTAGGCCACTTAAGGCTAGAAGTAAATAAGCTAGAGAAACTAAAAAGTTTGGGAAGCTTCCTAGGACAAGACTTGCAATGACATGCAATATATGCCATGTTAGATTACATAACAAGAGAGAGTTTTCTCAAAGAGAAGGTGTTGAATCATCAACAAGACAGAGTGCACCATTACCTAATGCATCAGTAAAGACAGAATCAACATATTCAGGCAAGGGAAGAGGCAAACCAAGGGTAATATTTGAACTTCTTATACTTTTTCTTACTTTATGACTTAATTTTATCTTATATGTATAAAAAACATCAGCACCATCAGAAGGTGAGCCTCCACTAAAAAAGGGAAGAGGAAGACCAACTATCACATCATTAGTAGCACCTAGTGCATCTCCCCTACCTACTGCACCTACTGATTTTCCTACATCCTCTTCTGCTCCTCGCACTTATCTGCATCATCTTCAATAGTTGGTACTACTAAAAGAGGAAGAGGTAGGGGAAACACATCTCCAATGAAAAGACGAAGAGTCATGGGAATGGGTGTTTTCCAAACTGCAAATAGCTTCAAAGTCATGACTACGAGTCTTTGATTTATGCTTACAACTTAAAAATCAAATTATAATACTAATTTCATTTTATTAAACAACTTAAATATTAATATAATCCTAATTTTACTGTAGCCTGGCATGCCAAGTAGTAAGATCTTACTGGACAATTAAAAGTGACAAGATCGTCTTATGTCACTGGTGACATTGGTTATATATCAAGTAATACAACTAAGTTGAAATGGAATGGTAAAATATCATTCTCAACAAGAAAGCTCCATTAACTTAGAGAGAAGCAAAGAAAGAATACAAGTAGTTCAAGTAAAAATTACACTTCTTCACTATCAAAGAAGCCATGGAAATTGTAGTGATGTCGATGTATTTATGAACTTTTAAGTTAGCCCATACAAATTGCATAAATGACTTGGTATTTTGGATTTTGTTTATTGGTCAATTTTTCCTTATGTGAGGCCTCATGAATATGACTTTATTTTTGTAAATTCTTCCTTGTCTGAGGCGTTATTTTTGTAAATTTTGCCTTATGTGAGGCCTTTTCAATGAATGATGATGTTGTGTTTTCTAACGAATTGTATTGTCTATTCAAGTGTGATTACATATGTTATGTTGGCTATGTGTTTTACAAATGGTGTTGTGTTGTCTATGTTGAAATAGGAATGGATGACTAGGTTGTTGGTTGTGATGAAGTGTTGCATATTAGTAAAAGCTTCAATAGATATCAGAGATACAAAATGAGACACATATATTGACAATTTTAATTAAACATAACAACAACAACAAAAATCAAAGAGATACCCAAATATATAACACATGAACTACTAGTTGCTTGCGAATACAACAACAACACAAGTCAAAATACACAAAAGTATTTTCCTATTGAACCTACACCATTTCAACCTTCTATTGAGTTTACTCTCCGATAAAAAATTAGAGTTCCTCAAATTGTCAATATGAACACGTCAAATACGTAATTCTTGCTTCAACATATTGATTTTGTTCACAAATCTTGGAAGGATAAAACTTGATCTTGGATAAACTTTTTCTTTGTCCATCCATCGAAACAATTTGTAATTTTTAGACTAAAAATGATCCAAAATAGTACCTTACATTAGTATCGTTCAAAATAAATTGTAAGAAGAATACAAGAAAAAGCAGATACACCATAGCATGCAATGGCGGACCAAGGATTTCCGTCCAGGGGTTTCAAAATTAGAAGTATAAATGTGTATATAAGTCATCAAAACAAAATTTGAAGGAACTAGTAGTATATAATTTTAATGGAGGACCCTTCAATTTTTTTTGGTTTAAAACCACTCTTTTAGCATGTTTTATAAAATAAAAAACTAAAGAAAAAATGATTTCCGGAGCTAAGACTTAAAAAAATTGAAACGGAAATAGTAAAAACAATCGCTAACACAAGGATTTGAACCGTAGATATGAAGGTTAATTTCACAGGAATCTTCGTTTGGGCTATATGTTTCAATTTGTTATTAGGGGGTTCAAATTGCATATATACATATAAATACAGGAGATTACCTTATATATACCGCATAATGTTTTGCCGGGAGGGTTGAATTGAATCCCCTAGAACCCATGTGGGTCTTTACCTGATAGGATGGGCAACACCAAAATCTTCTTTTCGGATTTAATTTAGACCAAAAAGTTTGCAGAATCAGCAAAATTCCTTGTTTGCATTTAACTACAACGTAGAGCATTGGGTCTAAGTCATCCATACAAAGCTTATTCATGTTTTCATTTTCCTTTTTTGATGAATTTTGAGAAAATTCAAATCAAATTAAAGACCTTAATAAAAAATTAGAGAAGATTACAAATCCTAAATTCAAGATTTAAAGTATAAATGACCATTAACAACTAAATCCTACTTAATTTTGAGAATAAATTGTGTTTTTTTTAATAAAAGGAACAAGGGTTAATGGTGGGGAAGAAGAAACAACAGTTTATATAATGGTGGGGAAGATGACCATTGGAGAAGGCAGAATTTTTTGTCAAATTTTGCCTTCTAACGCACCTAGAGGCAGCGAGAACACCTCCCATGATAGGTCAGGACTTAGGTGTCGAAAATCAAGCAATATAAAGTTCAAGTGGGTAATAGGACATATCTGAAGTTGGAGTGTGTAGTGAGATTTTTCGTATAAGTTTGGGGGGGGGGTTAGACCATTTTCTCTTAATTAATTAATAGAAAAGTTTTGGTCATTTAATTTTATTTAAGTAATTATAAAAATAATTGACTATATAATTAAAACAAACATTGTCCAAAAAATAATTTCTCGATCATTTTTCGTAGTCAAAGTTGAGTGATGACGCCGATGACGCGAGGGGGGTGGGCTCCCTCTTTCAAACCCTTTTAACAATTAATAGAATTTTTTCTCTATTTAAACTTTTCTATTTTTCTTTCTACAACTGATGAGAGAGAAATTCCTTTTTACTAAAGTATAACAGGACTTTTCAAGTTCCCTAGTTTTCAATTTTCTCTTTTTCTCATCTTTCCTCCATTTCAAATTAAGGTTATCACGAAAAAAATTACAATTCAATCTCGATTTTGTTCAAATACCTGAAGCGTACCATCATCCGTTGTGTTGAATTTGAATGAAGAAATTGTTGATACCCATGTTTGAAGTAAATCGTGGTATGTAAAACAATCGGTGATAATCATGGAATATGAGAAAATCGTGCATAGTTGATTTTTCGTTACAACATCAATAATTTGTCATATTGACTCTGAAATTTTGTGTTACATTCTTGCAATCATTTTTACCCTGCTCTGCACACTTTAAATCAGCTTGCATGCATATACTCTTGATTCTCTATCTTAATTGGATGCTAGCAGCTTACGTAATTTTAGAAACAACTATTTTGAGATAGTTTGCAATATTTGGAGCTTGTTCCTGGGATGATTGGTATTGAGTAGGTTATGGAGTTGTAGTCTGTTTATCAGTTCGATTGACTCTTTCAGGTTTCAAAGGGACATCCAGACCTACATAATTTGAAAAATAGTTACCTGTCAGGTTCCACTAGTTTGATGCCTTGAGAAATTATGTATGAGTTACTCTGTACTTCTGAAAAGAAGAAATGTTCAATTCTAATATGCACTTTATATTGCTGGTTCTGCTAATAGTGAATAAGGTTACTCTATTCCATGATCATTTCTTGTAACGGTTCGGAATTTCATCCTCTGCATCCCCCCTGTATATTGAAAAAAAACATCTCAATCCCAAAGCAAACCAGGAAGCACAAAAGAGAATGGAGAAGTGATTTGAAAAAATGAAGCTTCAGTTTCTGCTGATTCTCAGGGTCAAGATGAGAATGATGACTCGGGTCCTAATTTAGCATCCAAAGATAACACAAATGAAAATGTAAAACGAAGAATAAGACGTACTAAACAACCTGTATCTTCTGATTCTGATTCTGATTTAGATACAGAGGATCTTTCTAGGGATGACTTGGTGAAACTAGTGGCTGAGAAGGAAGAACTCCTAAAGATAAAAGATTATGAGTTTCAGAAAATGAAAAAAAAGTTGTCATTTAAGTTAGTTTTTCTAGGCACATGCTTTACCAGAGGCTCCTGCATTCACTTATTAGTATATGTTATGCTTGTGATTTTCTTTTATCTTCTGCATAAATGCTATTGCATAATTTTTTGAAATCTCTTCAAGATGTTGCTGATAATATGGAACGAGTTTCTTCTGTTATAAAGAAAGCTTCTCCAAAATTGATGAATCTAAGGATACTGTTGGTGCTGTGCCACTTCTAAGACACTACTGGAAGGTGTTGAAATGACTGATAAACAACTTTCCAAGGTACACTTTTTCACCTAAATATAGTTCATGACCTATGTTCTTTCTTACTGCTTTGGTAGACTCTGAATTCATCTATGTAACACTTCAACCTTTTTTAACAAACATAATATATACACAACTTTAGGTCTTTCAGGGTGAATTCCGGAAGACTATAGTTGTAAATCTCAACAAGATAGTTCCAAAAACTACCCCTTAAGGAAGTGTATAATCCTACAGATTTAGGCCCTAGAACCCATTGCTGCTCAATAAATTGTTGGGTATGTAGCAAGAATTGATGAGAAATAGAGGAACTTGGAAAGTTGAGAACTTGAAGAGTTGGGAAATTGAAAAGTCCTTTTATGCTTTAATGAAAAGGCATTTGTCCCTCATCGGTGGTAGAAATAAAAATAGAAGAGTTTAAATATTGAAACACTCCTATTAATTGTTAAAAGGGTCGGAAAGAGGGATCCCCTCGCGCCGTTGTCGCTCGCTCGTCTCGGTTTCGGCTTATCGAGAAATTATTTTTTGGAAAAATTTTATTTTAATTATTTATTTATTTAATTAATTAATTAGCGAAAGTGTTTTTAATTAATTAGTTGATAACAAAAATGTTTAAGTTTTTTAGTTAAAATTAACTGAAACGTTTCAACTTTTTAGTTTACTAACTCAACCCCACTCGGATCCACGCGCGACCTGTTTGATTTAAAAAAACTTTTCTATTTTATATAAAATTCCCACCATTTTTGGAAATGACTGTTGTGAAAGTTTTCAACTTTCACGAAAAGCCAGTATCATTAGAAAGGTTGCAAACTTTCATTGATGGTCGTGTGATTTTTGAAAGGACTGCAACCATTCGGAACCTGTTCCTCTTGCCTATAAATACCATTCACTCTTCAGAATTTTCTTTACTAATTTTTTTGAGCATTTCTTCTTCTTCTGCACAATAAATTACTTCGTGTATTTTGCTGCTATTGCCTGGTTCGCTGACACCAGAGTTTTTTTGTATTTAATACTCTATTGATTGAGATTTGTTTTACCCTGATTGATCATATTCAAAATTAAACCTCAGATATTAGAGGGGAATAATTTCCTTAAGGCGACACTGTGAGTTCAGTGGACTTGATCTTTTTCATGTTAAAATATTTTAGATTCTGGTACGTGTTTTACAGAATTTAGTTTTTGTAAATAAAATTTTGTTCTTCTTTCTTATAGATTCAGTAAATTTTGAATACTTCCTATTTCAGCAAAATTTATCAAAATCAATTATTCTGGTTTTTTCTAACACATATTGGCAACACTAGTTTTGCTAGATGACCCACACAGCTAATGAAACAAAGGAGAAGCAAAGAAGGTTTGCAGTTTGCTTTATATATACATGCAGCTGGAAGAGCAGATCCAAACATTTTTCTTTGATATTGGAAAAATACTAGTAAAATGCTTACTGTTACTCCAATTTTAATGTAAGGTTCAATAATTTCAAGGGGTTGAATTTGGATTCCTTCCTGTTTCCTTCTGATGTATGTTATCGGTACTTCTTCGTCTTAAATGTCTTCAAAAGACCTCCACGAGAAGGTCTCCATTATATATTTCTTAGTGCGGGTTTTCGCTTACATCTCATTACTTTTCAGGTATTCAAAAAAATTTGTGTGGGAAAATATGTTATATTATAGGTGTTTAGAGAATCCTCTTAAATGGAGGGACCTGGTCGTTGACTGATTTCTATTGTCCAGTTCTATAATGGTGTAAAACTGTAAAGCTGTCATGTCAGAGGTTGGTGAGGCGTCAACATAATACACTAATCAGAACGGACAAAGTTATTTGTCCAACACTCAATAACTCTTTATGTTTGAGTTAGTCAACATGACAACAACAAATTAGTTCATTCAAAAGGAGAGTGAGCCAGCACGTCTTCTCAAGATGCTACTAAGAAAAGTTTAAAAGCGATTGCAAGACTGCAATATGAAAAAGTGAGAAGATAGTTGTTAGAAAAGTTGTCACTTTTGATGTGGTAGGTTCCCAACTTTTCTAAACAGCAAGATCTTAGCCAATGAGTGGTCTCGACGAGTTTGTGTTGATTTTATATAGTCTCTTCTCCAAAACACAAACTTAAGATTTGGCAAACAAAAACATGGATGTTTTTGTGAAAATTTGTAAGCTTGAAAAGAAGGTCATCTTCAAGGAAGAACAATACTCAAACTCAACAACAGGATATGATAGACTGTTTAAGTATATTTGTTTAGTTTGAGTTTTGTGTCTATCATTTTATAAGTTTTTGCAAGTTTAAAATTCTCAAGAACACTTGCAAAGACCTACTTTCAAGAACAAGAATCCTCAAGAGCAACAAGTACATGATAGAGATGAAAGTAGTCTAATTGTCTTAGGATAATATCTTTCGTGCTTAGATTGCAAATTTGTTCCTAATCTATAAAGTATTCAAATATTTTGTTGGGTTTTTAAAATACTAAATCGGTTAGAGTTAACTGATTTAGTGGGGAGTGTTGTATCTGTTAAGTCAAGTTCTAAGCTATCTAGAGTTAGGTAGATTACTGGGAAGTGTGGTATCTCCTTAGTTACTTTATTTGTAGTAGAGTTAATACATTTAGGGGGGAAGGGATTTTGAGGTACATTCCTACGTTGCAAGTACTTTTTATCTGAATCATTGCTCTATATGAGTGAAATGATGTTTGGGTTGAAAAGCTTGAGAGGACAGGTCGTGATTTTCACCACTCTTGAGAAAGAGGATTTCCACAAAAAATATTTTTGCAGATCTTACTTCCAACTGTTTACTTTCTGCTTATATTTTAGTTACTTTAGTTTCTAAATCAAGGGAATTGGTCTTTGACAGATAAGTGGGAACAAATATTCCAACAATCGATATTAGAGATTGGGCTTTCTATTTGATTAACACCAAGAGAGAGAATCCGGTGAAGAATGGCTTTGCCATGAACCATGCAATAAGGTCGGTCTCCAACGAAACTACCTTTATTTAATGGTCTGTACTATTGATGGTGAAAAAGGAGCATGTTTGACTCTATAATGGCTAAATATTGTGAGTTGTTGGATTTTATTTGTGAGGGTCCCTACGTGCCAACTATAGAAGTAAAATAGGGGGATGTTACAAGGGTCGTTCTCAAAACCCGATGAATATACAATGACTTTGACAAAAGGGATGTTGAGAAAAATAACTAGGCTAGGAAGCACTGAATGTGTGGAATCGGAGCAAATGAATATGATCTAATTTTATCTAGTGAATCAGACAAGGAAATCTAGAATTCTTTGAAAATAATGTACGAAGGTATTGAATAAACAAAGAAATCTAAATTAGATCTCTTCACTACTATGTTTGAAAGCTTCACAATGGAAGAAGGTGAATTTATTCAAGAAACGAGTACTATATTCTGTACCATCACAAATGAGCTCATGTTTCTAGAAGAACCTGTCACTATGTGGAAGCAGGTCACTAAGATAATTGAGATTCTTCCCAGATCTTTGACTGATGAAGTTGATATTGTCTATGAAGCCAGGGATCCTAAAGTATTGTCGTTTAATGCTCTATTTGAACATCTTCAAGTTTAGAAGATGCATAGAGAAAGTACTGTCTCACTTTTGAAGACGAAAACGAAAGAAGGGACCAGGTCCATGACAAGTCAAGAAGAACCGAATCTGTTGACTGTGTTATGAAGAAGGATCTTAAAGTGACTCAGGAGTGTAAGAACATCTTAAAGATGCATCCATGCTTGTATTCAAAGATGATGAAGATTTGTTTGATGCCATGGTTGCTTTTATGGCAATATTTGATGATTAAGAAGTCAAAGATAGGTAACCCTTTCTGATCTAAAACAAAACTTGCTAGTTTACTCTTTTAAGACGTTGACGAATCTAGCCACTATTTTGATTGACTCGTTCATTGAGTTTACAACTGAAGATGATCTGATGAACAACAACCTAAATATACTTTAATAAGAAAAAGTAGACTTGGTTAACCAAATGACTGTTGTGGATCAAAAATAAGTAGTATTAGAAGTTGAAAATCTAGAACTTAGGGAAAATTAAATTTGCTGAGTGAGAATGTGGCAGAGGTAAAGGGGAGGCCAACAACGTGTAAGTCGAGCTAGAAACTAGTTTGAATACCGCTGAACAAAACTTGTTATGTGTAACAACCTGTTTAGTCGGTTCGAGTAGTAGAATTATTTTTGATAAAAACTGACTGGGTCGACGGATCACGCGACGGACCGTCATGGTCACGACGGACCGTCGAGGGTCTTCGTTCCAAAACACTTCAACTCTGAAATCTGGGTACTGGGATCGACTCTCTCAACTTCACGACGGAACTGCAGCACGGACCGTCGTAGATACGACGGACCATCACAAGCTGCGTAGCCTCACTACTGATTTTAACTCTCTGAAATTTGTGACGGATCTGCATGATGGACCATCATAGATACGACGGACCGTCACAAGCTGCGTAAACCCGACTTGGTAAGACTTCCGCTAAAAGTTTTAAAGGAGTGTTTTGGACTATTGATGATTATAATTATGAAATTAGTGGGGTAAGTTTAATAATATATTACTATTCGGGTTAAGAAGATAATATGGAAATAAATAGTGGGTTACTTTTATCATAATGATTTATATGATAATAGGGAAAGAAAAAGAATCTGCAGAAGAAAAAGAAAAAGAACAGAAAGGGGGAACGAGCGAGAGAGAGAGAACGAAGAGGAAAGCAAAGGCATTGGGGAGATAGCTTGTTTGATCACGATTCTTCGATGGAGGTAGGTTATCATTTATTTCTATGTGATAGATAAACTCTAAATAACAATTGATATGTATTGAATGATATTGTAAAGTCTCATACGTACTTGATTGTGTGGTTGTGTGTTTCTGATTGTGTGGTTTGTGGTTAGCCTAAAGTTAGGAGAATGTTGAACTTCAAATCTTGAATCTCCTCTATTAAAGATGACGCCTTGAATAAAGAAGGCTTGATGAAATAAAAATGATGAGATAATTGGATCGGAGTGTCACGTTCCGACACATTATTATTGGATTGGAGTGTCACGTTCCGACACGATATTATTGGATCGGAGTGTCACGTTCCGACACGGTATTATTGGATCGGAGTGTCACGTTCTGACACGATATAGGGGATCGGAGTGTCACGTTCCGACACAATAACATTAAAGGAAAGGAATATGGAATTAACTTAATATATTCAAACTGAAGGAACCTATTTCCCAAATGAGTATGGTGTGGAGGCATGAGTCCTCATAGGTGTGCTTGATGTTGTGATTGATGGTGTACCTAGTATGGTGGTGTTGTTGTCAATGGTTCATTGTGTTTGTTGCTTGTCACCTGTTAAGTATTGTAGTTGGTTTTATACTATTGTTTAATATATACTGATTTCTATTTTGAGTTGGCCGATGATACCTACTCAGTACGTGTTTCTTTTACTGACCCCTACTTGTATTTTCTTGTTGTTGTTTAGTGGAGTGCAGAAAGTGCACCATCGACTTCGACTCGCCCTCAGCTCTAGCCAGTCTCCAGCACATCAGATTTCAGGGTGAGCTATTATTCCTAGCTCGGACTGGATTCTCTCCCTCACATTTTGATGTCTTTGAAGTTCGGACATGGACCATCTTTTAACTTATTTTAGCTTCTTAAATACTCTTTGATTTAGAAATTTGAGGATAGATGTTCTTGATGTGATGAATTCCAGATTTTGGGAATAATAAGTATTAAACAATAGAAGTTTATTAGATTGATTACGTTAATAAGTTTTAGATAATTGATATACTCGTAAATGTTGGGGTTTAGATTTGTTGGTTCGCTCACCTAGGAGAATAAGTGTGGTGCCACTCGCGGCTTGTTTTGGGTCGTGACAAACGTGGTATCAGAGCGTTTAGGTTCGTTGGTCTCATCACACAAGAACGAGTCTAGTGGAGTCTTGAGGAACGGTAGGGGGACGCCCTTACTTTCTTTGAGAGGCTAGGACTTTAGGAAAACTCCATTCTTTCTTTCTTTCGTGCTATTACTTGGATCCAATTGGTATCTAGGTGATAGAAATTAGTATCTGACATCCTCACTCTATTTCGCAGATGGTTAGAACTAGAGCAACAACTGTGCCAACACCAACACCTGCAAGATAGGGTGCGTTTGAGCCAATCCTTGGGGATGTAGCTCGAGGACGAGCAGTGGCAAGAGGCCGTGGTAGAGGTCGTAGGAGGACGCCCTCTATGGTAGAGAACAAACACCTTGTCCAGCTAGTAATAGGGTGGTGACTCCTCCACCGACTGATGAGGTAGTGAGAGAGGGTGAAGAAGGGGAAAACGAGCAGGTTCAAGATTAGGAATTACCACCCAAGCCTAACCCAGAGATGATTAACCAGGTTCTTACTTATCTTAGAGGGTTATCTGATCAGGTCCAGACACCTCCAGTGTTTTCTGTACGAGCACCTCAGGTTCCGGGAGTACAACATGCAGCTGCTGTGGCTCCCCGCATGGATACCTCATTGGAAGTAGGCACGTTTCCTCGATTGACTACAGGGTCTATAATGACGAGTGATCAGCATGAAGTTTTCACAAAATTCTTAAAGTTGAAACCTCCAGTCTTCAAGGGTGCTGAATCTGAGGATGCCTATGATTTTCTGGTTGATTGTCATGAACTGCTACATAAGATGGACATAGTAGAACGATTCGGTGTTGAGTTTGTGACCTATCAGTTTCAGGGGAATGCCAAAATGTGGTGGCGGTCGTATGTTGAGTGTCAACCAGCACAGGAACCATCTATGACTTGGGCATCATTTTCTAACGTATTTATGGAGAAGTATATACCCCAAACTTTAAGGGACAAGAGGAGAGATGAGTTCCTGAACCTAGAGCAAGGCAGGATGTCTGTTGCTGCTTATGAGGCTAAATTTTGTGCACTATCCAGGTATGCCACACAGTTTTGCTTCAGTCCACAAGAGAGGATTCGCCGTTTTGTGAAGGGATTGAGGTTAGATTTGCAGATCCCAGCCTTACAGGTAGCTGCTGCAGCAAAATCCTTTCAAGAAGTGGTTGATTATGTTATAGAGGTGGAGGGGGTGAAGCCAGATGAATTCACCATGGCGTCGACATCTAAGAAGTTCCGTAAGGGAGGTGAGTTTAGTGGTTCTTACTCTAGAGGGCAGAGTTCAGGAAGTTACCCAGCCCGTCCTATTCAGTCTTCACTACAGGCTGTAGCTAGGGGTCCATCGTAGACCAATCAACATAAATCTGAGTTTGGAGGTTATCCCGAGACTTCGTCATTCTCCCAGAGACCTATGTTTGACTCCAAAAATTGTATAGATGTGGAGAGACTGGACATATTAGGAAATACTGTCCAAAACAGAGTTTCAGACCCCCAATATCTAGAGGTAGAGGTGGTCATGGTAAGGCCGTCATTCTAGAGGACGTGGTGGCCAAGGTAATGGTGGTCATCAAATCAGTCGGGGTGGAGGGCAAGTTGGAACTACTGCAGTTCATCATGGTAAGGGCAACGGGCAGACAGGTGATAGAGCCCATTGTTATGCTTTCCCTGGGAGGTCTGAAGCAGAGACATCTAATGCTGTTATCACAGGTAATCTTTTGGTCTGTGATTGCATGGCTTCTGTGTTATTTGATCCTGGATCCACATTTTCATATGTATCTTCCTCATTTGCTACTGGTCTTGATTTATATTGTGATTTGCTTGACATGCCTATTCGTGTCTCTACTCTTGTGTGTGAGTCTTTGATAGTTGAGAAGGTGTATGGGTCTTGTCTTGTGACTTTTATGGGAAGAAATACTCATGTAGATTTGATTATTCTAGAGATGGTTGATTTTGATGTAATTCTGGGTATGACTTGGCTTTCTCCAAATTTTTCAATCTTAGATTGTAATGCTAAAACGGTGACATTGGCCAAGCCTGGGACAGATCCTCTAGTGTGGGAGGGTGACTATATTTCCACTCCAGTTCGTATTATCTCTTTTCTTCTTGCTAGGAGGATGGTGAGTAAGGGCTGTTTCGCTTTCTTGGCCCATCTCAGGGATGATACTTCCCAAGTACCTTCGATTGAGTCTTTCTCGATAGTCCGTGAGTTTCTGGATGTGTTTCCTGCAGACCTTCGTGGTATGCCACCGGATAGGGATATTGATTTTTGTATTGATCTTGAGCCGGGTACTCGCCCCATTTCCATTCCCCCCTATAGAATGGCTCCAGCTGAGTTAAGGGAGTTAAAGGCCAAACTTCAGGAGTTGTTAGGTAAAATTTTTATTAGACCAAGTGCATCACCTTGGGGTGCTCGTGTTTTATTTGTGAAGAAGAAGGATATAATTTTTCGGATGTGCATAGACTACAGGCAACTGAATAAGGTAACTATTAAGAACAAGTATCCTATTCCTCGCATTGATGATTTGTTCGATCAATTACAAAGTTCTTGTACCTTCTCAAAAATTGATTTGAGATATGTTTATCATCAATTGAAAATACGAGCAGCAGATGTGCCAAAGACTGCTTTTCGAACCAGGTATGGGCATTATCAATTCTTAGTAATGACTTTTGGGCTTACGAATGCCCCTGCTGCTTTAATGAGCCTGATGAACGGGATTTTTAAGCCATATCTGTATCTCTTTGTTATTGTATTTATTGATGATATACTGATATACTCAAAGAGTAGGAAAGAACATGAGGATCATTTGAGAATTGTATTGGAATTGTTGAGGGGGAAAAGGCTTTATGCCAAATTCTCCAAGTGTGAGTTTTGGCTAGATTCAGTGTCCTTCTTGGGGCATGTGGTTTCTAAGGATGGAGTGATGGTGGATCCCTCTAAGATTGAAGCAGTAAAGGGTTGGGTAAGACCTACTAACGTTTCAGAGGTAAGGAGCTTTATTGGTTTATTTAGCTACTACCGTCGATTTGTCAAGGGATTTTCTTCTGTTGCTTCCCAATTGACAAATTTGACTAAGCAGAATGTTCCATTTGTATGGTCGGACGAATGTGAAGAAAGCTTCCTAAACCTGAAGACCTTGTTGACTACTGCACCAATTCTTACCTTGCTAGTGGAAGGTAAGGATTTTATTGTTTGTGATGCATCTTATTCTGGTTTGGGTGCAGTGCTAATGCAAGAGAGGAATGTAATTGCTTATGCTTCGAGGCAATTAAAAGTGCATGAACGTAACTATCCGACCCATGATTTGGAGTTGGCTGCAGTTGTGTTTGCATTAAAGCAATAGAGACATTATCTATATGGGGTCAAGTGTGAAGTTTATACAGATCATCGTAGTTTACAGTATGTCTTTACTCAGAAAGATTTGAATTTAAGGCAGAGGAGGTTGATGGAACTATTGAAGGACTATGATATTACTATTTTGTATCACCCTGGAAAAGCTAATGTTGTGGCAGATGCTTTAAGTAGAAAAGAAGGGAGCATGGGAAGTCTAGCCCAGTTACAGGTTCCTAGACGCCCATTGGCTAGAGAGGTTCAAACTTTGGCCAATGACTTTATGAGGCTGGAAGTACTAGAGAAGGGAGGATTTGTGACCTGTGTGGAGGCAAGATCTTCTTTTCTTGACAAGATTAAGGGAAAAAAGTTTACTGATGAGAAGCTAAGCCGAATTCGAGATATGGTATTACGAAAAGAGACTAAAGAGGCAAATAATTGATGAGGAAAGGCGTTTTGAGAATTAAGGAAGGTATGTGTGGCCCCGACTTGTGATAAGTTGGGATAACTTCTTACCCTTAGCGAGTTTTTCATACAATAATATCTATCACTCAAGTATTGATATGGCCCCATTTGAGGCACTGTATGGGAGGAGATGTAGGTCTCCCATTTGTTGGTTTGATGCATTTAAGGTGAGACCATGGGGTACCGATCTTTTGAGGGAATCGTAAGACAAAGTAAAATTCATTCAGGAGAAGCTTCTGGCAGCTCAGAACAGGCAGAAAGAATATGCAGATCGAAAGGTTAGGGACTTGGAGTTTATGGTGGGTGAACAAGTCTTGCTGAAGGTTTCACGCATGAAAGGGGTGATGCGGTTTTGTAAGCAAGGTAAGCTTAGTCCGAGGTATATTGGTCCATTTGAAGTTCTGAAACGCGTGGGGGAGGTGGCTTATGAATTGGCATTGCATCCTGGACTCTCAGGAGTGCACCCGGTATTTCATGTGTCTATGCTAAAAAAAATACCATGGGGATGAAAACTATATTATTCGTTGGATTCAGTTCTTCTTGATGAGAATTTGTCTTATGAGGAGGATCCTGTTACTATTTTATATAGAGAGGTACGCAAGTTAAGATCAAAGGAGATCGCATCTATCAAGTTTCAGTGGAAGAATCGGCTAGTTGAAGAGTCCACTTGGGAGAATGAGGCTGATATGCAAGAAAGATATCCACATCTTTTACAAATTCAGGTACTCTTTCTCGCCCTTGCTTTTCTTCTTGTGATCGTTCGAGGACGAAAGATGGGTAAATTGATATCTATTGTAACAACCTGTTTAGTCGGTTCGAGCAGTAGAATTATTTTTGATAAAAACTGACGGGGTCGACGGATCACGCGACGGACCGTCATGGTCACGACGGACCGTCGAGGGTATTCGTTCCAAAACACTTCAACTCTGAAATCTGGGTACTGGGATCGACTCTCTGAACTTCACGACGGAACTACAGCACGGACCGTCGTAGATACAACGGACCATCACAAGGTGCGTAGACTCAATACTGATTTTAACTCTCTAAACTTTTTGACGAATCTGCAGGACGGACCGTCATAGATACGACAGACCGTCACAAGCTACTTAAACCCAACTTGGTCAGACTTCGGCTAAAAGTTTTAAATGGGTGTTTTGGACTATTCATGATTATAATTATGAAATTAGTGGGGTAAGTTTAATAATTTATTTTACTTGGGGGTTAAAGAAGATAATAGGGAAATAAATAGTGGGTTACTTTTATCATAATGAATTATATGATAATTAGGGTAAAAGAAAAAGAATCTGCAGAAAGAAAAAGAAAAAGAACAGAAAGGGGGAACGGGAGAGAGAGAGAACGAAGAAAGCAAAGGCATTGGGGATATCTTGCTTGATCAGGATTCTTCGGTGGAGGTAGGTTATGGTTTATTTCTATGTGATAGATAAACTCTAAATAGCAATTGATATGTATTGAATGATATTGTAAAGTCTCCTACGTACTTGATTATGTGGTTGTGTGTTTCTGATTGTGTGGTTTGTGGTTGGCCTAAAGTTAGGAGAATGTTGAACTTCAAATCTTGAATCTCCTCTATTGAAGATGAACCCTGAATAAAGAAGGCTTGATGAAATAAAAATGATGATATAATTGGATCGGAGTGTCACGTTCCGACACGGTTTATTTCTTGTACTGACCCCTACTTGTATTTTCTTCTTGTTGTTTTGTGGAGTGCAGCAAGTGCACTATCGACTTCGACTTGCCTTCAACTCTAGCCAGTCCCCAGCACATCAGATTTCAGGGTGAGCTATTATTCCTAGCTCGGAGTGGATTCTCTCCCTCACGTCTTGATGTCTTTGAAGTTCGGACATGGACCATCTTTTTACTTATTTTAGCTTCTTAAATACTCTTAGATTTAGAAATTTGAGGATAGATGTTCTTGATGTGATGACTTCGAGATTTTGGGAATAATAAGTATTAAACTTTAGAAGTTTATTTAATTGATTACGTTAATAAGTTTTAGATCTTCCGCATTATTTTTACTATTCATAATTGATATACTGGTAAATGGTTGGGTTTACATTTTTTGGTTCGCTCACCTAGGATAATAAGTTTAGGTACCATTCGCGGCTCGTTTTGGGTCGTGACATGATGGCCTTGGAGAGAACGAATCATTTAGGGAGGGACTTGGTCCATGTCAAAGAAGAACTTGACAAAACATCTCAAATGGACCACCTCTTAAAAATTGCTTGCCAATGTTACTGGTCAAGGTCAAAATGATAAGAAGGGGTTAGGAAATTCAAGCAAAAGTCTATCTTACAATTTCCGCAGAAAATATGTGGTTGTGTCTAACAACTTTTTTTGCTTTTATTGTGGTCGTGATGGTCATTAGAGGAAACATTGTGCATCTTGGAAAATGACTGAAGATAACGTCTCAAACTATTCCAAATAGAGGAACAAGAAGAAGATGGGACCTAGTTAACACATGAACAGACATAAGAAGGAAGTGGTCCTGCTTTTACTCCAGAGTTGAAGAAAACCATCCTACCTTATTGGACAAAGGATTAACTCATCACTCAGTTATATGCTTACTGGAACTCTATCTCAAATGGGTTCCGAAGGCTAACAAGATATTTTCTATGCAAATGAGAGGAGGTAGCATCAGTCAGAGTTGGTTTATGAATAGTGATTGCTCAAAACAAATGACTGGCTAAACTGAAATACTTCCTATCTTTCAAGACACTTCAAGGTGGAGCTGTCTCATTTGACGATAGAAATAAGGGGTATATTTTTTGGGGGCAGACATGTTTGGGAAATCTATGGAACACACTATTAAGGATGTATACTATGTCAATGGTTGACGTACAATATTTTAAGTGTTTGATAGATTTGTGATGAATGAAATAAAGGTAAGTTCTTATCAAAAAGAACCTGTGGTCACAAAATATCTCTCTTAGGTGATTATCTTATAGAATAGAGATGCAAAAGCGTGTTACTAATCTGATTACTACTCGTTGTGACACTCTCACTTGCTTTAGTGCTAAAATTTAGAATATTGAGGTATGACATGAGAGACATGCCCTTGTAAACGTTTCTCTACTACACAAACTTCTTTGAAGGGACCTGGTCCTAGTCTACACAAAAAGGAAATTTGTAGATAACAAAGGTTGTGAAATTGGTAATAAAGAGAAGCAAATCAAACTATCAGGTTTATAATCTTTCAAAGATCCTTCGGACTGAAATTATGAGTTACATATTTTGTGGTCAAAATTATAATATTGAGAATCTCAATATCAATGAGGTTTGATAGAGTATACATGGGATATTCATCCTCTAACAATGCTTATTTGGTGTATAAAAATTATGCATTGTTAAGATGTTCATATGATTTTTGATGAACCTGGAAGAATTGAGAAGTAAGTTGCAAGACAAATAAGATTTTCAGATTGAAGATATGCTTCAAATTCAGAGAGGTAGTATAAATAGTGATCTTGCTGAAGAACATCTTCTTTATGAATCCAGCAATCTCAAGGAAATTGATGCAAATTATGAACCTTATGAGGGACCCAGTCTTGTGGACACTATTGAACAAAGATGATGGAGTTCACACTCAAATGTGAATCATGGAGATGAGAATGGATAATCTAATAAATCCCAGTTTGAAAGAGTCAAAGTATGACACTTTGTTTCCCAACCCGGTGACATGTTGTCCAAGTTCCTCTCAACAATGGTTTCAAAAGAGGTAAAATTGACAAAATCCCCCTTTTGAAATCACAAGTAAATGAAATTCTTAGAATTCAAGTGTATATCGACGATGTTATCTTTGAAGAAACCTTTTCAGTTGTTGTCTGAAGATTTTCCCGCATTCATAGGCTGTGATTTCTAAATTAGCATGATGGGAGACTTCTTCTTAGAACTACAATTTCAAAAACCTCTAAAGGTACCGTTGTTTGTCAAGAAAAGTTCATAAAGGAGATTCTCAAAGGGTTAAAGTAGTTGATGTCAAGAAATGCTAAAAAGTAGTAATGTCATCATGAAGGGTTTCTATGATAGGAATGTGGTACCAGCTCTAAGAAGTTGTTGAAGGAGTTTCATATTATGGATGTCAAGTCAATTGATACTCTCATGTGGACCAAATCAAAGCTGGATGTGGGATAAATATGTCTAGATGTAAATGATGCATGTGTAAGAATTTATGCAAGATTCAAACATTATCCACCAGAATCACATTTGAAGGAAACTCAGAAAATCCTAAGATAGTTGAAGAAGACATGGACATGTTTCTATTCTGCTCATCATGAGTTTTTTTTATTTGGAGAGATGTGGTAATATTGATCATACTGTATATGCAGTTTGTAGAAAGAGTACTTCATGAATGGCTTATGATTAAGGATGATCTCTCATTCATGGGTAACTAAAAGACAAGATTCAGTTGCTCTTTTAACAACTGAGGCAGACTATGTAGAAGGTGCAGCTTGATGGTCTCAATCTTGTGGATCAAGCAACAAATTGAATCTATTAGAAGACCTGGCCAAGATATTAAAACTGAAGTTAGGAATGCTGAAACATTTTTGAATGGATCATGCCTAAAATAATCAGTTCTTTCATGACTATGCAAAGGGCACAAATATCCTTATTTTTCAGTTATGTATGTTTTAGCAAGTTTAGTCTCATACCTTTAATTGCATACAAACATCACAAAAGTGCCGAATGAAAATTGAGGTCAAGATAGATCAAGACTATCACATAGAGAGGGACTTAGTCCATTTTCGAAGGTAGCACTCTTAACATTGCATTTTGAATTATGCATGAGAATCGTTGCATTGCCACATGTCTGTCATTCAGGTATCTTACCACTGGCCCATCTTTAAAATACCAAATGACACCTCGTTGAACATGATAAACCCTTTTAACTTTTTTATATTCCATATTTCTTTCATTTCCCTAGAAAATTCAATTTCACTTCCAAATATAAGAGTTTTTCGAAACCATCTTTTCTCCTCTCTAAAAAACACTTCAAATTGTTAAATTCTTTGTTCTTACTGGAGAACTTTTTGATGAAGATGTTTTTGAGTGTGAAGAGGGACCAGATCCACCAAGCAAAAAGACGAAGTGGAAAAGATGATGCTCAAGAAGGAAGGAAGTTGATACTCTGATAACTTAAAGTATTTAGAATAGGAGGGTGTTTAATTAAAAAAAACTAAAAAATTAAATGTAATATTTTTGGTTCTCAAGTATTGATTAATTCATCTCGTAGGCCTTGAGTAAGTTTTATTTACAAATCTTTTTGTTATGAGAAACTCTATCTAGTGTTGGAAGCTATGACAATTGCACTTGCTAACAGGGATACTTAAATGGTTTGCCTAAAGGCTGAGCTTCTAGCATCACACTATAGAGGGACCTGGTTGAAAAAAAAGAGCAGCCTGGAAGGTTCAACATGATGCCAGGACAACAAAGAATATGATCTTCAAAAGATGCTTATGAAAATACGCTAAGGTATATGCTCATTGATTATGTTCTTGAAATCCCATGTCTCTAAGTCATCTATTCTCTTCTTAACTTCTAATTCATTCGTCATTCCTCATTTTCTATAGAAATTGAGTGGGCATTGTGTTGGTTCTAGTTTGTAATAATATGTGCAATGCTTTTATTGCTAATGTTTTGTTTATGAATAAGAAATATCTTATTTCTACTTAGTTGTCTCATTACTTTATGAATTTTTACCCATGCTTAGTGTTACCAGAGTGTCCATGAATTTGCTTAAACTCCATTTCTGTCTGATTGGTTTACTGCTTTGACCCTTTTTTATGATGTCAAAAGCGGGGAAATTGTTAAGGTATGAGATCAATGATGTTAGCTACTTTGAAGAAGACATGTCCATATCGATAAAAGAGTCAATGCTAGCTATTTGAAGAGGACATGGTCATGCCGATAAGGGGAAGAAATTGATTGTCATCATTAAAAAGGGGAAATGCTTTTTTGATGATTTGACAAACTTTGGGGATGATAAACTTTAGTGAAGTGTTCTTGTTGATAGGGGGAACTGGTGAAGAAGTCTATTATCATTAAAAAGGGGGATTATGTCAATTTGGGGCTGATGATAAGTTTTGATGATTTAACAAATTTATAGATCTAACAACGAACCATATACTTATTATTTGGACTAATCACAGTGAGACAAATGAACAAAGTTAGTGTCAGGAATATATGTAAGTAACTATAATATTCTAGGTGTTTCTATAATGGTCACAGATGCGTGGGCCTGCCCCTAAATGAGTGCTCTCGTCTAGTTCTATAATGGGGTACGACTGTAAAGTTGTCGTGTCAGAGGTTAGTGACGCGTCCATATACTACACCAACTAGAGTGGACAAAGTTGTTAGTTCAACGGTTAGTAACTCTTTATGGTTGACATAGTCAACATGACAAACATCAAATTAATTCATTCAAAAGGAGAGTGAGCCAACATATCTTCTCAAGAAGCTATTAAGTAAACTTTGCAAGGGTACTGCGATATGAAAAGGTGACACTTCAACAAAAATGATCTTTGGCGACAATTAATTCTTAATTTCCGTTAAATATGTATTTTAGTGGTAATTGACACTCTTTGTATATGTACCTAAACACTTTAAAGACATTGGTTA
This sequence comes from Solanum peruvianum, assembly GCA_027705065.1. Lineage (NCBI taxonomy): Eukaryota > Viridiplantae > Streptophyta > Magnoliopsida > Solanales > Solanaceae > Solanum > Solanum peruvianum. The sequence goes on along the minus strand of JAKWJD010001759.1, from coordinate 36,999,523 downwards.
TAATTACAATTATCTAATGTCGGTGAAGACTTTAATACTTTTTATTAATATCAATATTTAATGCCGCTAAAAGTTGTTTTTGTTGTAGTATGATGAGACAACTACCAGAAAAGCTGTCACCTCTGATGTGGTAAGTGCACAAATTTTCTAAACAACAAGCTTTCAGCCAATGAGCAGTCCCAACGAGTTTGTGTTAGATTTTATATAGTCTCTTCTCCAAAAAACAAACATAAGATTTAACAACCAAAAACATTGGGATTTTTATGAGAATTTATGATCTTGAAAAGAAGGTCATGTTCAAGGTAGAACAATGCTTATACTGAACAAAAGGATCTGATAGAGTGTTGAAGCATCTTTGCGGAGCTTGCATTTTTTGTCTATCATTTTATAGGTTTTTGCCACTTGAAAATTCTCAGGGAAACATGCAAATACCTTCTTTCCAGAAGAAGCATCCTCAAAAGAAACAAGGACCCGATAGAGATATACAGCTGTCTAGTTGACTTAGGATTATATATTTCGTGCTTACATTGTAAATCTTCTCCTGATGTATAACGGATTCGTATATTTTGTTGGTTTGTTAAATCCAAAATCGGTTAGAGTTAATTTATTTAGTGGGTAGTATTGTATCTGCATAGTCAAATTCTAAGTTATCTAGAGTTAGGTAATTTAGCGGGTGATGTGGTATCTGCTTAGTTGCTTTCGTTGTAGTAGAGTTACTACATTGATGGGGAAGGAATTTAGAGGTAAATTCGTAGGTGGAAAGAAGTTGTAATTTGAATCGTTGCTCCGGTTGAGTGAATTGGATTTTGGGTTGAAAAGCCTATAAGGACATGTCGTGGTTTTCACCGCCCTTAACAAGGGGGTTTCCATGTAAACAACTTATCCAGATCTTCCTTCTAGTTGTTTACTTTCTGCATATATTTTAGTTATTGTTCTTGATGAGTAAGTGGACACATACATTCCAACAAAATATGATCCTACAAATGAAGAATTTTATCCAAATAAGAATAATGCAGTGTTTCAAGGACCAGATCCTAAAAAGTCTCCTGGCATGGTTGTTGTCTGCCTCAAGGTATCTGTTTTGAATTCCTTCTCCAGCATTTGTGTGTTTTATTTTCTATTTCAATCGTCATGCTCTTTATAATTATTGATTATTGCAAATCAAGAATGTACTTAGACATCCCTTTTCATTGAATTCGAATGACTAACAAACATGACTTTGCGTCTTGTTGCAGTCGGGGTACACCTTGCATGACCGAATCATTCCGCCAGCTGAAGTTGGTGTGACGGTATCCATGGAGAGTACCAAGGAAGATTGAAGAACTGAAGCTTAAACAGGTTTATAATGAACCAAGATTTTGGATCTTGAAAAAAAATATTTTCTCACTTATGAAAAGGAGTTTAGTTCCATATAATCCAGTGGACCTGTCTGTTCAAAGAGTTGTTTTAGTTTTTTCTAGTATTTACAATTCTTTTTTTAAAGTGTTAAGTAACGTCTGTAAATAATGACAGCTTTATTGTGGGGGAGATTTACTTCTTTGTGCTTTCATTCAACTTATCCAAATATATTTTTAACTCAACCATTTTCGCTCTATTTAGCCTTATCCCCATCTACAGATATTTTAGTGATAGATTTTTATAGAAATTGAACAATCTTATTTTGTCAAATTCCTAATGATGTTTCTTCCATTACAATATTTCTGAACAAGTTTTTGGATAATTATCATAAACAAGTTTTTTGATAATTATCATAAACGTTTTCTTCTTGGCGTGATCGATAGTGATGATATTGTAGGTCAATATGAAAAGGACGATAACTAGCAAGTCCTCAAAAGAAACCAGAGAGATTATTTTTACAATTATTTATATATTATAGTCTAAGTTGGCACTGAAACTAGAGGGATTATATATACAATCATTTATACTTTAGATTCTAAGTTGGCACTGAAACTAGAGGGATTATATTTACTAACACTTATACTTTAGATTCTAAGTTGGCTTAAAAAACTAGAGTGTAATATTTAACACAATTTAGACCTAAATACCACTACAATTTATGTTACTAAAAAACCAATCTTCTCCATTCCTCCGGGACTCAATCACAACCTTCCAAGTACAAGTACTGATCTGTCCTTAAATCCTAAGGTTCACCAAAAAACATTCATTAAACTCCGGCCAGTATCAATTAAAAACTACAACAAAAAATAGAACTACATATATTAGAAGGATGTGGGATCTATATTGAACAAGATTAGAAATGACCACGTTCAACTTAAGTGCATGTAACACATAAGATAAATGAGAGTATGTCGTCTTAGAAGATTTAGCTATGTCCTTACATATATCCTTCAGTCCGTCCAAGTGATTATATGATAATTGAAATTTTAAAGTGATATTGATAGATAGAGATAAAACCACATGGAAGGAAGTTATTTCAGCGAACTTAAAATCCTTCAGAGGTCTCACAAGAAGATGAATAAATAGCTAGAACAAAATTAAATGTGTCAACAAATGATTCTTATAGACGATAGTTGATATTGAATTAATTAGAGGATATCATAAAATATATTTTTTTAAAAACAGTGCTAAGTCTTTTTTGAATCTGACCTCCCATTCTCTTTCCAATAAAGAAGAATATATATACATGAGACTGAATGTCCTACACCTAAAATAGTTCCTAAAGATTTATGAGAATATCTTATTCCTATAATATAACATATAATATCTCATTGAATATTTCTCACAAAATTAGATACACAATCTTAAATTACTATATTTACACATAGCATTGCTTAATCCCCCCCACCCCCTCAAGTTGGTGCGTAAAGATTTTGAAGCCCAACTTGCTAAGATGGTAGTCAAATTGATTCTTTCCTAATGCTTTTGTGAAAGTATCAGCGATCTGCACATTCCAGGAAATATATGTCGGATGATTGTTGCCCTTTTTGTTTATCTCATCACGGAGAAAATGACAATCTATTTCTATATGTTTCGTCCTTTCATGAAATACTGGATTTCTATGCTATATGCAGCGCTGACTGACTATCACATTATAGTCTTATTTTAGTTGGATGTGTCACCTCTAGAGTGGACAAAATTTCCTTTAGCCACTTTCATTCACAAGTTTGGTGGCCATAGATCTGTATTCAGCTTCTGCAGATGACCTGGACATCGTTTATTGCTTCCTAGATGGTCTTACAAGATTTTGGTGAATTGCGTAAGATAAAAAACCACCGAGTGAGAGATCTTCGTGTTAAAGGACAACCTTACCAATCTGAATCATACCATCCATATAGCTTTAGATCACATGCACTACACAATAAGATACCTTGTCTAGGTTTTCCTTTCAAAAATCGAACAACTCGTAGCGCTGCTTCCCAGTCCTCTTCTTATGGGCAATGCATGAATTGGGATGGTACATGCACATAATAGGACAACTCTGTTCTAGTGAAGAACAAATATGTGAGACGACCTACTAGTTTTCGATAACTTCCTAGATCAGCAAGTGGACTTCCTTCTACTAAGGCTAACTTGTGGGTTAACTCCGTAGAAACATTTGCAAGTTTCGCTCGCAGTAATCCAACATCAGAAATATTATCCAATGCATACTTTTTGTTACTTATGAAAATCCCTTATGAATTTCTCGCAACTTCAATTCCCTGAAAATAGTCTAACGTGCCTAAATATTCATACGAAAAACAATCACCCAAAAAACTCTTGAATTATTGGATGGCATGATGATCATTTCCATAAATTATCAAGTCATCCACAGAAACAAGAACATTAAGTTGTATATAATTCTTGTGTAAAGTAAACAATGAGTAGTCAGAGTAGAAATTCTTAAAATCATACTCCTTCAAGGAAGTTGATAACCTTGCGAACCAACATCCTAGGCCTGCTTCAATCCATACAGTGATTTTTGCAGCCTACAAACCATTTCAGAATGCTTCAGTTTAACGCCTGGAGGCATTTTCATGTACAATTCTTCTTGTACATCTCCATGAAGAAAAGCGTTATGAACATACATTTAATGCAACTCTCATTGCTCAGCTGCAGCTACAACTAAAAATTTCCGCACTGCAACCATTTTGGCAACTAGACCAAATGTTTCATTATAGTCAATTCCCTATTTTTGATGGTTACCATACAGAACCATGAGAATGATATTTTATTTTATAAATCCACTTTTACCCGAGTTCCTTATTACAAGGTAATAGTTTTTAAATTACCCATGTCTCAATCTTTTCAAGAGCCTCGATTTGAATCTACATTGCTTGTCTCCTCATTTAATCTTTCACTTCTTCTAAGAAGGATGATGGCTCATGTATGTAGTAATACCTGCAAGAAAATTCCGATATCACCAAGAAAATTTGTCATAATTCACATAATGTGTTATTGGGTAAGGCGTACCTAAATTATGCATTGTAGAAGATGAACTAGTGGAAGGGCTCAATTTTTGGATGGTATTAGTAACATAATCGCATAGGCAAGGAAGCTGTTGTTTTATTCGATTTCCACGACCCAATTGAGGTTCATTATTTTGCTCTTACTGCCATCTACATCATGGATACTTGACATGTCTTCTTCCCCCATTTTTTGAGCATCTTGCCCCTCATTAACTTGTTAATCATACATATTAACCATTGGTTGGTGTTTTTTCGGTCAACTCCAATATCTCTCTCAAAATCATCATAAAAAATCCATTATCAACAACTTTTTCAATATTCTCATAAGAATTGAGAACTTGCTGGATAAACAGGAATTTATTATCAAAAAGTACAACATCTCTAGAAAAAAATTACCATTTGTTTCAATCTCATATATTTTCCAACCCTTTTCCCCGTATGGGTATCCAACAAAAACATATTTACGACTCATACTAGTAAATTCATGTATTTTTCTTCCGTGATTATGAGCATAACACACTTGAACTAAAGATCCTCAAGTTCTCACAAGAAGGACGCTTTCCATGCAATATTTCACACGAAGTTTTTCCATTTAAAATCAACGGAGTTCATTTTATCATGTCACCTGAAACCAACACACATTTTCCTCAAAAATTAATTCGAAGAGGTTCCTGTAAGTGTAGTGCTCTTGCTATAGTAAAGATGTGTCTGCGTTTCCTCTCCAACCTACCATTTTGTTAAGGGGGATGGGGGGGAGGGGGGAGGAGGTTCCAACACAGAACTTTTATTAAATAAATTCTGTTTCTTCCCTGATCATGAGCATTACACAGTGAACCAAAGATCCTCACGTTTTCATAAGAACAACACACACGATACAAAATTTTATACGGAGTTTTTCCAATTAAAATGAAAGGTGTTTTATTTATCAAGTAACTTGCAGCCAACACACATTCTACCCAAAAATTATTTGTAAAATGTCCCTGAAAGCGTAGTGCCCGTGCTGTATTCAAGATGTGTCTGTGTTTACTCTCCACCCTACCATTTTTTGTGGGGTTCCAACACAAGAATCTTGAAAAACAATTCCCTGTTCAAGAAAATAATTTTTCTTGCGAGTAAATTCTGCCTCATTTTCACATTGAATAATTCTAACTTATTTATTATATTGTCTTTCCACCATGTCTAGAAAATTCAACATCATATGTGATACCTCCTTCTTATCTATTAATAGACTATTAAAATTGTCAGAAAATATGAAGCACCATATGAAGATAGATTTCTGTATGGAAATGAATGTGTTCAAACTTGTCACAAGCTTTATTTTCACTTAAATGAAAGCTATATCTAGTTCGCTTAGCTCGTTGAAAAACATCACAAGCTTTATTCACCATCTACGCACATTATTAGTTTTTATAACATTGGAAACTAACTTGGTAACCCTTAAAAAAGGATGTCCTAGAAGTTTGTGCCAAAGATCAAGTGAGTATACCTCATTCTTTATTCCCATAGCTTGTGGTACGATCCAAAAATAATAGAGTACCAACACCAATCAACATCCTCGAAGTGCAACCCTATATATAAAAGTGAATTGAACAATACAATCGATTTCATCTATCAATTGTGATATGGAAATTATATTGCATTCAAAACGAGGCACAAAGAGAACATTTCAAAGCTTGAAGTTCTCACTATGTTTAACAGATCCCTCTTTTGTAGCTATTGTATGTTGTCCATCTGGAAGTCCCACATGACAGCCAACCACTTCAAGCAAGTCAGTCATGCGCTTCAAGCACTTCAAGTCAGTCATGCGCTTCAAGCAAGTAAGTCATGTTACCGAAATCCTCTCATCCGTAACAGTTTCATGGTTGTTCACCATATCATGCAGAATCAATCATTGTTTATTGCTCAAGCTAACACAGGTCATATTATTGACTATGTCAGTTGTTCCCGATCTTCCAGCACCTCCGCTAGTAATTTGAGCAGCATTAGCACATACTGCTACACCTCGACCACGTCCAGTGCTTGACCCTGTTCGTTGTTGTTGTGAAAGCCCATTTCTGCTAGTCCATCCTTCTCCTCGAGGGTAATCACCCCAATTAGGTAGCCTATAAGCTGAAGCCTAATATTTGACTCATGTATAGAACGTTTACAATGTGTACAATTCATTGATCTGTCCTACACCTCTCCACATCTCCTTGTCCAGTTCTTTGTTTTAAGCGCAAGTCCGATGACCTCACATATTTTATTCCTTTGCACGAGTGATGGTATTCACCCTCACCTGCTAGATTAAATAAGCGTAAACTCTGTTTAGAGTCTTCAATAGGTCCGCAGCGAGCATGTTATTGATTCACTTTTTCCTCCACCCTTTGATTTTCTAACTATTATCCTATGTTACACTTGAATCCTACACATCCACACATCCGAACTTGTTCATAATTTTCTAGTTCGTCTCATATAGCCTTCATCCTTCCATAGTATGCTATAATTGGCATACCACACTGCTTACAATCTGCCTAATCAGATTTCAACTGTTGCATCCGAGGTCCATTGGCAATTGAAAACTGTTTCATAATTTCTATCTAGAGATCTTTTGCGTTCTCCATCTGTGATACGGTTGAACGCAAAGTTGGTTCAATGTTATTTTGAATCATAATTCTATCATGAAATTAACTGTCCACCATTCCTCCAACTCAGAATACACTTCTACCGGTTGTGTGATTGTTCCGTCAAGAAATCCCCATTTCCATAGAGTAGGCAATGACGTACGCATTGCACGAGCCCATTTTTCATTATTTTCTCCTCGCAGTTGTACTTGCGTGATGAAGTTTGCAGGATTGTCATTTTTAGTCAGACCATAAGTGAGATTTTATTTTTGGTTGGTTCATTTCTTAATCATTCTTCATCACCTGCCATGGCTCCGGGTACTAAATAAAAATAGCTATTAGTGTTTATGAATCTGAACTCCCATTCTCATTCAAGTAAAAAGGAATATATATATATATATATATATATATATATATATATATATATATATATATATATATATATATATATATATATATATATATATATATATATATATATATATATATATATGATTAACCTAAATAGTTCCTAAAGATACTCAGAGGATATCTTATTCCTATAATATAACATAGAATATCTCATAGAATATTTCTCACAAAGTTAGATAGACAACCTAAAGTTACTATATTTACACAGATTATTGCTAAATATATTTTATGATTAGTCCTCAATTGGAAGTGGCACTTTCTATTATTATTGCATTAATTCCTAAAGTGAAAATACTATTTTTACTAGATAAGTGGCAACATCCTAGCATAAGGAGAACATACGACAAATGGGTTTTTCATTAGTTGAACCATTGTATTTTATAGTATGAAAGTCTACAATTTTAGTATTTCTGTAGATTGTTTAGTTTATCCTCATTCTCTAACAGATGTTAGGTCCATGCCCCTTAACCTTTTGTATCTTTTTTTGTTGTTATAGACATGATAAGGGTCAAGTCAAACCCCCCACATGGTTAAGGCGATGGCTTAGATTTATTTTATTTTTACTTTTTGAAAAGATACATATCACTTGAGTTAAACAAACAGTACAAATCTATACTTTCACCAAAAAGGTAATTATCATACTACTTTAATGTCATATGGAGAAAGGTAACATTTCATGACCTAATTATCACAGAATAGTGTAGCTTGTAGATCTGCCCATCTTTATAAATTTAAGGGGGGAAAGCCAATGAAGAAACTCGAAAACATGTATACAAATCTCCCAGTTTGATGATCACAAATCTCATCTTGGTGCATTCAATCTTTTTTACATGCAGGCACTAAAGTATGAAACAAGTTAGTCATTGAGTTATTAACATTGCACAACCTATATATTCCCCCTTTTAGCGTCATCATAATATTTTTTAATCCTTTGACGGATTAGCCAAAGCAATAAGTTAGACGATTCATAGTCACAAGTAGAAGCGAATTTTTCCATTTATCTACAAAACAGTGTTCAACAAAATATTAAGCTAGTACTGAATAGACAAAAAACAACTGAGACTTATAAAATATTCCATGTGAGTGAGGTCTATGTATATGATCCCATTCTTCACTGAGAATATATAGAATTCTGGATATATCCTCAGCAACTAGGTGTATAGCAATACCATGTACAGAAGTAGAAAAGAGCGATCCATATTTCATCCCGATTAGCATAAAATCAGTGACCTCAGGTCTTTTTTCTGAAATATTTCCTTGAAGAAATAGTTCAGTGTATCCCTTCATCTCCACCTAACTAGAAAATAACCATTTTAGGGGCACCAAAACCCATTACAATCCTTCCTCGAACGCTAGAGCTTAGAAATGACAATGGGGCGGGGGCGGGTTGAGCTTAACCCGCAAAATTTTAAATCCAGCCCACCCCACATCGCATAACTTTATTAGTTAGTAGTTTTGAGTGTGATTCCATTTGTACTTGAAAAAGAGATTTTTTTATATGCATGCCCTGTGTAATGAGTTTTTCAATCATTCCTTGTGTTCACTTTTTGATTTGAGCTTACTGTCGTTTTCTTGGTTACCTCATTACAAGCCTTTACAAATTTAAAAAAGTAATCCTCTTTTGAAACATTCCTTCATTGAAGTCAAAAATTGTGAAAGTTAGGCTAAAACCCCAAGTTTGGCTGTGTTGTTGAAAACCCACAGAGGAAATGCTTATCATATGAGGTCTCAATTTTGAGCAATAAAAAATTGAATTAGGGAATGGAGGAAAAATTGTTAAAGAATGAAAAAATTAGAAAAATAATGAAAGAGAATAAAAGAAAATTGAATCCTCCTAGGTATGAAATTGTTGCATGTGGGGCATCTTGAGTGAAATGAGAAAAATTATGTCATGGGTTGATAAATGAAGAAAAGTGGTAAAGTTGAAAAATGAAAAATAGTATTTTATAGTATTCAAGGAGGGTGTAGTCATCAAACCCAAATGTTATCTTAACCTTTACTAAGCCTACATTGAAAGATTGATAAAGTCCTTTGTGATCTCCAACCGAATACTTTGAGCCAATGATTATTGATAATATGGTTAGGCCTATGGTGGTGTTTGTGTTCATGGGATTTTCTTTGGCAGTATGAGTGCTTGTTCCTTTGTCCCTTGTTTTGTAAATAATTTCTGAGTATTTTAAGGCGTTTTATCTTGCGAGGCCATGTAAAAAGAGAAAGCGGTAATTTTGTAAAGTCCTAAGTTTGTCAAATGAGCATGTGAAGAAACTAATTATTTTGAGTCACTTATTTATATTGATTTGTTGTCACTTGATTATTAATGGTTCTTTAAATTGTGATGTAAGAATGAGGGGTTTTCTTTTTGTTAATTTTTGCATGTAGTGACTATTTCTGTAGTACCACTGAAGTCATGTTGTTTATGCTTAAGGGATAATTGGTGTGTTTGACGTCAATAGATTCTTGATTCTTTGTTCCTAAATTTTTTAAGGACAAGATGTCATGCCTCAAGCCTACACCCTGGACATGGTCAACATTCAAGAACCATCACTGGTCCCCAAGCAAACGTTGGCCTGACTAATTAGCATAAGACTTACTGAAGTAAAATAGGAAATTCAAATGAAAAGATTAACTCATAAGGTCTCAACAATAACATAAGTCAAAGAATGTTTGGGCAATACTCAAATAACCATAAGAAAACAACTCAATGTCTCAAAACTCACAAGGGAAAATAGGGAGATACTCTTGAGTTCTAACTATATATGAAGGCTCTAAATATTATTATAGATGTTGGCACAAGACCCTCGACAACTTAAAATATAAAACAACAATCATTGAAGCTCTCTAGAAAGCAATGAGGCTCACCAAAGCTGATTGGAGTGAAAATGGGATAACAAAGCGCGTGTTGAAGACCTAACACATGTACCCTTATCATAAATAAGATTCAGGTTTAATAACATCAATACATTTAGTGTACGAGCATGTAAGGGAAAACTGACACATATATAGCTGATCTCATAAGAATGGAAAGACACTACTCACCTCTACAAAACTCCAATATGAAAGCAACAATATGAGATACAATATTTAAAGCTTTATAAAATAGTGATGTAAACTCAAAATGTATCAAAATACAATAACCAACTCTTTACTCTTATTGTAACAAGTCACAAATTGAAATAGCTAGGAAGAAACTTAAAAGTTAAAATAGTCATTTTTGGAAATATGACAAATCTGGAAAATTTGTTCTAGTAAAGAAAAAGTTGAGTTTTGGTCATTTTCAAAAGGCCTTAACTCCTAGCTCATAAAGAGTTATGTGTACTTCCATATATGGTTGGAATGATCTTTCCAATGCCGCCATGTTTGTGCGTTTCCGAGTTCATATGAGTGAGTTATGTCTTATAGAAGCAGGGGTGTTTGAATGAGGAAACCTAAATTTAGATTTTTGAAGGGTAGTTTGGTATTTTCCTTACCCAACTTAATTGATTATTTTTTTAAAAATAATTTAGAGGACAACTTAATAGGATTCAGTTTACGCTTTTACCAAATAGAGTTAGGGTTTTCAGAGAAAGAACTCAAGAGAAAAGAGGAGAAAAGCAAAGATTCTTAGTTTTCATAATTAGTTGATTGCAAATTTCTTCATAGATTTGATCATACAAGGTATGTGAGCCTTTCATAACGTTGGATTTGTTCACCCACGTGCCAAGCATGTTTGATTCAGTGTAAATTGATTCTGAAAAGATTGGAATTTGAATGTCCTTGATAGTTGGTCTTGAATTATTTTTATTCTTGATCATGAGTTAAGATTTAGGAGTTTCTTTATAATTAAAGTATTGTATCTTGAGTTCTCTAAGTTAGATCCTTGTGTATATGAATAGGTTGCATAAATGTAAAGTGAATTTGTGAAAAGAAATCAGGTTGAATCGATTTAAAATCAGAAAATGAGGTCAAAAGTTCGTTAGATTCTACTTGAAAGAACAGGTGGTACGACACGCCCCTATAGCGTCAGGAAGGTTGGGGTGGCGCGTTTACAGTACGCTCAAAAGGAGTCTTAGTCAAAAAGGGCTGGCTCGACGCTCGCAGATCGACTTTTTCACCGAGTTTTCATTTTTATGTCTGTTAAAGACTTTCTAAAGTGTATTATCACTTTATATTGATTCTAACTACTCTAATGACTTTGAAACATCTATAAATCATCTAACAACATGAATGATGACCTTGAATTCCATAACTTCAACATCAAGGAAAGTTAAGAGCAAAATTTAGAAAGTTCTTAGAGTCTTTTGAAGAGGTCTTTTGCAAACACTTTTAACTTTGTTTTAAGACTTAATGTTCAAGTTGAGTAAAGTGTAGAGAGTAAGGTTTTAATTTAATTTCTTCAAATGAAGTATATGAGGACGATGTATTCCCAAAGAGATTTTAAAAATGTTTTCACATTAAAATTGAAATTTCCAAAAAGCCTCTGGAATAGTTTTCAGAAAAAGAGTAATACCTTTTTAAATGAAGCATAAAGGGAAATCGAGATTTCCATGATAGAGTTTGAGTTATGTTTTTGATCTTTACTCTCAAAATAGAGAAAGAAGTTGTTTTTGAAACATATGAGCTATGTATATTTCTAGGAGTAGTTTTGAGGATCAATATGGGATTTGAGTATATATTAACTCAAGTCTCCATAAATTATATAGCCGTAATGGGTATAACACGGTCATACTTTTTAGATGAATCCTTTTCGCATAGACTAGTGGATCGACTTAGTGAGTTTACCTATACCCCCGAAAATGTATGGGATGGTCCTTGACAGCATGAGGTGAAGTGTTCTATCATCACTATAGCTCTTACGTATTGGTTGTCGGATAGAGAAACCCCCACAACAGTAATTGCATGGTTCCTCAAGAGCAACTGCTTAGTATGAATGGGGGTATGGAACTTCATTCATCCTTTGCACAAATTTACTTTGACATGAAGCATGATATGTCTTTTATTATGATTATTACTTGACATCGCGTTTTAAACAATTTTCCTTTTCCTTATATTTCACTTGTTTTAAATTTCTTTATAATGAAATGAGTTCAGTTAAGTATTCATGAGTGTAGAAGAGCCAATGTAAGTGTTTCTTTTAGAATCTCTTCAAAGCCTATGTTATTTTAGAAATTCAACTCACTTACTCGTACATTCAATCTACTAATGCGAATTAGACTGCATTGTCTTATGATGCAGACACAGGTAACTAGGATCGACATTTCAGCGCACCGTTGATCCAGTGTGCAGTTCAGGAATAGTCGGTGAGCCTCCTTACATTCTGAATGATCTATGTTCATTGCTTTCCAATTAGTTCATTATGATGTTTGGGTTTTTCCCAACATCCATCCCTATTATTAGAGGCTTCATAGATAATCAATCAGATGTTAGTTAATTCATCATTATTTTATGTTCAGTTTTGAGTTACCAGTTGGCTAAGTTAAATCTGTATTTTAAAAACATTTTCATTTCAGTTCTAGACAATTAGGTAAGTTAGCAGTTTAATCCTTCTATTGATGTTTTGAGTCTTCCATTGAGTTAAGTAAGCCAGACCAAGAGTTCACTTGGGGCCACCAATGGTTCTTGAGTGTCGTCCATGTCCAAGGTGTAGGCTCAGGGCTTGATCAAGTTGGTATCAGAGCCGATAGTTAAATAGTCCTAGGGAGTTTATAAGTCTGTGGCTGTAGAATCATAGTTATAGGTTTGAAGTGCGACATATATAGAATTAGGAGGCTGCAACATTTAGGAATTCCTTAACTTCTTTCATACTCATTTCGTGCGTTAGAGTTTGATCTCTAAAAATTTTCCTTCTAATTCGTGATTGCGCGTATTTTCAGAGGATCATGTTGTCATTACCCAAAAGTACCCCCTAGAAGTTACGAGAACACTTGGGTTGGAACAATTGTGTACTTGACCTTTCAAATGTCTTGTACTATCCTTCTTGCTATCATTCATTGAATAAGACATGAAAAGTATTGGGGAACTAAATGTTTTCACGAAATAATAATAATAAGGAAAGATCTTTCATAAATACTAAAAGGTAGTCTCCTTGTCACAAGACAACTTAAAGACTCAACTTAACAATCTTAGGTACATGGCCCTTTACATTGAAAGAAAATACATAATAAGTCTTCCACAAGTCTTAAAGAAGAATTAAATAAATAAAGACTATAACCTCGAATATAGGAGGACATACTTAGTCTTGAGAGAGTTAAATTCCCAAGTTTGCCTTGTATCCTTCAACTTGCCTCCAACCTATACTTATAAAGCATAGAAAAGTATGAGGATACAAACATTGCACTAAGTATGGCATATGCAAAAACATCCGAAAAAAGGACACTTTAGTAGAAATAAGCCTTCATGTCAAGTAACAAAAACCTTCATGAATATAGAAGTAGAAAAACATATAAACCCTCATCTAGCACATAGAAAAGAACTTCCATATTTAGCATAAAAAACCACTTTACATTAAACTTAAGGAACAATAAAATAAACCCAACACATTACAGTGAACTCAACCTTTAACTCACAGTGAACTCATTTCCTTAGAAGTTTCCCTATCCTAGGTTATACTAAGATTCACTAAGGTAAGACATCAAGGAACCACCCATAAACGTCCTTCAAAACACACCTAAGTGATCCTCAATAATACCCATCATCGGCTTACTTCACATGGGTAACAAGTCAACACTACATATCTAGTGATTTAAGAAACACACTTGCATTTAAAGACTTCACATATGTGCACTTACCAAGTGGACTTACAAGTTACACAAAGTGCAATGTGAAAGTAGCATCCCATACTACTAATCCCACAATGTGATCCTTGAGGATTCCATGAGCTTAGGCACACCACTGCCAGGACCGGAGTCTAGACCCCAAACAATACCGGTGTTGTTGACCTCTCAAACACGCCTACATACGTCATCGTTACTTCATCTAAGTTAATTTTAGCGGAAAATTTAAAAATTTTGTTTTATTATTTCATGTGAAACATATTATACTTAACATCATAGTCATTCACAAATCAACCATCTAATATAGAAATAATCAAATGAAAGAAGCAGTTCATAATTGCATTAAAGATATCCATGCCAAAACGACACCAAAACAAAATCTGAAATGAAACGAGAATCGAAACAGTATTGGAACATACTCCACTAACTCAAACCTATATATAATGTAGAATATAATGGACAAGCGTCCTCAAAAGCATGAGGGGATACCAAGTCCGGATGAATGTTCCACGTCCGGATAGCTGCAACGTCGTATCATAAGCTCTAGCGTCCTTCTGTGCCTACACATAAAAGTATAGAGTTGTATGGGATTAGTACACACTTGTACTAAATATTGGTATATTCAAGCACACACCAAGGACATGCATGATTAAGAAGACCTCTCTCCTAACGATATGAATTATGGAAAGTCAAGTCAGTGGACTTGACAAATTTGGATTAGGAAGCCAAATTTGGATTAGGAAAGTCACTGGAGTTGCCAAATTTTGATTAGGAAAGTCATGCCATGAGATTAACATGCATCATCATACTTATCATTTTACAGGCAACACATAACATATTTCACATATCATATCACGTAATTCATATCATTCTTTCATATTCCATGAGACCTTGGAATCATGGTCTTGACATAAGAACTTCCCAAAATGAGGGCTCAACAAATGGACCTCAACTAGGGAGCCTTCTTTAACAAACACAGAGTCTGCTTCATTCATTCATACATACTTAATTTTGATTCTTTCATATACTAGTGCAGCCCCCAGTCATACCTAGGATGTAGTTTAAGACTCTCATCGGATTCGCTATGCAATGACCAAGAATAACCTAGTGTTGTTACTTAAGTCTAGCTCACCTCTTGATTATCCTATCGTAACACCTTTGGTATCATTCATCTCATTATGTGCATTTATATAGGCTTGCCTCATTCTTTCTTTGAAAAATTTAACCTTAACTGACATAGGTCATGTAAGCATCATGAAATCCAGTGTTTAACCCCACACATAATAGAGGTGGAATCACCGCCAAAGTGACCCGAACATGATAGCATATATAGGGAGTTGAACCCTGCTAGATCCCTATATTAGTAGTATAGGTTCAAAGACGAGGAGATATATGGAGACCAATGCCCGGCATGCCGGACAGTCTCATCTCATGAGAGTCACGTGAATCTCCTCCTTTTCAAAGGAAGGAATCACCACTCATAGCTAGCCTATCGGTGCTCAGTATAAAGTTCCATTGCATTCAACTCATACATCATGGAAGTTGGATTATAGTATGAAGACATAATACCTCACTAGATAATTTCTCATGTTATCATTAGTATTAAGTATGCATTAACTTCAATACTTTCATTAGAGTGTTCATAGAGACTTGTCTCTTCATTAACTTTACAATCTCACAGGAGAGTACGTTTTGGTAACATTTACTTAGGATCCTTTGAGAATTCTCTCATCTTTCACATTATCCTCTTATCATATTGTCACCACATTCATTAGCTTTAGCACATTTACTCTTCATAATTACTCATCAATCTACGTGAATGTTCCTTTCATCATATAGCAATGCGATTGGACTTTTAGTGTATTTCACACTCATACTTAATCCTTTTGAGGTCTCATCATTCCTCACATTACATTTTTGGTTCATTTTATCACGTATACTGGACTTATGAATCAACACAAACAAGCCATGAGGCTTCAATCATAGTTCATTTAAGTGATTCATAATGTCCAAGATTTTGTGGTACAAGACTTATACATCTTTTAAGTATACCGAAGTGTCAATTTAATTGTTATAGGAAACATTCGTTGATTGTGTAAATAACATAAGACTTATGTGTCAATACGAAATTTGGACAAAAGAATCCGATTTCGAATCACTTGAACAACCCTTAGCAATTTTCCTTAATTTTGACTTTTGTGTCCTTTGGCTTGGGGATCCAGGTTCGCTCCCCAATGCAACCATAAGTATTTTTTTTCTTTGTTTGCTTCACTTTTAGTTTAGGGAGCTTGCTAAGGGCGTGAGATCAATTCCCCACGACCCCATATATTTTTTAAATTGTTACCCTCTCGTTTTTCTCAATTTTGCGACTGACCAAGGGTTAGTGGGATCGATCCCCCACATCCCCCTTTTCTTTTGTTATTAATTTTCTTCTACAGTCGCTGAGGGGCGTGGGATAGATTCCCCACGACCCCATATATGCAGTCTTCCTTGTCGTGGGATCAAAACCCCACGACATTTTGTTAATCCTCCTTTTTCCTTGCTAAATTCACCGAACCTAAACCCCAGTTCGAGCCCCGTCTAGTGCCTTTTTTTGTTTATTTATTAAGGTAAGACTTAGTGAGGTCTTGGGTCTGATCCCTGCAGACCTCACCTGTTCTTTTTTATTTTTTGACGTCCCAAATTCCCAGAATCTATCGACAGCCTATCTGCAGGTTTGGGAAATTTATTCCACGATTTTATGCATCATTTTACGGGTCACTTGAGCATTTGTTTCTTAGCCATTTGTTAAGGTTCTTAAGATAAGTTAGACGAATGATTTGGTGATTTGTTTTAACTAGAATTGATAGCATTTCAACCATGTGAATATCACATCTTAGGAAAATCTAGTTGTACATAAAACACAAGTGATTCTATGTTATTAGCATGCTAAAAGAGAGGCACAAAGTCATGGTCACAACCTTGCACACATACATTCATGTCTACATTCATATTTTGAAAAAACACAAAAACATAAGCACATAATCGCGAATACATACTCGAAACGAGATCACCACCACACACACAGTATCCCTAAATTCTACCAGCAAACATACCAACCTAATATCATTGGGAGCTAGTGACAGGAACATGTAATGGGGAATAATCCTAGTTTCAGAATAGAATTATCTGAGTCTTAAAATTCTCTCGGGAAAGGGACTAACTAAAAGAGAACCCATACCTGATTTTTACGTTGTTCAACACTTGAACTTGCTGCCCAAACCCACCACCAATTCACGTTCACCAACAAATCTCACACCTTTCCAACTAGAAATTTCATCAACTTTTCATTTTTCTTAGATTAGCTTGTTCGTTTGTATTTTTTAAGTTCTTCAAGTGTGAAGAACTATTGTTTTGTTTTATGCTAAAGTAGAGAGAAACGTGAAGTTGAGAGAGAGATAGACGTGACAGATAAATAGATAGGCGTGAAAGAGAGAGAGAGAGATGTGAGGTAGTATTCTCTTAGATCTAGGACTTTTAGGCAAGAAGGTCAAATAAAATATCTTAATTAATAAATACTAATTAATAATAAAAATTTGATTTTCTTTTTCCTTAAATCAGCTATTAAATATTAATTAATTAAATGAATTAACCAATTTCAATAAAACAGATTAAATCATTGCTCCCACCTAGGTTCGAACCCTTGTGGAGCAAGATTTTGCTATAAGGGCAATTTCGGCCCTTTCTCTCCAAAAAGAGCAGTTTACCCTTAGACCCTCCAAACTTAAGATTTCCCCTGTTTAAGTCCGGTAAAGACTCATCCGAGTAAATCTTCATATTCGGGAGTCCTACATGATTGAACCCAACCTTTCCTAGCTCAGCTAACTCCCCAAGTTAGTTGGCTTGGATGTCACAAGGTTTCAGAGGTCTGGTTCTACGCGCATCAATCTGTGTGTACCCGGTCTAATCGTAGGAATTATATACACAATAAGCATTACTTAGCTTATCCAATTTTTTAGGGTTGTTACAACCACATTCATCGTTCATAGATTTCATCATACAAGGCATAACTTTAACATGTTTTCTTAACATTAAACATTACGTAACATAACATTATTTATATCACGTTATAACACATTCATTAATTGCATATAAGACACACCAAGAATTCCTTTTCAAGTGGTTACTCATGCAATGGATAGATAGCACCCCATACCACCACCATACCTAAGTACAACACTTTTTAGAATACTTAATTCATCACATTCTTTTGTGGGGGATAGATTTAACCTACATAGACCATGAGAAATAGACATGGAATCTCGATATTAACCCCTATAGATTGAGGGATCACCACTTACCTAGGGTAGGGTCATTCTCCTAGACTTTACATGGAATCTCCGATAACTATACCAATACGGATGTATAGTTAAGGGATACAAATATTTCTTCTAAGTAACTCATTCTCTACTAACGAGGAGTACTATCTTAATAGGTACATTGGATACAACATCTTAACTCACAAAGTGTAACCACTCCTTCTTCATATCCTCTCGGTAATAAGCATAAATCCCTCATAGAGTCCTAAACATTCATTATTAAAGGTTAGGGAATACATACTAGACACCACATCTCAACTTACGAAGGGTATCCATCCTCCAAGCTATCTTAGAAAACTCTTGGGAAATAATGAGGTTGCTACTAAACACTTCATATCACGAAGAGTGCTCACCCAAAAACTCCCCTTTTCATTCATTAGTCTTTTAGGAAGCGTAGGTAATGGTCTAGATACTTCATATCTACTCACGAAGTCTGTCCACCCCATAATCCCCCATTAACATTCATTAGCTTCATTCATTAATTTCAATTGTGTGCGTGAGTGTATACAAGAGAGCACACCTTTTCCAATAATCACCATTATCATGACATTGACTTCAAAACATGTTTAATTCTTCATTCATCACATGCTTCACATGAGCATATTCTTCACTTAGATATAATATCATTAAGATGCCATTTCAATCTTCTAAGACATATAATGCATAACCATCATAATTATTATTTCACTTCACATTATATGCCTTCAAGGACACATTCACAAAACATACATTTGTACAATATAAACATGAACTTCAAAAAACTCCGCCACATAGGGTGGACCATACCACTCAAGAGCATTTCATAATAAGAACTAGACAACATAAGCAA
The DNA here is from genome assembly GCA_027705065.1 of Solanum peruvianum. Classification (NCBI taxonomy): domain Eukaryota; kingdom Viridiplantae; phylum Streptophyta; class Magnoliopsida; order Solanales; family Solanaceae; genus Solanum; species Solanum peruvianum. The sequence goes on along the minus strand of JAKWJD010001759.1, from coordinate 36,980,170 downwards.
CTTGACATTCATCCAACCTTTCACCACTTATTCACAATTACTCCAATAATTCATCACAAAATAGACCTTAGGTAAATATCTAAATCACAATATAACCATCAAGAAAACATAACATTAAATCTCCTAATTATTTTCATTAAACCCATTTCATATGATAAAAGTTGATGCAAAAATATAAACATGGTTTCATTGATATTTTGACATTAAAATAATCATTTAACAGTAATAAAAACTCATTTTAATTATTAAAACATTATAAAGAAAAGAACCATACTTAGAGTCAAGGAATAAAGAAGTTGAAGTTTAAAACCCTTTTGTTGAAATCTCGTTACAGTGACTTCTTCAATGGAAGAAGGTTCAAGGATGACTAACAAACCTCAATGAGAAGAAACCCAAGAAAATTTGATGAATGAAACTTCCAAAAACAGCCCTCCTATCTCTTCCTTGACTTCAAGTTTCTATGGAGTTTGGGAAAGTTCTTTCTTGAGAGAGGGTTTTGAATATTTGAAATGAGGGGTCTTGTCTTATGCTAGGACTTAACACTAACTAAAAACACCTATAAAACTAAAATAATCATCCATGGTTCATACAAGTCTCGGGGTGAATTTATAAAAGCACCCCATGCTAGGTAGATTTTTGTGATAGCTTTTACAATGACCCATCGACGACCACTAGCTATGGGGCGTCGCCTGGTCTAGGGGCCGTCTTGCTAGAGAATCAAAAGAGACTGAGGATACATCATGTGGTTTAATATCAAACCACTAAGGGTTGATCTAAGCCCCCAAACGATGGGCCGTCAATAGGACTACGATTTGTTGGTTCTAAGGCATTGATTGGACCTGTCTTGGCAGCTATCTTGTAAAGTCTTGGGTCCTCTTTTGGGAAACCTTGTGGGTCCTAGGTGGATTAGTACCTGGACATTGAACCCCTAAATATAGTAATCTAGGTCTAACATTATCCCACTTCAATTTCAGCCAAAACAAACACGTAAAACTTGCCAAAACACATAAGGCACACAAGCACATTCTAAGGCACACCTTCTGAACGTCATAGACGTTTGACCTCCAAACGTCACCAAACATTATACAGTGACTAAGGATATCATTATAAATCATTTTAGGACTCTACAAACTCATCATACTGATGCTTGTCTCTATTTCTACCTAATTAATTTTAGGGTGTTACATTCTCCCCTACTAGGAATAACATTCGTCCTCGAATGACACTAAACGTTTTTAAGGTCATCAAGGAATCAACTAGCAACATTTAACACATATCATTAAGTTCAAAACACTCATATTTAATAAACCAAGTTAGCAAGGAACACAACTACACATTGATAAGCATTTGCTACAAACATAGGTAACATTTGGAACAAATTCCACAATTCGAAACACACTCTCATATCTTCATTTATGGAAGAACTAACTTTCAAACACTACGTATGCTCATACACATTATTTCTACACAGAATGAAACCATTACTCATGAAAATACAATTAAGTCAAATTTTGACATTCTTTACAATGAATGCCAACATCTTACAATGAAGCATGCTCAAAAATTAAAGAATTCATCTTTCAAGCAATCTAACATGAAGACATGAAAATATGAGTTACAAGACAACAAATAATGATATTATGACATAAACATAACCACCGAAAATAAATAAATCTTTGGGGATTCTTTTGCGGATTAACTCCTTACTCAGTCCCAAGTGCAAAGAAATGATTCTATTTAGGAGCATTTGGATCTAGACCACGTTGAGGAGCTTAGTTGACCTTTTTACCATTTTACTTGAGGTTAGGGAAGTCCCTCATCTTGTGACCCTTATTACCACACCCAAAATAACCATCCGTTCCGGTAAAACACTTACCCAAGTGTTTCTTCCCACAAGTATCACACCTTAACCTCTCAAAAGTATGGCCACCTCCTTGAGAACATTGGTTGGAAACTCTATCCTTGTTCATATGGAATATTCTTGATGATAGAACCTCTTGTTAGGTTTGGGTTGACTAGGTTCATCCACCCTAGGCCTCTAACCATCCCTATTCCTCTTCCTATTTTTGGAATCCTCAATTTATTGGGCATACTAGAATGATCCTAGAGATATCCATATCATAAGGGATCATTGTTGTACGACACTCTTTTTCCACAAAGCTAGACACCCCCATCACAAATTTGTTCATACTAGACCTAAGGTTGACTACTATCGTTGGGGGCATACTTAGAGAGTTGGGTGAATTTGAGAGAGTACTCATTCAGAGTCAATCCCCCTTGTAAGATTCATGAATTCTACCATCTTATTCCCTCCACCCTAAGGGGAAAAACCTATCAAGAAAAGTCGCTTTGAACAATTTCCGATCTACCCGACCTTCACCTTAAAGTCTTTCATCCTTCGTTTGCTCAAAAAACACTTGAGCTACATCATTGACATGATAAGAGGCTAATTCTTCTTCCTCCCTAGGAGTCACACCCATACCTCATCCAAGAATATTTGTGAATCTTCATCCATCTTAGTGCCATGAAAAGTAAGATGATTCATCCTCATGAAATATCGAATCCTAGAAGCGAGAGTACTTATATAAGGTTGAGGTCCACCTCCTTTGTTAGCTTTGGAAACTAAATGATAGCGATGATATGAGATTGAATCGTCATGAGTGGGGTCATATTCATAGGGGCCACCCTTATCTACGTTTTAGTAATATCCCCTTCAACATGGGGAGCTTGAGGGCCTTGGGAAATAGGAGGCATATAGTAATTTAAGGTCCTTGAGTTTATAGAGGTACCTGAGTTTCTTGAGGGGGAACCTCTTCACTCACTTCCTGTTGTTCAACTATCGGGACTTGATCACCACGGGGAGGGATTCTCTCATTAGTTACACCTTCCTCCTTCCTTCTAGCGAGGGCCCTCCTTGTATTCATGCCCTATAAACAGAAGAAAATAGGTTTAGAAACACGTTTTATATAAATCAACTCTAAGGCATGACATTAGAATAATGAAGAAAGTGAAACTTCTACCGCCTTATAACCTCTCACTCATGGGTGTTGTCGTGATTCAAAAAGATGAAAAAGACTCTACTATAGGTGGAATGTGACACTTTTATACCCTAAACTATTTCTCATAACTTATGCTCTGGCACCAAGTTTGTCACGACCCCAAAGTACTCCCTAGAAGTTATGAAAAACCTTGGGTCGGAACAATTGCGTACTTGAACTTTCACAGGTCTTGTACTAGCCTTCTTTCTATCATTCATTACATAAGAAATGAAAGGTAGTGCGTAATTAAAAATTTTCACGAAAATATAATAATAAGGAAGGATTTTTTATCAATACTAAAAGGTAGTGTCATCGTCACAAGCTAACTTAAATACTAAATCTAGAAATCGTAGGGACAAGACCCTTTAGACTGAAAGAAAATACATAATAAGTCTTATACAAGTCTTAAATAAGAACTAAAGAAATAAAGACTATGCCCTCAAATAGAGGAGGACATACTTAGTCTTGAGAGAGTCAATTCCCAAGCTTCTATCTAACCTTCAAGTTTCCTCCAACCTATACTTATAGAGTATTGAAAAGTATGGGGTTAGTACAACTATTGTACTAAGTATGACATATGCAAAAACAAGCGAAAAGAGGACATTTTAATACAAATAAGCCTTCATGCCACGTAAGCGAATCCTTCATGAATATATATGTAAAACAACATCTAAACTCTCATCTAGCACATAGAAAATAACTTCCATAATTTTAGCATAAAGAAAAAATTTACAGTAAACTTGAGGAACATTATAGTAAACCCAACACTTTACAGTAAAATCAACCTTCAACTCACATTGAACTCATTCCCTTAGAAGTTTCCCTAACCAAGGTTATCCTAAGACTCACTAATGTAATAAATGAATGAACCACCCATACAATTCCTTTGATGCACACATAAGTGATCCTCAAGACTACTTATTACAGGCTTACTTTGCACGGGTAACAAGTCCACACTTCATATCTAGTGATTTAAGAAACATACATGCATTTAAATGCTTCACATAGGTTCCCTTACCGACGTGTACTTACAAGTTACACAAAGTACAATGTGAAAATAGCATCCCATACTACTACTCCCACAATGTGCTCCTTGAGGATCCCATGAGATTAGGACACCACATTAATCATTTATAGATTTCATCATACAAGGCATAAATTTAACATGTTTTTTTTAATATTAGATATTAAGTCACATATCTTTATTTACATCACATAATAACTCATTCAGTCATTGCATATAAGGCATAAGGATATTTACTCTATGTAAATCATCCTCTACTAACGAGGAGTAATCATCTAAAAAGGTATATTTGATACAACATCTCAACTCACGAAGTGTAACCACCCCATCTTCATATCCTTTCGGTGATAAGCATAACACCCCCAAAGAGTCTTAAACATTCATTACTAAAGGTTAGGGAATAACTACTAGAAACAACATCTCAACTCACTAAGGGTATCCATCCTCCAATTTATATTATAAAGCTCTTGCAAAATAGTGAGGTTTCTACTAAATGCTTCATCTTAATTCACCAAAAGTGTTCACCACAAACCTCCCCTTTCATTCATTAGTCTTTTAGGAAGATTAGGGAATGGTATAGACACATCATATCTACTCACGAAGAGTGTCTACCCCACAATTCCCCATTCACATTCATTAGGTTCATTCGTTCATTTCAAGTGTGTGTGTAAGTGTATACAAGATAGCACACCTTTTCACATAATAACCATTCTCATGACATTGACTTCTAACCATGTTTACTTCTTCATTCATCACATTTCATACACTAGCATGCTTAACATGAACATATTCTTCACTAAGACATAATATCATTAAGATGCACATTTCAATCTTCTAAGACATATCATGCATAACCATCATAATCATCATTTCAATTCACATTATATGCCTTCAAGGCCACATTCACAATACACACATTTGTACAATATAATCATGAACTTCAAATAATCACCGCCACCAAGATGGATCATACCACTCTAGAGCTTTCATAATAAGAACTAGAAAACATAACCAACTTACCATTCATCAAAGCTTTCACCACCTATTCACAATTACTCCAATAATTAATGACAAAATAGACCTTAGGTAAGTAGCTTAATCACAATACAACCATTATGAAAATAAAACTTTAACATCTCCTTACCATTGTCATTAAACCCATTTCATAAGCTAAAAGTTGATAAAAAGGCATAAACATGGTTTCATTGAAGTTTTGACATTAAACTCATTATTTAACACTAAGAAAAATTTATTTTAATCATTAAAAAATTATTAGGCAGAGACCCGTACTTAGAGTTAAGGAATACAGAAAGAGAAGTCTGAAACCTTTTTCTTGAAATCTCTTTATAGTGATTCGTTGAATGTAAGTAGGCTAAAGGATGACTAACATACCTCAATGATAAGAAACCCAAGAAAATTTAATGAAGGAAACGTCCACTACCAGACCTCCTAGAGCTTCCTTGAGTTCAAGCTTCTATGGAGTTTGGGAGAGTTCTTTCTTGAGAGAGGGTTTTGAATATTTGAAATGAGGGGTGTTTTCTAGGTTTAGGACTTAAAAGTTTATTAAACACCAATAAAACCTAAAAATAATCATCCATGTTTCATATAATGCTTGGGGTGAATATAAATAAACACCCCAAGCTATGCAGACTTTTGTGACAACTTATGCTGTGACCAATCGACGGCCACTAGCTATAGGGAGTCGCCACTACTAGGGCGTCGATCGGGAATGAGGATACATAATAGGGGTTGAAATCCTACCACTAAGGGTGGATATACTCCCCCAAACGAAGGCTAGTTAGTAGGACTATGGTCTGTTGGTGCTAGGGCATCGATTGGACCTGTCTTGGCAGCTTTGTTGTCAAGTTTTGGGTCATCTTCTAGGACCCCTTATGGGTCCTAGGTGGAGTCGTACCCATAATTGAATCCTTAACATATTCATCTATGTCTTAATAATCCCTCTTCAACCAAATCGAACAAGTAATACTTTCCAAAACACATAAGGATACACAAGCATATTCTAAGGAACACCTTCCGAATGTCATGGACGTTCTTGGACGTTTTACCTCTAGACGTCATCAAACATTATACAGTGCCTAAGGAAATCATTATAAATCATTTAATGACGTTAGAAACTCATAAAACTCATGCTTTGATCTAGTTCAACCTAATTCATTTAGGCTGTTACACATGCCTCCACAAAGAGCAGTAAAAGGTCATCCAAGTAGGAGGAATGTTGAAGAACATGAGTTACCAAATGCACCTAAAATGCAATCTCAAGGTAAAGTCACTAATGTTGAATTCATAGAAGCAATCGGGATGTCGAGCCAAGAGGTGACTCATCAGTTTGGGCAACAGAGAGGAGATCGAAAGAAGGGGATGACACTTTAAGGATTCCTGAGTCATTGAGAATGAACCCTCCAAGTCTCACTTGTTCAAGAAGTACTAAGGATCCAGAGAAATTTATTAAGGAGCTCAAGAAGGTATTTTATGTTATGCATGGTGTTGATTCTTAATGAGTTGAACTAGCTGTATATGAACTGAAGAATTTTGCTAGGAGTGTCACGACCCAAATCGGGGACGCGACTGCACCCACATTTACCCTCCTATGTGAGCGAACCAACCCATATAAACCTTAACATTTCAATGTATAACAACAGAAAATAATGCGGAAGACTTAAACTCATAAATAAAACAATTCAAAACTTATTATTACTATCCCCAAAATCTGGAAGTCATCATCACAAGAACATCTATGATCAAATTACTAACTAAGAATATTCTAAGAAGCTAAAACAAGTAAAAAGCTAGTCCATGCCGGAAGTTCAAGGCATCAAGACTTGAAGAAGAAGATCCAGTCCAAGCTAGAAGCATTAGCTCACCCTGAAGATCCGGTGTGACGAAGACTGGCTTGATTTACTGCTGAGTTGAAGTTGACGGAATGTTTGCTGCATTACACAAATAACAAAGAGGAAAACATAAAAGTAGGGGGTCAGCACAACCACACGTACTGAGTAGATATCATCGGCCAACTCAAAATAGAAGATAATATATATCAAGTAATATTATAAATCAACTATAAACTCAACATGTAGCAACAACAAGTATTATAATCGTCAATACATACCATCAAGTTCATCCATGAGGGCTCAAGCCTCAATACCATACTCATTTGGGAATTAAGTTCATTATGTTGAGTATATTAACATCTTTCAAGATTCATTATCTTTCTTCCTCTTGTGTCGGTACGTGACACTCCGATCCCCTATATGTGTCGGAACGTGACACTCTGATCCCCTATATGTGTCGGAACGTGACACTCCGATCCCCTATATGTGTCGGTATGTGACACTCCGATCCCCTATATGTGTCGGTACGTGACACTCCGATCCCCTATATCTACGTGTCGGTTCGTGACACCCGTCCCACTAATACTATGTGTCGGAACGTGACACTCCGATCCACTAATACTATGTGTCGGAACGTGACACTCCGATCCACTAATACTATGTGTCGGAACGTGACACTCCGATCCACTAAATTCATTCTATCCGTTCATCAAGCCTTCTCTATACCAAGGCATCATCAATCCCATTACTTTATTTCATCAAGCCCTCTTTTATACCAAGGCATCATCATTAATATCGTAGATTAAAGTTTCTTTCAAGATTTGGGATTCAATGGTTTTCATCATGCTTGTTTTATCAAAATCACATAATCATATTCATGCAAGCATACAATTAAGCATATAGACAGGTTTACAATACCACTAATACATATCATACCCTATTAAGAGTTCACTACGAATATCGTAAAAACCATAACCTACCTCCACCGAAGACTAGTGATCAAGCAAGAATTCCAAAGCTTTGATATCCTTTTCCCTTGTTCGACTCTCTCTCTCAATCGATCAATCTCCCTCTCTCTTTTCTTTTGTTTTGTTTTATTCCAACCCTCTTTCCTTTACCCTAATTATCATATAATTAAGAATAAAAGAGGACAATAAAACCCCCTAATTAACTTAAGGTTACCTCTTTTAACCCCCAAGTAATTAGACTTATTAATGTTAACCCTCAATCTTTATAATTAAGGAAAGAATAGTCCAAAACGACCCTTAAAACGTGTGGAGAAATCCTAACTGCCTGGGATTTGCGCAACCTGTGACGGGCCGTCGTGCCTCCCCAAATTCCAGGTGAACTGTGACGGCCCGTCACCCTGTGACGGTCCGTCATGCACCTCCGTCCTGACGGTCAGAGACTCAATTTTTGGTACCCAATTTCAGAATTCCTAAGTATATTGAAACGGTGCCTCACGACGGTTCGTCGTATATGTGACGGCACGTCCTGCAGGTCCGTCACAAATTACAGAGAGTCGATTTTAATATCCAAATTGAAGAATTCTAAGTGTCATGGAACGAAACCTCCTCGACGGGCCGTCGTGACCACGACGGTCCGTCGTGACTTCCGTCGTCCCAGCCAGTTTTTCCAGAATTAAAATCTGCTGCTCAAAACGACTAAACAGGTCGTTACAATAGATACCAATTTACCCATCGTTCGTCCCCGAACGATCAAAAGAAGAAAAATAATGGCGAAAAGGAGTACCTGAATCTGTAAACAGATGTGGGTATTTTTCTTGCATATCTGCCTCCTTCTCCCAAGTAGCCTCTTCAACCGGTCGATTCTTCCATTGAACTTTGATGGATGCAATCTCTCTCGACCTCAACTTGCGAACCTCTCTATCTAAAATAGCAACCGGTTCCTCTTCATAAGTCAAGTTCTCATCCAACAAAACTGAATCCCAACGGATAATGTAATTTCCATCTCCGTGGTACCTTTTTAACATGGACACATGAAATACCGGATGCACTCCGGACAGCCCTGGGGGCAAGGCTAATTCATAAGACACCTCCCCTATTCGCTTAAGCACTTAGAATGGTCCAATATACCTTGGATTTAACTTACCTCTTTTACCAAACCGCATCACCCCTTTCATTGGTGAAACCTTCAACAAGACTTGTTCACCTTCCATGAACTCCAAATCTCTAACCTTTCGGTCTGCATACTCCTTTTGTCTACTTTGCGCCGCTTGAAGCTTTTCTTGAATAGCTTTCACCTTCTCCATAGAATCTCTCAACAGATCAGTCCCCCAAGGTCTAACTTCAAAGGCATCAAACCAACCGATGGGAGATCTACACCTCCTCCCATACAATGCTTCAAATGGAGCCATATCAATACTGGAGTGATAGCTATTATTGTATGAAAACTCCGCCAAAGGTAAAAAGCTATCCCAATGTCTTCCAAACTCTATCACACATGCACGAAGCATATCCTCCAACACTTGAATAGTTCACTAAGACTGACCATCAGTCTGAGGGTGAAACGCAGTACTAAGGTCCAACTTAGTACCTAATTCAGCATGTAATGTCCTCCAAAACTTAGAAGTAAACTGCGTACCTCTATCTGATATGATGGAGAGTGGAACTCCATGCAACCGAACGATCTCTGAGATGTAGATCTTGGCTAACTTCTCTGCATTGTAGGTCACCTTGACAGGAATGAAGTGAGCAGACTTAGTTAACCTATCAACAATCACCCAAATGGAATCATACTTACCCAAGGTCTTTGGAAGACCAACCACAAAGTCCATTGCGATTCTCTCCCACTTCCATTCAGGAATGGGCATTCTCTGAAGTGTTCCTCCGGGCCTTTGGTGTTCATACTTTACTTGTTGACAATTTGGACATTTGGCAACAAACTCAACAATATCTCGCTTCATTCTACTCCACCAGAAGTGTTGCTTTAGGTCGCGATACATCTTGGTTGCACCAGGATGTATAGAATATCCGGAACTATGAGCCTCTGTCAGAATAGTGGTGATCAAATCATCGATGCGGGGTACACATACCCTTCCCTTAATCCTCAAAACACCTTCCTCATCAATTATTGCTTCCTTAGCCTCTCCTCGCAATACTTTATCTCGAATCCGGATCAATTTCTCATCATCAAACTGTTTTCCCTTGATCTGGTCAAGGAAAGAAGATCTTGCCTCTACACAAGCTAACAATCCTCCATTCTCATTTATTTCTAACCTCATAAGGTCATTAGCCAAAATCTGCACTTCTCTAGCCAATGGGCATCTAGAAGCTTGCAAATGAGCTAGACTTCCTATGCTTCCGGCCTTTTTACTCAAGGCATCTGCCACAACATTCGCCTTTCCCGAATGATACAAGATAGTGATGTCGTAGTCCTTCAGTAGTTCCATCCATCTCCTCTGTCTCAAATTCAAATCTTTCTGAGTAAAGACATACTGTAGGCTACGATGGTCCGTATAGACCTCACACTTAACCCCATATAAATAATGCCTCCATTGCTTCAATGCAAACACTACCGCGGCCAATTCCAAGTCATGAGTTGGATAGTTACGTTCATGCACTTTTAATTGTCTTGAAGCATATGCAATCACGTTCTTTTCTTGCATTAGCACTGCACCCAAACCCGTATAGGATGCATCACAATAGACAATGAAATTTTTACCCTCTACTGGCAAGGTAATAATAGGTGCGGTGGTCAACAAAGTCTTGAGTTTCTGGAAGCTTTTCTCGCACTCATCCGACCATACAAATGGAACATTCTGCTTAGTCAAGTTCGTCAATTGGGAAGCAATAGAAGAGAATCCCTTGATAAATCGGCGGTAGTAGCTAGCTAAACCCACAAAACTCCTTATTTCTGACACGTTTGTAGGTCTTACCCAATTCTTCACTGTCTCAATCTTGGATGGATCCACCATCACTCCATCCTTAGAAGCCACGTGCCCCAAGAAGGACACTGAATCTAGCCAAAACTCACACTTGGAGAATTTCGCATAAAGCTTTTTCTTCCTTAACAACTCTAACACCATTCTCAAATGCTCCTCATGTTCCTTATTACTCTTGGAGTATATCAGTATATCATCAATAAACACGATCACAAAGAGGTCCAAATATGGCTTGAAAATCCCGTTCATCAAGCTCATGAAGGCAGCAGGGGCATTCGTAAGACCAAAAGACATTACCACAAATTCATAATGCCCATACCTAGTTCGAAACGCAGTCTTTGGCACATCCGTTGCCCGTATCTTCAATTGATGATAACCGGATCTCAAGTCAATTTTAGAGAAGACACAAGCACCTTGTAACTGATCGAACAAGTCATCAATACGAGGAATGGGGTACTTGTTCTTAATAGTTACCTTGTTCAGTTGTCTGTAGTCTATGCACATCCGAAAGCTCCCATCCTTCTTCTTCACGAACAAAACCGGAGCACCCCAAGGGGATGCACTTGGTCAAATGAAGCCTTTGCTCAACAACTCTTGAAGTTGTGCCTTCAACTCTCTTAACTCCGCGGGAGCCATTCTATAAGGGGGTATAGAAATGGGGCGAGTACCCGGTTCAAGATCAATGCAGAAGTCTATATCCCTATCTGGTGGCATACCAGGAAGATCTGCGGGGAACACATCCAAAAACTCACGGACTACCGAAACTGACTCAATCGAGGGTACCTGGGTGGTGTCATCCTTAAGATGTGCCAAGAAAGCTAAACACCCTTTACTCACCATTTTCTTAGCACGAAGAAAGGAGATGATACGCACCGGATTGGAAGTGTAGTCACCCTCCCACTCTAACGGATCTGCCCCGGGCTTGGCTAACGTCACTGTTTTAGCATTACAATCCAAAATCGCAAAATTCGGAGAAAGCCAAGTCATACCCAGAATTACATCAAAGTCACCCATTTCTAAAATAACCAAATCTACATAAGTGTTGCTCCCCACAAAATTCACCAAACAAGACCTATATACTTTTTCGACTATCACAGACTCACCCACCGGAGTAGAAACACGAATAGGCGTGTCAAGTAATTCACAATGTAAATTTAGACCATTAGCAAATGATGAAGATACATATGAAAACGTGGATCCAGGGTCAAATAATACAGATGCCATGCAATCACAAACCAAATGATTACCTGTGATAACAGCATCAGATGCCTCCGCTTCAGATCTCCCAGGGAAAGCGTAACAATGGGCCCTATCGTTTGTCTGTCCGTTTACCCTACCATGTTGTGTAGTAGTGGCTCCGTTTTGCCCATCACCTCTGCCGTTTTGGTGACCACCATTACCTTGACCACCACGTCCTCCAGAAAAGCGGCCTCTACCATGACCACCTCTACCTCTAGCTATTGGGGGTCTGTAACTCTATTTTGGACAATTCCTCCTAATATGTCCAATCTCCCCACATCCATAGCACTCTCTGGAGTTAGGCATAGGTCTCTCGGAGTAGTGTTGACCGTTCTGAGGTGGACCCCCAACTACAGTTTGTAGTGAAGACTGTATTGGTCGAACTGAGTGACCTCCGGAGTTCTGTCCTCTAGTATACGAACCGTTGAACTCACCTCCCTTTCGAAACCTCTTCGATGTCGATGTCGTGGTGAAGTCGTCTGGTTTCACTCCTTCCACCTCTATCACAAAGTCTACCACCTCTTGGAAGGATGTTGCCGTTGTCGCTATCTGTAAGGCCGAAATCCGCAATTCTGACCTCAACCCCTTCACAAAACGGCGAATCCGTTCTTGTGGACTGAAACAGAGTTGGGTGGCATACCTAGATAATGCACGGAATTTAGCCTCATATGCGTTAACCGTCATCCTACCTTGCTCGAGACTCAAGAACTCATCCCTTTTTCTATCTCTCAACGTCCTTGGGATATACTTCTCGATAAACAGGGTAGAGAATGATTCCCAAGTCATCGGTGGTGCCTCTGTTGGTTGACACTCAACATGTGACCGCCACCACATTTTGGCGTTCCCTTGAAACTGATAGCTTACGAACTCAACGCCAAACCGTTCTACTATACCCATCTTGTGTAGTAGCTCATGACAATCAACCAGAAAATCGTAGGCATCCTCTGATTCTGCGCACTTAAAGACTGGAGGTTTCAATTTCAAGAACTTACTGAAAAGTTCATGCTGATCATTTGTCATAATAGGCCCAGTAGTCAGACGTGGAAATGTGCCTATTCCTAATGATGCATCCATGCAGGGAGCCATAGTAGCCGCATGTCGTATCTTTGAAACCGGAGGTGTTGGTGCAGAAACCACTGGAGGTGCCTGACCCTGATCGGATAACCCACTAAGATAAGCAAGTACCTGGTTGATCATCTCTGGGGTGGGTTGGGGTGGCATTTCCTCATTCTGCCCTTGTTCATTCTCCCCTTCCTCACCCTCTCTTACCGCTTCCTCAGTAGATGGAGGAGTCACCGCCCTAGTATCAGATGGGCTAGGGGCTCGTCCTCTTCCTCTAGAGGACGTCCTCCCACGACCTCTTCCACGGCCTCTTGCCACTGATCTTCCTCGAGCCACAGCCCTAGTGGCTGGCTCAGTAGTTTCCTGTCTTTCCGTTGTTGCTGCTGGTGTTGTCGTTGCTCTAGTTCTAACCATCTGCGAGTTAGAATGAAGATGGTTAGATACCAATTTGTATCACCTAGATACCAATTGGACTCAAGTAGTAGCACGAAAGAAGAATGAAAGAATGGAATTTTCCTCAAGTCTTATAGCCTCTCAAAGAAAAGTAAAGGCGTCCCCCTACCGTTCCTTAAGACTCTACTAGACTCGTTCTTGTGTGATGAGACCAATGAACCTAATGCTCTGATACCAAGTTTGTCACGACCCAAATCGGGGACGCGACTGGCACCCACATTTACCCTCCTATGTGAGCGAACCAACCCATATAAACCTTAACATTTCAATGTATAACAACAGAAAATAATGCGGAAGACTTAAACTCATAAATAAAACAATTCAAAACTTATTATTACTATCCCCAAAATCTGGAAGTCATCATCACAAGAACATCTATGATCAAATTACTAACTAAGAATATTCTAAGAAGCTAAAACAAGTAAAAAGCTAGTCCATGCTGGAAGTTCAAGGCATCAAGACTTGAAGAAGAAGATCCAGTCCAAGCTAGAAGCATTAGCTCACCCTGAAGATCCGGTGTGACGAAGACTGTCTTGATTTACTGCTGAGTTGAAGTTGACGGAATGTTTGCTGCATTACACAAATAACAAAGAGGAAAACATAAAAGTAGGGGGTCAGTACAACCACACGTACTGAGTAGATATCATCGGCCAACTCAAAATAGAAGATAATATATATCAAGTAATATTATAAATCAACTATAAACTCAACATGTAGCAACAACAAGTATTATAATCGTCAATACATACCATCAAGTTCATCCATGAGGGCTCAAGCCTCAATACCATACTCATTTGGGAATTAAGTTCATTATGTTGAGTATATTAACATCTTTCAAGATTCATTATCTTTCTTCCTCTTGTGTCGGTACGTGACACTCCGATCCCCTATATGTGTCGGAACGTGACACTCCGATCCCCTATATGTGTCGGAATGTGACACTCCGATCCCCTATATGTGTCGGTACGTGACACTCCGATCCCCTATATGTGTCGGTACGTGACACTCCGATCCCCTATATCTACGTGTCGGTTCGTGACACCCGTCCCACTAATACTATGTGTCGGAACGTGACACTCCGATCCACTAATACTATGTGTCGGAACGTGACACTCCGATCCACTAATACTATGTGTCGGAACGTGACATTCCGATCCACTAAATTCATTCTATCCGTTCATCAAGCCTTCTCTATACCAAGGCATCATCAATCCCATTACTTTATTTCATCAAGCCCTCTTTTATACCAAGGCATCATCAATAATATCGTAGATTAAAGTTTCTTTCAAGATTTGGGATTCAATGGTTTTCATCATGCTTGTTTTATCAAAATCACATAATCATATTCATGCAAGCATACAATTAAGCATATAGACAGGTTTACAATACCACTAATACATATCATACCCTATTAATAGTTCACTACGAATATCGTAAAAACCATAACCTACCTCCACCGAAGACTAGTGATCAAGCAAGAATTCCAAAGCTTTGATATCATTTTCCCTTGTTTGACTCTCTCTCTCAATCGATCAATCTCCCTCTCTCTTTTCTTTTGTTTTGTTTTATTCCAACCCTCTTTCCTTTACCCTAATTATCATATAATTAAGAATAAAAGAGGACAATAAAACCCCCTAATTAACTTAAGGTTACGTCTTTTAACCCCCAAGTAATTAGACTTATTAATGTTAACCCTCAATCTTTATAATTAAGGAAAGAATAGTCCAAAACGACCCTTAAAACGTGTGGAGAAATCCTAAACTGCCTGGGATTTGCGCAACCTGTGACGGGCCGTCGTGCCTCCCCAAATTCCAGGTGAACTGTGACGGCCCGTCACCCCTGTGACGGTCCGTCCTGCACCTCCGTCCTGACGGTCAGAGACTCAATTTTCGGTACCCAATTTCAGAATTCCTAAGTATATTGAAACGGTGCCTCACGACGGTTCGTCGTATATGTGACGGCACGTCCTGCAGGTCCGTCACAAATTACAGAGAGTCGATTTTAATATCCAAATTGAAGAATTCTAAGTGTCATGGAACGAAACCTCCTCGACGGGCCGTCGTGACCACGACGGTCCGTCATGACTTCCGTCGTCCCAGCCAGTTTTTCCAGAATTAAAATCTGCTGCTCAAAATGACTAAACAAGTCGTTACAAGGAGTTTGTTTGACTAGTGGAAGGGGGTAGAGCCGATGATGCACCACCAGCGAAATGGGCATATTATGAGAAAGCTTTCTTGGGGATTTTATTTCCTTGAGAACTGAAAGAGGCGAAGGTACATGAGTTACTCACACTTAAGCAAGTTTCTTTTAGTATCCAATAATATGGGTTGAACTTTACCGAACTATCCCATTATCCTCCGAAAATGGTTGCATACATGAGGAGTAGGACGAAACTGTTTGTTGCTTAGTTTCTCATCTATCAAGTAAAGAAGGTCGGGCAAAAATGATTATTGGGGACATGGACATTTCGAGGTTGATGATCTATGTAAATAATGTATAGGAAGAGAAGCTTAGAGGTAGAGTGGAGATCAAGAACAAGGGGGATAATACGTGTAATGAGTTAGGGAGGCATAAAAGTAATTCCAATCAGTCATCTTTCCAACACAAACAAAATGGACCGGCTCCATCATCTTCTAGTAAACTTGAAACTAGGTATAAAGGTGTGTATTCTAGCCAGAATTAACATAACTTAAGATCTAGACCTGCGCAGTTTCAGGGTAGTGTGGAATAAAGAGGTAATCGGGCTCCTGTATATGCTAGGTGTGATAAAATCAAACAAGGAAATTTTTCGTCAGGGCCAAATATGTGGCTTCAAGTGTGGACAAGAGGGTCACGTCAAAAAAGTGTGTCTAAAGAACATGCAAGGAAATAGTATGGAGGATCAAACCGCTTATATGTTATAAACAATAACCAAGAGCGCAAGAAGATTTTCCAGATGTTGTCACTAGTATTATTTGGGTATTTAACTCTTATGTTTATGCTTAGATAAAACCAATAGCGAGTTTATATTTTGTAAATCCATATGTTGTTATGTATTTTGATGTTATTCCTGAACAACTTAGTGAAACCTTCGGTGTTTCTACTCCTTTTGGTGAGTCTTTTCTAGGTGAGTGGGTTTATGATGATTGTCCCGTTACCATTAACCATAAGTACCATGGATGATTTAATTGTGTTAAACACGATAGATTTCGATGTCATTCTTGTTATAGACTGGCTTCATGCCTTCTATGCATCAAGAAATTGTAGAACACAAGTTGTCAAGTTTTAGTTTTCAAATGAGCAAGTCTTACCGTGGAAAAACAATTTAGCAGCGCATAAGGGTCATTTCAAGTCATACCTAAAAGCAAGGAAAGAATTTTCTAAGGGGTGTGTCTATAACGTAGTCCAAGTGAATGACTCTAGTGTTGAGATACCTCCTATTCAGTTAGTTTTAGTTTCAGTAGTAAAAGAGTTTCCAGAAGTCTTTCTAGATGATCTATTGGAATCTCTCTTGAGAGAGAAATAGACTTCGACATATACATAATTCCAGATATTCATCCTATATCTATTTAACCATATAGAATGTCACTAGTAGAGTTCAAAGAGTTTAAAGAACATGTCACACCCAACCATCGATGAGGCAGATAAGTACCTTATGAACAGATGTTTTACAAGTAACATATGATGAGAAAATAAACTACTATGCAGATTACTGATGAGAAGCTTAATATACAACACATTTTGACTAGCTGAACTTCTACATGCGACAAGTGAAATTACAACTACAAATGATAGCCTTACAATGTCTACAAAGCCTCTATTGCAATCCATGAAAGTGTGTCATGCCTCGAGCTACCCCTGAGACATGGACACGGGACCTAGGACCAGAAGTGATCCCAAGCTAACCCTGCTTGCATGATCACCAATATACTAAAGATAATAACTTACTGCGTAAGTTATATCATAATGTAAATTGAAAAGATGGGGAATACCATATTCTATAACTGAGATATTTGAAAACTGATGATTTTAATAAAAAGAAAATATCAACTCAATACTAATCTAAAACTAACTATGTCTGAAATAAGCCTCAAACTAACCAGAAATGTTGGGACAAGGCCCAATCTTAGTCTAGGTATACGAAAACTAAAAGACCAAAACACTAAAAGAAACTCATGAATATTGTCCTTGGAAAATAAGGAATAACCACTGATTCTACTGAACTAGAAATCGAACATCGATCTATGAGGCATCTGGATACATCAGTTCTTGAAAGGTACTGAGCATGTAGGATAGAGTAAATCTAATATAAAAGATAATTGAACAAGTGCAAAAGTAAGTATAATATTTTGGACATGATATACTGAATTATGATCTAACTGGATGAAAATGACAAAATTTATAGCATGTTGAGGCTAAATAATAACTGAACTGTAAATATGGTCAATACAATAGAGTCTGAGTGAACTGTGGGACCTACTAATAACCGATAATAAAACTACAATAGATAAATGGGGAATATGATGTATACGCCCCATCGAGAGGACCCAATATACCCTGCTAGAGGTACAATGGCATGCTGTCGTGATCACTAAACTGATGCCCATAGAGGGGAGTTACAAACTAATTTGCTAGTAGTTCTGGGACTGATTGGATACGCTGAACCCTAGTCAAACTCTCTACTGTGATACTCCCAATAAATAAAGTGATCAATACATTATGACTGAATTTCAGTAAATACTACATAGATCAAAACTGAACATACAAACTGAGAATGCAAGATTAACATGATAATGATGCATTAATAACTAAGGCATGTATATTTGAAGTAACTAAAATATCTAACGTAGTATGTATAATTCAAGAACTAAAGAAATACATAGCTAGAGTTATGAAATTCGTGCGCTAAATTGAATTATAACTTTATAATGTTATTTGGAATGTAAATTTAACAAATTTATGATGATCAGTTGTAATTATAGAAACCCTAGGTAAATCATGATATGAGAATCAAGAAATGGGATATAATGGGTAAAGGAACCCTCTAGTGAAATCTCACATATATGGTGATGAAATCCACGGACAAATATTTAGATTTTGGGTCTAGAACTTAGGGAACCTTGCTCCATTCTTAAATTAGGCTTCTTGACGTTTTTCTCATTTCTTGCTCCTAATTTTCTAAATTTTGATTTAATGATTTGACTTAGTTAAGTTTTGATTATGTTTCTAGGCTTAAACTGACTAAAATTTGATGATTTAGGGTCAAAACGCCGTATTTTAGGGATTAAACAAAGTGGGAAAAGACCAAAAGACCCCTGAGTTAATTGTTTTCGCACCAAAGGATGATATGGACAGACAGACCGTTGTTCAATTGACGGTTAATCATTTTGCTCCGTAGGTTGTGTCCTTTTTGAAGGCCTTTACTAAAACGGGCATAACTTTTTACTTGGAGCTCTAATTTTAGAAAACGCTGTGACTATGGAAAAATAATTTTATTATCTATCATTTAATAGGTCATGGGACAGGTAATTTAGTTTTTTCTAAGAGTTATAATCATTTGAATTTAACCCAATAACATTTTCCCCCTAACTGTCTGCAAAATTTGAACTACGGTCCGTAGATCCATCTATGGACAATAATGATCAATCGTGGTTAATGTTTGAGGCTGGATAAATGGGCAGTTGATCGATGGGCACATACTATATACTTGCATGATCGATCATAGCGGTAGTTTTGATGATCACCTTCCTCTTATTTAGTTATACTACAATAATAGCAACTATTCCATCATTTGGATGGCCCCTTATGAGGCACTGTATGGGCGTATATGTAGATCTCTTGTTGGTTGGTTTGGAGTAGGAGAAATAGCTTTGATAAGACAAGATTCAGTCATTCATGCTATGGAGAAAGTGCAACCCATTAGAGATAGACTTAAGACAACCCAGAGTCATTAGAAATCTTATGCAGATGTAAGGAGAAGGGAATTAGAATTCTATGTTGATGATTAAGTTTTCCTGAAAGTGTCACCTTTTAAAGGGGTGATTAGATTTGGCAATAAAGAGATGCTCAGTCCTATATATGTAGGCCCTTAGAAGATATTGAAAAGTGTTGGCAAGGTGGCATATGAGTTATAGTTGCCAGTAGAACTAGCAGCAGTGCATCCAGTCTTCCACATCACGCTCTTGAAGAAGTGTGTGGGTGACCCAACCTATATAGTGTCATTAGAGAGTGTGGTTGTGAAAGATGGTCTTTCTTATAAAGATGTACCAGTTGAGATTGTTGACAGTCAAGTTAGAATGTTTAGAAACAAATAAGTCGCATCAGTGAAGCTTTTGTAGAGGAGTCGGTCCATAGAAAGAGCTACATGGGAAGCAGAAGAAACCATGAAAGACAAGTAACCTCACCTCTTTCTTTTTGATTCCACTCCTGCTTGAGTAATAGTTCCCCTTCAGTTTTCAAGTATTCATGCTTGAATTCAGCCTTAAAATCATGTTTCCTCAGTTTATACTTGCATTTTCAGCGTATTTGCATGTTCTTGGAACTTAATCCAGTCACAAACTTAGTTTTTCAGTGTTTGATAGTAGGGACTACAACTCTCTCCCTGTATTTTAACTAGTTTAGTCTTCATTCAAGGACGAATGTTCCCAAGGAAGAGATAATGTAACACCCTGTAACTAAAACAAACCAGAAATCAGCTTTCAGAAATCTGCAAGTGCAATCGATGATCACTATCGACGTACTGTAGTCTGATCTACGACCCATATTACACATCCGTCATTTGTGACTGAAAATCTCCCATGATGGAGGCCTAAAAAAATTACCAAGTGTCGATCCACAGATAGCCTTACCGTTCGTAAGTTAGACTACGGTCTGTAGTTTGTGTCCGTCGATCCTCACTTAGTCAATTTTTTGGGCTGCGTCATAGGATAGTTTCATTCACAAACACGGATGTGCAGTACGAGCCATAAAGAAGACTACGGTCCATCAATAATGATCGTCAATTGATACTGCATATTTTTTAATAGCTTATTTCTTGTTTTTTTAGATACGACGTGTTACAATGTGCAAGTATCAAAAGTAAGCATAGTAAAGACTCATAAAAGACCCTAATCAACGTGGAGATCGCCAACAACCGTTGAGTATCATTTTCTTCTATTTGGGAGATCTACTTTTGACTACTTGTACCTGTAGAATGAAATGCAGCGCCCCTAATAACTCGTTAGTATGAAAGAATGTATTGAATATGACAACCACATGTAAAATGAGAGCTCAAGTGAAACCAAATACCAATAGATAAGGATTACACACTAACTTTGCTTGCACTTATGGAATCGTGCATGTTACATTCTTTTCAATACGGTATTTTACTGTATAATCTTTATAAGATATATGATACGAATGACCAGCTGATTAGCGGTAGAAAAGGATGATATATGCTACGCATTTTACCCCTGAAATGCTTCATTCATAATTCCACAAATTGGGATCAGCCCATACTATGTTTTCACCCCTGAGATGCCACCATCTTAGACCAATTGAGATCGGACCATGTAGGATTTCTCCCCTGAGCTGCCACCCTCTTATACCAATTAGGATCGGCCAATGCTAGGCTTTGTCCCCTGAGCTGCCACCCATACTTATACAGATTGCTTCACTTAGATGATTTATTCATTGAGATTGTTGTTTTGATGTTCATAACACGTTTGTGATTTCTGTTTTGGTTGTCATAATCCTTGTTTATTTGGAACTACGGATCGGTAGTAGAAGACATATTAATATTGACTTACAATAATAACAATGACATGGGAAGCAAATATGACATGTATGTGTAATACTAGGATCTTATATAACTTAGTTTTCATTTTGATATCTCAAATTGAAGCACATATCAAGTGAAGTAATTTAACATTCAACAAAGATATTTAAACTAGATATGATAGACAAATAGTAACTAACTATTACCAAATACAAGGTATACATGAAAGTGGAACCAAAGGAGAACGTGGATAGATTTAACTTAATGACATATACATATTCAAAGTAATTACTTATAAACGTACAATAGAGCAAGTAGTGATCCTACGAGTTAACATAAATAGTCAAACACAATGGGAGTAATAACCACGACAGGGAACATATTAACATGTGACAAAAAGACATATCTATAAGAAATTGGAGAAAATTGGCATGATATAGGCACATTGTACCATGTGTAATCTAGGATACATTTGATTTATATAAAGGGAAATGCGTGCCAGGATATTTTGATGATGAAACAAGATTAAGACTATGCTTGGTATAGTAAGCATTTTAATTTAGTAATATACTCATATTAGAGTACCCACTTCAATGTTCCAGAAAGTACGAACTGCAACTATGGATTAGTCACTACCAAGGGCACTTAAAAAGCTTACTTTTCTAATGCGAGTGTTGGATTCATGCCAAAGAAATAAGAAATCGAATAGTCTTACATGCCATGTTATACAATTCAAAAAGATTGAATTAAGATCTTTCTCTTCAAATTAATAATCTACAATAAAATAAGTTATAAGATTAGTATTAGTAGATAATCAATCAATCTGAGCTACTTGATTTCGCCAAAATAGTAGCCAAGTAGTAGGGATGCAATTTATCTAGCCAACATTTTATTTTTTTGCCTTCGCCTTAGATCACGTCTATATACTGTACAACCTTCATATCTGGTCCTCCCTAAAACTCCCTACAATATTTAAGTTTTTAAAGTATCCTTAAGTTCTCCACTCCTGCAGTCACCTCCCTTATCATTACATACATAAAACAATCCTTAAACCTTATTTAATGTAGCAAAAGCAATATGAATCATGGTTTCTTATCACTAGCACTTGAAGAGCTAACATTACTTTTAAAACAATTAAACAATTCATAACTAAATTTAAAGAGGACTCCCTTCCATGGCTGTCCCAACATGCACTAATTACCAGAATATCCTCCCCAATATTTTACAATGTAAAAGTAACAATTTCCAACTCCCTAACACATACCAAGTGTCCTAATTAATTCAAGCACAAGAGAGAAAAAATTGCAATAGCTTACATTGTCGGATTGAACTACCACGACTTAGATTCTTCAAGGTAAATGTTGTACACTTTAATTTGTTTTAAACTATACCTTCCAATAGCTTGAACTCCATATATTCAAGAACACTAATGGTATTTAATGGTTGATGTATGAAGCTATGAGATAGAAAAGAGAAAGCTCTAGAAATTAGTTTATTGTCAAAGTAAAAATGGTTGAAAAATCTGATATCAAGCCCTTTTAAATGGACATTCTTTGTCCGACTTTCTCACTCATTTTGGGCCATAATTTGTCAAGTAGGTGACCCACCTACTTGGACTTTTTACTTGGGCCATTTTTACTTGAGAACATTGGGCGTTTTGCCACGTTACTTATACTTAATTTGCAGCCAGCATGTATCTTTAATTTAGACCATAGATCTAAGTAGGTGATGCACCTACTTTTACATTAAAATTATGGAAAAATTAATTAACTACACAATCATTTTTTTCATAATTTCTAAAATTCCCTATCATTTTAAAGTATTTCAAAATCCCTCTTTTCCTATTTTTTCTCTTATTTTGCAGATACATTATTTACCTCCCTTCCAATCCAATGTTTTGGTTCCTATTTTTACATCTAAAATCACTCTGATATATCAACAGTTACATCAATCACTCAATTTTTATGATTTCAAATTTGTTCTCTCTCAAATTCATCAATTTAAAGTTCCTAAAAAGGTATAACTATTTTTTCATCAATTTTTTATTTTCTGTTCTTTAGATTTCATTTTTTATTAAAAATGAAATGTTTTTAATTTACAATTTTCTTCTACATATGAATTCTGCTTCATCTTTTTAGTATGGTACCTTGTGTATTTTATTTTGATGATGAAAACTTTCATGAAAATAGATCTAATCAACTGATTATGATTTCGATGATGATGAAAACTTTCATGAAAATAGATCTAATCAACTGATTATGATTTTGATGATGATGATTGGGATAAAAATAGATCCTAAATCTTGTAGATCCATTAACAATGAAGAATGATAATATTTAGAAGACGAAGTCGAAGAAGGATGAAACATCATCTTTTAAAGCAAATGTGGAAGAGCCCCCAGAAAAGGATAGAATTGTTGCAGTTGTGTTATTTTTGAAGAAAATTATCTAGGATTAACAATCTTAAGAGGTTGATTTATGGATAAATGGTTATTTCTCTTAAAAAAAATTATTTTGAATTTTAATTTTAATGTATTTTAATTTTGATCTCAGTATGTATATTTTTCTTTATTTTTGTTTATAATTATAGTTCTTGTGGTATACAATACAAAATTGGATACTTTGAAAAATTATCTGATAAAAATAAGTTTTATAAATTTAAGTATCACACAATTTTATCATTTAAGAGATTATTTATTAAGTTTAAGATACACTTTATATCTAACCACGACAATGTATACTTAAACATGTACCAATTATATAAATTAATGTATCAAATATATTATTTTATCTTTCCTTTATATGTGATATTTAACTTAAAGGTACAGTAAATATGGTCGTTCACAATCATCAAGTATCAAATACATTATCATTAAAACAAAAAAACATTATACAAGTATTTTACCAGATTATAAAATTTAATAGTTTAATAGTATGATTAAATTATTTTCCAGCAGAAATATACACAAAGTTGAACAAATTTTTATTTATTAATATTTAATTATAACCCCTCAATATATTGGAAATTGAATGTATTTTTATAAAAAATGTATCACTTTTCTTTGGTTAAGAAAGTACAAGATCGCGTGTTGTGATTTTCATGTCTATAACGTCCACAACGATTTTTGTTCGTAGTTGCCTTATCACTTGAGTTCTTTTTCTTTATTTTCGTGAACGTCCAAGAATTCTTTTGTATTGAGATGACAAGACAATTTTTTATCTGGTAATGCAAGCATTGAATCTTTAAAAATTGCTTATTTACCTTCCAAGGTAAATAACAATGTTTCATCAATTGGCTTATTGTTTCTATTTAGTATTGTTTCTATAAAGTATCAATTTGACTGATTTATAATCAGTAGTTAGAATTATGTACCAAGTACATTTTTATGTATCATATTAAAGCTTATTGTATCTATTAAGTATCAATTTGATTGATTTATAATAGTTAGAATTATGTATCAAGTACAATTTCACATTTTTATGTATCATATTAAAGCTTAAAATTTTTATTAAGTATCAACATCATTTTTTTCAACTTCAAAATATCCGATACTTTATTATTAGTAGACAAAAAACTTATAAAAAAAGATATTATATATCTGATATATCGTTTCTTCAAATGATACCTTGTTTATATGTCGTCTCTTTTAACTTTGGCACATATCACAACTATTGATACTATTATTCTATCCAATACAAAATTTACAAACAACTAAGTATCACACACACAACAATGCATACCAAACTAACTTTATCAAAAATTAAGAATAAAAAAAGGTAACCAGAACTGAAAACATAACATATTTCATTTTTCGCATCACAAAATAGTAACCTAAAAGTACTTCATAAAGTATCTACTTTGAGAATTATTAGACATTTAGCATAAAAATACTCTAACAAAGCAAGTATCAAGAATCTTTCAGGAAAAAAGTACATGTTTGCGTCCCTTTTTTCACCTTCAAAACACACTTCACCTGTTATTGCATCAAAATATTATGTCTCTTATCACTATTATCCGATGTATCAATGCATAGTGAATACATACCGAATCTTATACCAGATGTTTCATCATTCCTATGTACAATTCACCCCCATATCATTCTGAATACACAATGGAGACAAATAACTTTCAACAACATATCTGATCTCAATGTTTTTATTTCAATTAATCAATACTCAATTCAACTGCGATTGTTGAAATAAGATTTACGAACGAAATATTTTCTCCAACTACTATCATATAACTTCTATATCACTCAGATCAAACATCACTTTTCCATTATCCAAAATGTCTTAACTAGATCAAAATATTCATTTCGAATCTTCACAAATTGTGTTCCAAAATTGTTTGAATCAAACTTTAAAATTATAATTGAGTTAGAGGTTTATGACTGATTGGTTGAAGAAAGAAATATACGCGTGATTTGTGAGAATCAATTAATTTATGTTTTTAATCCCTTATTTAATACTTAAAATGATAACAACAACTTAATAATTTAAGTATCAACCATTATTAATTAAAGTATCTACCTACAATATTATGTTTAAAAAAAACACTACAAAGGGGGATTTTTAGTAACTAATGAAAGAGTGGGGATAGAAAGTAATTTCTTTCTTATACTATGTGATTTGCCTAGTTTTTACTAAAGTTATTTCTTATGGGCTTGGGAAGATTGGTTCTTGGCTTTCCATTTTCCCCTTATTCTTCTATTCAACTTAGGCAAGATTAATACAAGTAGGTGTAGTAGACTTGGCCCAATAAAATGGTCAAAACAGTATTAGCAGGTTAGGTACCTACTTGGTCCTTTGGGATGGTCAATGACTCAAAGTAGGTGATGCACCTACTTCTTACCTACTAGCTTAGTGAAGTCAAGGAAGCACCTCAATACTTTATTCCATTTCTAGACCTTAATAACTTTAACATAACTTTAAACTTATATACTTTATGTCATTGTAAACTTTAGACTCAAATACCTCCTTATTAGCTCAAATTTAAATGCTTCCATCGACGTCAACTTAATAGGATCGTGCAAAAATCTATGGACAGTTCACTTTAAACCTATTATATTTCAACTAGTCGCATAGGAAACCGAATCCATAACTTTACTACAAGGAAATTTATAAGTATTATATAAATAGAACTAGTACATGTAAAATACTAGGTGTTACAGGATAATTGAAAGATTTTCTAGATAAGGGTTTTATTTGACAAAATTGAGGTAGACAATAGTATGAAGCTTGTGAGAAAAACATTCAGGAATTGAAAGAGAAGTTGACTACTTCCAAGTTTTGACATTATCGGAAGGCACTCAAGGTTTTGTGGTTTATTTTTATGCATATTGATTTTGTTTAGGTTGTGTGTTAATCAAGAATGACAAAGTTATAGCTTTTGCTTCTTGACAATTGAAAGTTCGTGAGAAGAATAACCAAACCTATAATTTAGAGTTGGTTGTTGCAGTATTCTCTTTGAAAATATGGTGTAATTATCTATATAGTGTTTATGTGGTTGTGTTCACCGATCACAAGAGTCTTCAGGGTGTGTTTAGTTAGAATGTTTAATCTCAAACATGGAGAGTGGTTAGAGATACACAAAGATGATGACAAGAGTATTGTTTATCACCTAGGTAAGACTAGTATTGTTGTTGAAGCACTGAACAAGTTCTCTACGGGTGCCATATTAAGGAAAATAAGAAAGGGTTAGCAAAAAGATTCGTAGAGTCTTGAATGATTAGGAGTTCGATTAATGGATTCCACAGAACGAGGAATAGAGGTGATGAATAGGTTTGAATCATTATTAGTGTGATAAGTAATAGGAAAGCAAGACCAAGACCCTATCTTTCTTTAATTAAAGGCAAAGGTTCATATGCAAAAAGTAATGGATTTTGAAAAAGTGAGAGATGGTGTATTCAGATATCAAGGTAGGTTTTGTGCACCAATAGTAGATGATGGAGTTACAGGAAATTTTCACCTATGAAGGGTGTTGTGAGATTTTGTAAGAAGGGGAAGCTCAGTCCCCAATATTTAGGTCCTTACAGAATATCCAAGAGTATCTGCAATGTAGCTTATGAGTTAGAACTACTACCAGAGTTAGTAGTAGTCAATCCGTTGTTTCATGTCTCCATGTCTCCATGTAGAAGAAGTGCATGGGAGATTCTTCTTTGATCATACCAGCTAAAAATATTGGGATCAAGGCAATCTTATCTTATGAACAGGTTCCGGTTAATTCGTCGAATTCTCAAGTTGAGGACAAAAGAAGTTGCATCAGCCAAGGACCTTTGGAGGAACAAACTTGTTGAAGAAGTCACTTGGGAAGCTGAAGAGTACATGAAGAAGAGATACCTACATATCTTTGAATACAGAGAAAATGCAGACAAAGGTACTAATTCTCTTCTTAGTACTCTTTGAATTATGAGTGAGCATGTTGTTTTTTGCATTTGCTTGTTGGGTGTTTAAACTAGAAGTTACCTCCCTTATCCTAGTAACAATAATCTCATTATAGAATAAATGTTCCCAAGGGGGAGATACTGTAATACATCGGAAATTGAAATAGCTAGGAAGAATCTTAAAAGTTAAAATAGTCATTTTTGAAAATATCACAAATTTAAAAATTTGTTTTAAGTTTGGAAAAGATTTAGTTCTGGTCATTTTTAAACGGTCATAACTTCTAGATCATGACGAGTTAGGTTTATTTCAAAATATGATTGGGAAGCTCTTATAATGATCTTTCTAACGCCGCCCAGTTTGCACGTTTCCGAGTTTGTATGAGTGAGTTATGCCTTTTAGAAGTTGGGATATTAGAATAAGAAATGTTAAAATCCGTATTTTTTAAATTCAGTTTTGTCTTTTCCTTACCCAACTTAATTAATTAGTTATTGGTAATATTTTTAGGGCTAAACTGATGGGATTCAATTTACACTTTCACCAAGTAGAGTTAGGGTTTTTGGAGAAAGAAGACAAGAGAAAAGAGAAGAGAAATATCAAGATTCGTTGTTTTCGTAAGGAGTTGATTCTAGATTACTTCATGGATTTAATAATACAAGGTATGTGAGATTTTCATAATGCCGTGTTTGTTCACCAACGTTCCAAGTATGTTTGATTCAACGTGAATCATTCTAAAAGAATTAGAATTTGAATGTTCTTTAATTGTTTTTGTTCTTAAACATGAGTTGCCATTTAGGAGTTTCTTGATGATTAAAGTGTTGATTCTTGAGTTTTCTAAGTAAGATCTTGCGTATATAAGTTGGTTACATAAATCTAAAGAGAATTTGAGAAAAATAAACTGGTGAAATTGATTTAAGATAAAAAAAACGAGGCCAAAAGTTTGTCAAATTTTACCTGAAGGAACAAATTGCGTGATGTGCCCCCATAGAGCCAGGCAGGCTAAGGCGGTGAATAAAGAGTAAATAGTAGTATTATTATGAAATTCATTTCTTCAAAAGAAGTATATGGGGACTATGTATTCCAAAATATATTTAAATTTTTTTAACATTTAAATAAAAACGGAAGCTGAGATTTCCAAAGGAACTTTGGGCTAGTTTTCATAAAAGAGTAATAGCTTTAAAAATGAAGTACGAAGGGAAACTTACATTTCCAAGATAGCCTTTGAGCTAAGTTTTTGGGAACTAATTTCGAATCACAAAAAGAAGTTGTTTTGAAAACATATAAGCTAAGTATATTTAATTGGAGTATTATTGAGCACCAATATGGGGATGCGATTTCATATTAATTCAAGTCTCCATAAACCATGCAGTCATCATGGATAAAATAGATCGACACTTTTTGGATTAATCTTTTTCTCATAGACTAGTGGATCCACTTAGTGACTTAGCTTCCTATACCCTCAGCAAAGTATAATATGGTCCTTGGCATTGTGAGGTTAAGAGTTATATAATCACTATAGCTCTTAAGTGATTCTTGGCGATTAGATAAACTACCACAATAATAAATGCATGGTTCAAGAGTTTTTGCTTAGTATGAAAGAAGGTATGAGACTTCATTCATTGATTGATCAAGTAGACTTTGAGAGGAAGTATGATATGTATTTAATTATAATTATGAGTTGACATCATTTAAATTATTTTTCCTTTTCCTTATATTTAAATTTTTTAAATGGCTTGATAATGAAATGAGTTCAGTTAAGTATTCATGAGTTGAAAAGAGCCAAGGTAAATATCTTTCAAGCCTATGTTGTTTTAGCATTCCAATTCGCTCACTCTTACATTCATTGTACTGATGTCAGTTGGCCTGCATAATCTTATGATGCAAACACATGTAACTAGGATCGGCATTCTAGTGCACCGTTGATCTAGTGAGCAATTTAGAAAATCAGTGAGCCTCCTTGCATTCCAGAAGATTCATTTTCATTACTCTCTAGTTAGTTCATTAGGATTTTGTGGGGTTTGTCCCAACATCCATCCCACTTATCAGAGGATTCATATATAGTATGACAAATGTTAGTTCATTTGTCATCATTTTTTTATTGACTTTGTTCACTTTTTAGTTTCCACTTTTGCTATGTTACATGTTTAATTTTAAATATTTTGATTTCAGTTCGAGACAGTTGAGTTAGTTAGCATTTTAGTCCTTGTATTAATGTTTTAAGTCTTCACCTGAGTTAAGTAAGTCAGGCCAAGGGTTCGCTTAAGTCCATCAACGCTTCTAAGCCAGCCAAGTCTAGGGTGTACGCTCGGGACGGGACACTTATTTGGGAGATTCTCTATTGATAGCCATTACTATGAGCTATGTGACGATACAACGTCTAACCCATGCCTCAACAAATGTCCTATACATTGTCAGAGTATAAAACACCTTAACTAACTAGATCCACTATGTTATGCTTAAAAGAAATAAGGAATCTTTTAAAAAGAATGTCCTGTTACCCATGTTATCTACATGATTTATAAGAATTATGAGTTGTTTGAACTCACTCACATATCTGTGCTCAATAATAGTACTACCAATAATATATGACATCATACTCAATGTATAAAACATAATTCTTATTCAATTTTAGGAAATTACTCAAAAGATCCTCTTTAAAGATGTAACACTCTAACACATCTATGAACTCATATCTCATCTAGAAATTGGTATTTCTCTCTTTTAAAATGATAAAGTTCTACATTCAGGAATACATAATTCCCTTATACTCATTCTTGAAATATGAAACAAAACTTTCCTCATCCTCATACTCATTTACTCAAGACTTACTCCAAATCTATTGTCAATTTCAAAAGACTGTCAAAAACGACTCAAAATGGACTTTTTGGACTAACCTGTTAACTTTACTCTAATTTTAAATGTAAATTAATACATGTGGTTTGAACATGTAGGATCTCTCAAGGATTAATGAAGACTCTAAGAATTAATATCAAGAAGATAAAGTAGGTATGGTTTGAAGGAACACACACAGAAAGAAGGACGGAAGAGTAAAGGACATGGCGACCCTAGCAAACTTAGTGGTGCATGGTACTGACCCCAAGCTAATGGCAATATTTTTGGGCTCTTTGATGGTCTGGCATGCTAGGAACCAAACTACTGACCAATAGTTTGGGCGATATGGCAGGCGTGGCACCCTACCCCTCTACCCAGATATTTGATGAACTTTTCTTCTCATTTTCGGGTCCTAACTCATCTAAAATATATTAATTTTTTCTAAACTCTTTTTAATTTACAAACCCAAAAGGAACTCATCAAATACATAATAAATTTCTATGAAAAAACTCAACTTATACTCAAGATCATCAACTCAAGAACTCAAAACCTCCACTGTTGAAGAATGAGGAAAAAATTAAGAACTAATTAAAGAATCTCTCAATAAACAATTTCTTGAATGAAATTAGATGTACGACGTGAGGACGAACAATCTCAACACCGTGAGAAACTTAAATACCTAGAAAGAATGATGTGCTAGGCGATATCCCCAAATTCTTAAATAAAGCTTGAACTTAGCCTTTTTCTCCTCTAGAAACAATTGTGACAAACTCCAAATGTGTAGGAAAGTAAAAAAATAAACTAAATAATCTTCTTCTTATACCATTATTCGGACTTACCAAAACGTGTTAGGCCTGGTAGGGTTAAGAAAAGACCAAAATACCCTTTCCTTAAACAGATGGATCTCCTCACCTAGAGAGGCTTCACTCAATTGACTATAACTTTTTACTCCGAGCGGCATTGAGTAAATCTTTGATTCTGAGGGTGGAAGATGATATGAATCTGAAGTGGGATCTTGGCTTTGGTTCACACTTTATTTTGTTTTTCTCAAAAAGTCGTTTACATTCTTCTTTCAATCCCTACTTATGGTTTGTAACTTACCCCATCATTGAAATTATCATCTCTAATTAGAAAGAGCTTTTGGGTAAGGAAGAAGGTAATGGAATTAAAATTACAGACTGAAGTAGAGAACAAAAAAAATTGGTTGATGGTAAAGTATCCAGAAGAAGGTAAGGCTTGGAAAGACCACAAGAAGTTGGAGAAGGGACAGGCCTCGTCAAAAGAAAATCCTTATGAGCTTTCTTTGAGAAGGCTTGGTTCATGAATATGACCTGATGGAAGAAGAGTTGAATGTTTGTGAGTCGAGCAGTCGGACCCATGTAAAACAATAAACAAAATGAGACATAGTTTCAAGTTTTTTTAGGTAACTTACCGAATAAGGTGGATAGCAAGATGATCCTTAATTTTCCAAGAGAGTTCATGGAAAAAACCAATCAGAATGGATCTTTGGAAATGGATGTGGTGGATGCTTAGTAAGCTTGCCATGAGGTAGCGATGCCAAAAGTTCCTCAAGGAGGTTATATGAAGAAGGTTCTTCTCATAACCATGGAACTATGTATTGGAGCTTACATGTACTCCCTATTTGTTATTAGGATAGTCGGCGTGGCTGGACTGCTCTTTATATCTTTAGCAGTGTGCTTCTTACCTTCATAATAGATCGGTCAAGTTCTTCTCTTTTCACAGCCGAGGTCAGAGCTTCAAGTCAGTAATGTCTCTTTAATTCCCAATGGTAATGTCTCTTTAATTCCCAATACCCTACTAAAATTCTTATTCAATATATTAATATTACTACAATTTCGTGTCGTTGTTTCCCTTGCAAAAATGATGATAAGTCTTTTGATTAGGGGGTGACAACTGAGGCTTTTAAGAGAAGTTGCCATAGAGTCTATAAGGAGCTATTTTTTATCAAATAGGAATAAATTCATATGTCTACTGTGGGAAATGGGTCCCAAGATTACCTCGATATGCAAAATTAGTATTGTACTTCATTCCTGAATGGTGGAATCAACATAGATGTATTTCGTCCGACCGAACGTCAAACTCTTTCTTCCCCACATACACAAGTGGTTTTTTACACCACATTTTGAAAAGTTCTTTTAAGTTCATAGTAGCAATAGGTGTTGTCAAGAACGTAGAGGAGGCAGGATGGGCAGTTGGCTAGATTCAGTATCGATTGTACATGGACGGTAGTTGGATTTAGGGGCTCCCCGAATCAAGTAAATAACATGCTTCCTCAGTTGAATCGTTTTTTAAACACTGAAAGAGTGATATTAAAATATACCTAAAAGGGAGAAAAATGAATCAGCAAAATATCATGATTCAACAAAGCTCGCTCTAAAAAATAGACTATCCATAGTATAAATAGAGAATCAACAAGAGCTGCCATTTGGCAGAAAACTCTTCTTTTGAAAATAAATCAATCCTTACAATCAAAAAGAGATTTCTAAAACAAACAATGACTGGAGAATTCAGAGTACACCAACCTTTCTCTGAAATAGAGAAAGAAGAAAAATTTATACAGGAGCGCAAGAAACTCTTTATAAGGTTCTAGAAAAACATCAAACAAACACTCCACTCAAGGAAGCAGATCTCAGACTGAAAGCCCTTTGAGAAGAGCAGAAATCTCTTGCGAGAGAAATGTCATTAAAACAGAGAGGTAATAGAAGTGAAGGCAATTCAGCAGGAGGATTAATAAGCGGAGAACATGGATAAAATGGAAAGAATAGGAGATAAGAAAAATAATGAGTTTATTTTAACCAATTTTTAGTTATATTTGAAATGTAGTGCCCATTCGGTGAGCTCTTTTATAGCATTTCCTTTTGTTATTTTTTATAAAATATATAGAAATAGGTTATTCCTTTGAGTAATGTTTCGAAACAATTTAGGAAATGATTATATCAACACAAAACTCCTAGGATAAAATAAATTATAGTTTAAAAATGTTCTGAATCTATATTCGTTGGAGGTTATCATGGTGTATACACTTTATAGTGTCATAAATAGTTTACAATATGAGTTTCCGATTGTTCGCCTATCTACTGTTGTTGAGCATCTTGATTCTGACTATAAGGAACCAACGACTCTCTATTCTTAAACAACATATATCCTCCACACTTAATTAGCATTTGAAGATTATCCAACCCCGATCAATCTTTGTAATTTGTGTGGGTTCGGTTCTTCATAGCACAACTGCTTCATTCTCCGATCTTCATTCGAAGGAGAGGCCTTCACATTCTGAATCATGTAAGGTTGGATGACTTTCCTTGGCCCAGCTTTGAAAATCGAATCCTCAGGCTGCTTCTCGTGATTGGTTGGACACTCTCTTCGTCTAAGGTCTTAGCCTTGTAACTCTATAAAGTTTTCCCAGAAAGTCTATTGAATGGGGTATGGAAAATTGTTATTCAAAGCATGGTTAAGAGAGTTGGGACATATTGCACTTGAACATTTGAACTTGCCCGTGAAGTAAATCATCACACCAGTGCAATTAAAGGAAACTTGGCGGCATTGGAAAGAGGGCTGAATGACCTTTGATTTGATAGCTTATGGGCCACCTAAATCTTTATGTGCTAAAAGATATTGTATACTAATGTTGACCAAGATTAAAAATTGATAGTAACTTGTATAATCTTCTAGTTAGCTCTGTATAAGTCTGAGGTGTTACACAAGTAACGATTTCTGTGTTGGGTGATGAAAAGTGTGTAT
Organism: Solanum peruvianum; assembly: GCA_027705065.1. Taxonomy (NCBI): domain Eukaryota; kingdom Viridiplantae; phylum Streptophyta; class Magnoliopsida; order Solanales; family Solanaceae; genus Solanum; species Solanum peruvianum. Next base: position 36,945,892 of record JAKWJD010001759.1, on the reverse strand, counting down.
CTCTACTAACTTATCTTGTGCTTAAGTTTATGTTTTTTTGCTTGTTATGGTGTGAATCAGTGCATTTAATGTGGTTTTCTTCATGTTTGTAGGAAAAATGCAGTGAAGAATTGATCTTGAATATAATTGAAGAAACCAAATGAACAAGGCAAAAGGAAGACAAAAAGATGAAATTTAGAATTGAGTGATTGCTCATCGCAACAACGTGATCAACGCACCGCGATCGTAGTTAACTAAAAAATTGACCTTAGTGATAGCGTCGTTATTAATCATGATTGCGAGTTATGAATTAAAAAGCGACCCGTCATGATCGTGTTGCCAAAATGTCGCGAAAGCGAAATCAATATTTATACTCATGCACAACCATTTTTGTTGCATATGCATTTTATCCACAAGTAAGTAGGTATAAATTATGGTAGAAGATGACTATTGGTTCATGTACTATATAGCCATTAGTTATTGTAACTCTCATGATCATTATTATCTTATAATTCATATGAACACTAGTTTCTTGTAACTCATGTAACATCTACCGCATTATCGATTCACTTTACTCCTCTCATTCTAATTATTGATTATATGGAAGACTTCTTCACCTATAAATAGTGGTGTTTCTACCTTTGTGAAGTATCTCAAAAAGATGAGAAGTGTGAAATAATATTGTAGTGTGTAGTAGTGAAAGAGAGAGCTGAGACATAGAAAAATACTGTAAGTCTTCAACTATATATATTTGCTATTTACAAAGGGGAGTATTTATAGGTTGAAGAAAGGTGTTCTAATGTGGAGTTTTGGACTCTTAAACTAATCCGGATTTTGTTGAGTTATACGATGTTTTTGGGATATTCTATCGTGTATTGGAAAAGTCAAGAGTATTAATGTTGGATGGGTGTAGATTATGCCGCAGCGGGCTTGAATCTCCTTAAAAAAAGAGCGAGATATTTGTGTCTGCGGCTAAAGATTTATTTAGTCTTTTTTGTTGATATTATTTGAGCTGTAATTTATTTTATTTGTTGTATATTACACCAACAATTATAATGAGAGATTCATGTTTTTGTTATAGTTTGAAAAAGTGGGGATATCAAGATAGATCAACATAATTTCTGTCCATGTCACTCTCTTCAAGAGATGGTAGAGAAGTGGTGTACGGTGAAGTGTTTTTCTACCTGCTCAATTAAAGTGGAGTAAAAGGTAAAGAAAAAAACTTTTTACTTAATATTTCATGAAAAATGTGATACTACTTTTCATGAAAAAAATGTTTAAATTCTTAAAATAGTGGGGTTTTATGAAATGATATAAAATTATTTGTGAAGTTGTGATTTGTGGATATTTTAAAATGATCTAAGAAGAATATTACAAGTGCATATATTTATTGTGGAATAAATAGCATGTCGTTGTTTGACTATGATGAGATGATTTTTAGCTGTAACATTAGAGTTATAAAAAAAATTATGAAAAACATGTTGAGTAGCTATTAAACATGAAATGTTTTGGGAGAGAAAAAAATCATTCTTAGAATGAAAATATATCATAAACATGTGATGAAATTTTTCTTGTCAAGTCACATAATATTGAAAATTTATGAAATACAATTTTGTTGGTAGTGTGAGTTCTGCAACACCTTTTGATTCAATTTTGTGAAAAAGTTGTGACAAATAAAAAATGGGAGTTTACTAGACTAATAAAAATATGAGCTTTGTGACTAACAACCTGGATTGATTTATGGTTGCAGACAAAGTACTTAGCAGACAATCAACCAAGAAGAAAAAATTGGTGCTATCTTTAGAAGTGAGAAAATAAAATTATATTACTTGCTTATCTACTGTGGAGGTTGAGGTAAAAATAATGAAGCTTCAACAAGTGAAAAGTGAATTGGAACAATTTATTATGAGAAATAATTTCTCTAAAATTTATTAAATCTGATAGCACTAATATTATTGGTAAAGTACAAGTTCGTTAATTATAAAATAGTAAATTCAGACTCATGAGGAAATTTTTTTGTGTTTTAAAGGTGTGAAAAGGACATGAAGGGTTGCGAAGATCCTAACGGGTTGTCACTTTACCGAAAGGTTGTGACCATTATAAAATTTTATCTTTACTATAGGGTTGTGACTGTTTGAAAGGTTGTGCCTTTTAAAAAGGGTGTGACCTTTCTGAAAGGTTGTCTTATTTCCAAAGAGTTGCGACCTTTTCCCTTTGTTGGGTATGAATAGAGAGGTTTTGCTCTGATTTTTCACCTTCTGTTGCATACATTTCTTACAAAAAAAAATCGATTGATTGTCTCTGTGTGTATGATTTGTTGTTGTTATTTTGATTTTGTTGAAATTATAGTAGTTTGAGGTACCACTACTTCTTTAATGGTTAATTCGTTTAATGGTGGGAGGAATTAATCTTCAACCTCGGGTACTTCAGGGGATTAAGTTTCTTAAATACCCACAATGGGTTCTCTTGACTATAATTATTTGCGTTTTTCTTTTCATCTTCATTTTTTTCTTGTTTGCGAATATGAATACATGAGATAACAAGATTAAGAAATTTAGTATTGATGGTATTTTCTATTGTAAGGAAATTACTTCTATTTTATGTGTTTTTTTGTTGGAAAGAAGTAGAAGAGAAACAAAATTATTTTTTCATATGATAAAGGCAATTTGAGATGAATTAGTACTACTACAATAAGTTCGATTATATTTTCTATCCTATGTTTTTCTTTGATGGGTGAGATAAATCTTAGTTTCTTCCCAAGTGCATTCAAGCATTGTACCATTTATTTTTCTTTTTAATGAGAAAGTTACTTTGTGCATAAAGGCTAAGATGAGAACTTTAATGAATATATGATGTCCCTAACAATATTTGAATAAGAGCGTAATTTCTCGTTGAAATCAAATGTCTTTTATGTAAGATTGGAATGTGATGAAAACTGGAAAGAAAGAAAGATTTGCAAGAGAAGTGACTAGCATGGATCATTGCTGCAGATATAATATGATTCAAGGAGAGGAAAAATCAGGTTCTATTTTTGTTTCCTTTGATTATTATTTTTTCTAACCTTTATAAGTTATGAGATTTATTTGATTAATGTTAGGAAAGATTGTGATATGTGATTATCTCAGAACATATCTTTATTATTATTAATATGTATTCTGTTAACAGGAGACCAAAAAAACATTTTGTAGTTTTCTCCTCCATGTGAAATTTGATTGTGTCTTAATTTTGGAGACTAAAATCTTTTTTTAACTCTATTGGAATTAAGAATATAAGAACTTCATGAATAAATAAAATTGTGTATGGGTTCGAAGAGTATTGAAACTTCACCAATTTGTTAAATACTTTGTTAGAATGAATATTCTAACTTGAAGAGTACAACATCTTCGTCAAGAATATTAAGGTTAAAGGTTCGAAAAAGATAAATCTTCTTGATTAGCTAGAAATAGTGTTGTATTTGAGGTATCTGGAGATTAAAACCTTATTACTTTATTACTCTCTGTCTGAATGTGAAACTTATTAGAAGAATAAAAAAAATTCATCAGAATTCGAGATTCATTTGGATAAAGATTAGAAGAATATAAAATTTCATCATTAAACTAGAAACAAGTTGTACAAAGATTAAATCTTTATTGTAAGTATTCTAAGTATTAAGTGTTTTGTCTAATTGAGACAAAAAGAAAAAACACTAGTGACATAAAATTAGAGATTTTTGTGTCTGAAATGGTTGATTTATAGAATAAATCTCCAAAAGAAGACTTCGTGTCACCAATGTGTATTTCATGATATACAATTTAAAAGAATGGAAAAAAATATGTGGATAATAATTTCAAATACTTGAAAAAGTATTTTTGAGATATTTAAAATGTGGGGGGTTCTTTACTTGTGATAAAGACAAAATTAGACTTACTATCTAATTAAAATTTAAAAGAACAAGATATGAAATATAATGACATTCTTTTATTGTGTTAATCCTATAAAATTCTTGAATTATATTTGATATTGTGGTCCTTGAGTCTCTCTTTACTAGTATATATGGTATATGATATGACTAGTCTAAAATCACAAAATTATATCACCCATTCGAAAGAATTGTATTCTTTGGTGAAAAATGTCACTTACAATATTGTGATTTTCATGATTGTCGATTAACATGAATTTATTTATAGACATGAACATTAGCGAAAAATGATCTTTTATGTTTGTGTTGTGAACAAACAATTGGGTCATACGAACCGTGTTGAACCTATTAACTATGGTCATGGATAATTTATTTAATAAATTGAAGGTTATGTAAAGGTCCTTCTGAAAAGGACATCTGGCAAGATGTTGATTTTTAAACAATGTCTGTATTGGACAAAGTTACAAAAGTAAAGAACAATATATTTGTAAGAAAAGTTACCCCATGGAAAGACTTTTCAAACTCAGTATTTCTATATGTTCTTGCTTGCTTGAATCAAACTCTTTGTGACTTGAACGCTTGAATACATGTCAATTAAAAAACCTTGCAAAAACTATTCAACTTAAAAGTATTGCCTAACTTCTAGCGCAATAAATTAAAATGTCAAGTATGTCTTGTTAAAAGGAATTTTAATCCCTTGGAATTGATTTACACTAACATTTATGATATGAAGTTAACACCATCTTGGGGTGGAAAAAAATTCTTTATAGATTTTATTGATATTTGCACTTTATATTGTTATGTATATTTGCTGAATGATAAGGATAAAGCAATAGAAACATTAATATAAACTGAAGTTAAAAATCAGTTAAATAAAAAAGATAGTCATGACGAGAAGTGGCAGATGTAGATAATATGAATATTCTTTTGTAGAATTACATTTGGAAAATAGGATCATCCATTAAATTACTACACATACTCACCTCAATCTAATGAAATTGTTGTCAAGGAAAAAACCGATCTTTGAAGGAAATGTTGAATGTACCAATTGAAAGTTTAGGTTACCACAAAAAAATTGTGGGGATCCTATCATTAAGGCAAAACAAAACAACAAAAAATTTGTATGTTTAGTGAAAGAAAATGTTTTACTTTTTAATAAAGGGGGTAACAAATAGAAAACATTTGTTTGTTATGAAATGGAGCAAAAACAAGTTTTGTTTTTTAACACTTTGTTGTATCCTGATAGAAAATTGTTTGTCGTTCCTTAAAGTAAATAGAAGTAATAACTCTTGAAACATAGTGATCTAATAATTTTCAATACAGCCTATTCCATATGAGAAATGGAAATGAGGGAACTATTCCCAAACAAATCAAAATAGGACCTAAGACTGGTGACTCCATGTTCATTGTATATACCACAAATAGTAAAGCATATTGATTGTGGTTCATAAGTCCGTACCATCGAATAGTCAAGTGAATGGTCTAAACTTTCTTGGAAATAACCAAATGATAATGTACTTAATAATGATATTCATAGGCGTAGCAATTGTCAATGGACAAATTACTTCCTCCGTGTTTTATTTTTTAATATTTCTTCTTGAAACTAGCCCATATAGTCAAAGAAGAAATGTATTTTGTGGACTCATCATTTTTGGAAAGAGACACTCAATAGCAAGATAGATTCAATCTTGAGTAACCATACTTGATAGTTGGTTGATCTTCCTCCAGGAAATAAACTTTTGGGTTCAAAGTGGATCTCAAAAGGCAAAGAGAATTTATGAATCTATTTATAAATACAAAACAAGACTTGTTGTCATAGGCTTTAGACAACAACAAATCCATGATTATTTTGACATATATGAAAAAACCCAAGGGCTTTGTGGTTCCTGGTAAAAAAAGTGTCTAAACTTGTTAAGTTAGTTTATAGACTAAAACAAGCGCCCAAATAATGACATGTAAAGTTTGACTAAAGCTATATTTTCAAATTAATTATAGGTTAATGAATGTGATAAATGTTGTACATTAAAGACATTACATATCACAAGGTCATTATTTGTTTTTATGTTGATGACATGTTGATCATCAAAAGAGACATATATGATATAAATGCTACTAAGCCTATGCTAGAAAGTAACTTCGATATGAAAGAAATTGAAGTTACTGATGTGATTGAAAAGGTACTTGACAAGTTCAAGTAGTTGGATTTCAATATTTTTACTAGATTTCAATAAATGTGAGCTTTGTCCTTCAAAACAATGAAGTGAAAAATGACTCACAATTTTATCATGCCAGAGCATTGAGAAGTATTATATATCTCATGAAGTCTACGTGATCATGTGCTATTAGTAAATTGATTCAGTTCACTTGTAATCTCAACTCATTGGATGACACTGAACTTAGTTTTAAAGTATTTAAAACATACTTAAAAACAATTGTTTTTGAATTACAATTAATATTTAAAAGTATTTGAAATAAATATAGTGATGCGAATAGAATCGCCAGGTCAAATGAAGTTAAATCCACGAATTAATATGTATTTACTTTTTTGTGGAAGAGTAGTCTCTTGGAAATCTTTAAACAAAAATGTATCGCTCGATCTACTATAAAATCTGAGTTTATCACTATAGATAAGGCCGGTGAATAAGTTGAATGACTCCAAAAGTTTTTGAAAGATTTCTGGACCTAATCTTTAGCTCTAGTATGTAGATATTGTGAGAGTTAATTTGTAATAGCTAGGGCATAGAGCATGATGTATAACGAAAAGTCTTGTCATAAATGATGTTGACATAATATCGTTAAATAACTACTCTCTAGTGGAGTTATCATAAATAACAATGTTAAGTCAAAGGATAATGTATCAGCTCAACTTATAAAAGGCCTAACCAGAGAGGAAGTTGATAGATTATTAAAGGGAATGAATTTATGGCCAATGACAAGTCATTGTGGTAATAACTCTACCTAGAAGACTTGAGATCCCGATATCTAGGTTCAAGGAGATCAAACAAAGTCATTAATGACGGCTCAACATTGTTAAAATACTTTTTATGGTACATTCTCATGATAAGAGAATGTTAAGTAACAAGTATAAATGTAGTAGGACTTTTGGATGGTTTGTATATTTTGTACATGGTATATCAAATAGTGTATCTATAGGATAGAAAATTTAGAAATCACCTATTTGAGTTTGAAGTATAAGCCCTTCAACGGGAATCCGGTAAGGCCAGTTCTCTACGCATTTATAAAAAAAGAAGTGTTCAAGGCTGAAATTAAATAAAAATGAGAACCAAAAATAATTCAAGGATTGATTGTGTCACTTGTGTTATCTAGGTATACACCAAAGCTCCACGGTTCAAAGATATCAAATCTACCGATTGATCGAGTATATCCGATGTATGTTCACTATAGAAAGTTCATAGAGAAACCCACTTATCAAGATGCGATCAATCCTTATTTACAAATCACACAATTTTTCGTACATATATTTTAACAATATTACTCCCCTATTCATGTGGGGGATTGTTAGGTTCTAAATGTGTGAACAAGAAATGAAGTGTTGCGAATCTCCTGACGGGTTGTTACTTTGCCGAAAGGTTGTGACCTTTATGGAAGGTTGTGTCCGTTTGAAAGGTTGTGACTATTCCAAAGGGTTGTGACCTTTGTGAAAGGTTTCCTTATTTCCAATGAGTTACGACGTTTACCTTTTATTGACTATAAATGAGAAGTTTTCTTTCATTTTTCTGCATCAAAATCTTCCCTTCTCTTGCATAAATTTCTTACAAAACAAAATCGATCAACTGTGTTTGTGTGTCTGATTCGTTGATTACATTTTGATATGTTGAAATTATCGAAGTTTGAGGTACCACTACTTCTGTAATGGTTAATCCATTTTATCTTAGGAGGATTAATCTACAACGTCGGGTACTTGAGGGGATTAAACGGGTACTTGATGGGATTAAATTTCTTAAGAACAAACAGTGGACTCTGTGGACGCGAATAGTTTTTTGTGTTTTTCTTTTCATCTTTTTTTTTTCTGGTTTGCTAATATGAGTAAAAGAGAAAAAAAAAATATTGTGAGATCATATTGATCGTTGATATACTATCAATATTGATTGTATTAAAATTATTTTTTGATAATCTTCCATATTCATGAACTATGTTCTTTGCAAGATGAAGAGTCTGAAGTAGATTGGGGAAGGGGTTTAAATTGAAGATAATAAATTCTAAGTTATATTTGAGACAACCCAACCTGGGACTAGAGATCCTATAACAAGGAATAATTGGAAGGACCAATCATATGATGACTTATTGTGAAATGGACTATTCAAAAATTTATTAAATCCCTATGATGTGAGCGCATTTATCCTATAATGAGTTGTGGAGGTCGAGTCTTGAACACTAAATGAATGTATGTATCTCGTATGAGTGGGGTATCAAAATATCTGAGCACCCTTGATCGATTTCACATATGTGAGTGTTAATGTAGGCCGCTTTCTGTGAGAATGGGCTTATTCTAAGAAAACACTCGTGAAATCGGGATAGCTCAAGGATGCAATCTAATGACTATTAAAACTTATGTCTACACATTGAATATTGTGTGTAAGCAGTGATAATTTATTTTCCTTAACCTGTCATATTCGATTCTTAGATCACTACTAACTCTGGAGTGAAGGTTAGTGTTTTACTAAGTGAAGGTTCAATGCAGCGCACACCTTCATTATGCAAAATAGTCTCCCTTGAACTCAATTGGTGAACTTCCTTATTTTAATACTAAAATGAATGGGGGAATATTGTTGTATATACATTTTATTATTAAAATGTAATATTAAGTGCATCTGTTTGTGGGTATAAATTGTGGTACAAGATGATTACTGGTTCTTGTAACCTACATGACTATTAGTTCTTGTAACTCTCATGTTCAGTAGTTTCTTCTAACTCATATGACCATTGGTTTCTTGTAACTCACGTAACGTCTACCACATTTATCCACTCACTTTACTACCTCTCGTTCTAACTATTGATTTTATGGAAAACTTCTTCACCTATAAATAGTGGTGTTTCTTCCCTTGTGAGTATCTCAATAAGATGAGAAATGGTGAAATAATTCTAGTGTGTAGTAGTGAAAGAGAGAGTTGATACATGGAAAAATATTGTAAGTTTTCAACTATATATATTTTTACTATGTACAACATAGTATTTATATGTTGAGGAACGTGTTCTTATGTGGAACTTTGGACTCTTCAACTAATTATCCAGACTTGCTTGAGTTGCACGACGTTGTTGGGCTGTTATATCGTGAAGGCACAAGTAAAGAGTATTACCACGGGATTGGTGTAGATTATGCTGCATTGAGCTTGAATATCCTTAAAGATAGCGAGATATCTGTGTCTTAGCCTAAAGATTTATTTAGTTACTTTTGATCAATTTATTTCAACTATAATTTATTGTGTTTATGGTATATTACACTAATTATCATAAATGTGAAGATTATTATTAATTGTACCTAGATTTTTAGAGTTCTTAGCTTGGGGTTCTAGTCTCTGATAATAAGTTTTCTCAGAATTAACCTTTTGGATTTAAGATTGAATAATCAAGAGTCAAGAGTATTAATTTTAACTCTTTATTCATTTTCTTGTTTTTAATTGCTTGAATTTTACGTGTAATTGATCATTGAATAATTTTGGTTTTGTTTATGTTGATTGACTTCTTTTAACTTTTGTAATTGATTGAATCTTTCTCATTTATGAAATGTGTATTTGACTATATAATAAATTTCATTTTTAATTGCTTTCCGAATGGATTTGATTACTCCTTGGATTGGCTCATTTACTCTTATTGAGCTCGGGATAGTCAATTGAATTCGGTAATTGTTGATTGGTGCATAATTTGAGGTGTAACACCTCATAAATTGAATTATAGCTAGAGATAGTGAATCCATGTGATACATAGAATTAGACTAATACTGATTACTACTTAACTAGGTTGGGGAAAACTAAGTAAGATATATTTGTTGAAGTTTGGCGAAGTAGGTGAATCATTGAGGTTCCAATGCATATTTGATTTTACCCATGAGTGAGTTTGCATGAAATTAATGTGGAATCAATAATGTTGATGTCAATTAGCTTCCCATTTCATAATTCCCTTAGATTCCTTACTTGACAAGATTATTGCCCCTATCCGTGATTATTACTAAAGCCATCATCATATTATAATTGTGTATGCCGTTATTACTAAAATCATCTTCATATTATAATTATATATTTTTCATTTAGATACAAATTCATATTTTATAATTCTTTATCTCTTAATTCATCGACACATTCTTCCTTGTGGGATTCGAATCCGACCTTATATGTGGGGTTATTATATTGTCATTGACAGCTTATTCATTGATTTGTAAGATTGATAATTAATCGTTATCAAGCGCTAATCTTTGCGAAACATTAAGTCATCATAAAAAGGAAATTCTTTGTGAGGGCTTAACTATATTATTAATTAAAAAGAAATTATTAGTAGAAAAATTGATTATTAAAATGTTAGTAATAATTTTTCATCTTGAAGAATTTAAAGAACAAACTATTTAGTATAACTAATGTTCTTAAGTTGTCCCTGTAATCCTACAATGTCTTTTTTTCAAAAGTAGAAATAACAATGAAGGAGCGGAAAAGAATCTAGGGAGACAGAATTGGGAATAGAAAAGAGTGTGGCACCATTAAATTAGATAAAGCGAATATATGTTTGGTACAATACCATCGGTTTTGGCTTTTTACGTTTAAAATTTTTGAAATAGTTTAGTACATTTCTGGATAATTATCTTCTCCCTTTTATGAAGCTTGTCTGAGCAGGTTTAATAATTTTGAATTGTTTTACTAAGGTTTTCTTGGTTACGCCACATTATGTCTACCAAATTAATAAAAGTGTTATGAGACACCAAAATTGATTCTGTCTTTAATGTCTACTTGTGCCTAATATAATTTTAGGAAAAAAAATATTTGAATAGAGCAATGGTCCGAACATATCCTATTTAGGTGAGTTATGTGAAAGATCTATTTGAATAGAGCAATGGCCCGAAATAGGTGACTGCAATGATCTCTAATCTTTTTATTATTTTATAAAAAGTTAGCTAAATTTTACTAGTGAAATTTCAGCTATCAACATATGGACAACACACCGCCACCTCTTAGAGTGAATATCCACTGTGAAAGCCTCCCGTGTCGGTAAAAGAGAGAGAATTGGAACGAGAAGTGAGTTGACAACTTACTAAAAAGGTCTTGGATTTTAACCACTCCCATTTTTTTTGGTTCTTCAACAACGAAATTCTCAAATGTGCATCCACAATGTAGTCGTATAAGATACTTTTGTTTGTGGGAGATTTTTGCTCAATAGTATTAATATTTTCTTTTATATTAGTGTTCATATGTAGAAGAGTTTGTCAAACCATAAAATAATATTTTGTTTTTAGTATACATTTTTATCTTATTTATCAACCATATGATTTGCAATTGTAAGCTTCCGCACAATGTGATAATCACCCCTTCATAACCCAACAAGCTATGCTTTCTAAACCATAATATTCATCCAAATTGATAGACTTAATTATGACATTATTCATCTAAACCATAATATTCATCCAAATTTGTAGAGTAAATTATGACATGATGAGTAGCACCGAAGTCAACAATCCATTGAGTTTCTGCAACTTGGTTACCTAAAAGAAAATTGTCTTTTGCCTCCAAATGATTGTGAGACTGGGACTGTCAAACATTAGAACTATGACTATGTTTGTTGCATAACTGACTACGAACATGGTTATTTATGTAACGCCCTTGCGCAATAGCAGTTGTAAGATTGCTGGAAAGCCACTACAAGGTCTTGTTGGGTGGAAAAGCAGCAGGGTTGTTGGAACTGTTGAATCTGTTGGGAGTTACCATAACATCAGTTATGGCACTAGTTTCTTTCTTCACTTCCTCTTTTATGAGAAAGCGTTATAATCAATTAGTTTTGCATACAACTAATCATAAAAATTGATAGAATCCCTTGCTCGAATTGCAGTGGAAATCTCAAAAAAATTGACCCAAGAGTACACTGAATTTTTACAACCAGCTCATTGTTAGTGATTTTAGCTCCAACAATACAAAGCTCATTGTAGATCAAGCTCACTTGATGGAGATAATTTGCTACTGGAAGAGAGTCCTTTGTTAGAAATGTGTGTTGGTCACGAAGGTTAAATGTTTATGTTTTGGACTTTTGGCATAAGCAAGATGCATAGTCCCAAACAAGTTGAGCAGAAGAGAAGGAAATACATTTGCAGCGATTGTCGGATCGACAGAAGCCATGATTGCATTCTGGATCGATTGCTCTTGGCAGAACCAAAGGCCATAGCTGGGTATGCGACCTCTCTATTGTTTGGTGTGATATTTGTAGAAGGATCTAGGGAAGAGATAACAAGATGGCCAAACAGATTATGCCCGCGCCTGAGCATGGGAATTTGGGCCTTCCTAGTAGAAGATTTTGGCTTCTAACAAGCTTTATCGGTTGATGGAACACATATTAAACTAATCAATATAGTTAGTGTTGCTGCTAGTGGTGAAGACCACATTCTGGACGTTCTCAGGCATGTTAAGAGAGAGGCTTCTAATGCCGACGAGAGTGTCTCTAATGGGTATTTGATGATTCTCGGGCTGTCTGCAAACTGCATCGTTGGATACCTTGTGAGGTATTACTTGCCTATGTTCAGTTTATGTTATTTCTTCAAGGTTCTTGGTTGTTTCTTTGAGCAATTGGACCACTAATTAGTGTTGTTTGTTTTGGTTCTTCATTCTTAAGAAAGCTCACATAGTAAAGTAGTTTTTATTAAAGTTCTTCATTAGGTCATCAATGTTTCATGTTACCGGATGGTTGCAAAGATAGTGTCATAGTAGGGCCCAAGGCCTTGGATGATTCTCACATTAATTTGCACATCAGTGATTGGTGCTCCATCGATTGCAAGTTCATCAGAGATTGAATCTACTAACAGGACTGGAATCTTTGGTTAAACCAGCTAGTTAATCTTTGAGACAGATAATTTTTGTATGTGATATATTGGGGAATGTACTGTGAAGGAATTTCCCAAGCTTTATGGGCCAATATGACTATTGCAATAGTTGATGCAAGTGTAGGTCCAACTGATGCTAAGGCGGTATTTTGGACAAGCTGATCATGTCTAAACAAGTTTATATGAGGTGGATTCAGAGTGTTTTCATTGTTTCCTCTAAGTGAGAGTGGAAGAGCAAGAGTTGTGTTATCAATATGACCGAAAAGGTTAATATCCACTGATGTACCGTGGTTTCACGATACATTCAATATCTTTTCCTTAAGTTAAGTGTGTGCTTAAAGCCTTCTTGTATTGATTTTTGATGTAGGTTTCTCTCTATTTTGCTGGAAATCTGTCCAAAGAAGAACAGGGAGGATTTGAGCAGATATTGCAGAAGTGACAAACTACTTAGCCCATGACGGTCCGTCGTGACAGTGATGGTCCGTACGTGGCTCCGTAGTGAGATTAAAATGGCTGCTGAAGGAAGTTAGAGAAGTCTTACCAAGTATGGTACTACGGAAGCTCATGATGGACCGTTATAGCCACGATGGTTCGTCCTGCATATTCATCGTGGTTGTCAGAGAGTAGTTCCTGTACCCAATTTCTAAAAGTTTCTAAGCGTTGTGGAACGTAACCCCTCGACGGATCGTCGTTCTTGCAACGATCCGTCATGTTTGACCATCAAGGGTAATAGCGAGTTGATGAAGAAAGCAGTAGGAAATTATAGCAAGTATTGAACTACCGAGCCCACGAGGTCCGTTGTGTCCATGACGGTCCGTCGTAGAGATCGTCAATTCTGACGTGTTTTGAACAAATTTTCCTTAAATAGAGTCCTTCTTTTATTAGGTTTTATTTTATTATAAATAGTTCAAAAAATCTCGTTTTTGGGGTTAGACTTTTGCATATTTTTTAGTTTTCTGGTTAAGAATTTAACTCTTGATTTTGGTATTTTATCATACTCCTCCGGAATCAATTGTTGGTGTTTTTGTTAATTATTAAGGTGAATTTCTGGATTTTCTTCATTCTCATGAAAATAAGTGGATGAATTCATATATTATCAATATGAATTGTATGATTATTAGACTGCGTAACTAACTCCATTACTAGGGTTGTGAAAACCATGTTTAAATAACAAGGTAAAATCTAGCTAAAATAACAATTCTAGAATAGTGTCTTGCATGTATCGCTAATTCTTTCGCTTAAAAGTCTTTTTAATGGATGGCCAACGTTAGAACTCGCCTTATTGCTACTTGCCAGACCAAAGAGGTAGATAGTAGGAAAAATATTATCAACATAGATTAAGTGTATACCATCTAATAGGCTAGTGTCGATTGGTACGATGTAACAAGTTAGTCAAATATCAAATATAATGCTTAATATGCCGTAAAGATAAGGTTTCGTAAAACAACACACGTAGCCTGACAAAGGTGCGGAGTGACATTCTCTAAATGCCGCACCAAGGATTTAGAGATACCTATCTTATCACTTTGCATGCAATATACTAGGAATGGATTGTTATAACTAGAATTACCGAGTTAGGAGCCTGTGGGGAACACTTACGTCTAGTTAATCTCATTACGTGATTAAACTCCAATACTTGAACCTGTCACTTGTTTACTTTAATTTAGCTAATTTCTTTTATTAATCAAAACCCCTTTATTTTTTTGTTTTTGAAAAATAACTAACTAAATAGAATGAATAATAGAATTAAGTGAAGTCTAAACCATTTCCCTCATGGGAACGATCTCAACCTCACTAGTTGGGTTCTTTACTTGATGCGACCGCTTTTACTACTTTTCGAGATGTAACTTTGAGCGTATCAATTTTTGGTGCCATTGCCGGGGAATGTGGTTTTTAGATTAACTTTAAGCTTATTCCCGAAGTTTATTCAACATTTTCCTAATTTTACTTTTTCTTTTTCTTTTTGCCTCCTGCACGTCTAACTTCCTTACATGCCAAACACACGGAGTATAGAAATACCTTTAATTGAACCTGACCCCGAACTAGAGCGTACTTTTAGATGAATGAATCAGAATTTGGGCATTCAAGGTAATGAGGTCAACTCGTAAATGACACCATTAGTCAACGCTTATGACCCTGTAGTACATGATATTCGTGGAGAAGGTTAAATACGGAGACAACCTCCTGCTCAATGCCCTCATGAGTACTATAGGGGCTATAAAAATATCGCAGACTGTGATGGGCCACTCGTCTTTCACTCTCTACAACACGGCCATACTTTTGTGGTAACTAGTAGTCTGATGCAAATGCTCACTTCCAGAGGTTTGTTTTCAGGGCTACCTTCTGAGGATCCACATCCCCATATCGCTTAGGTAAGAGTAGTGTGCAAAAGTTGTGTACGGAGGTTTTATTTGAATATGGATGTAACTGGGCTAAGAGTTTTTCCTCTCTTACTGACGGGAGAGGCTGCTATCTTGTTTATTGAGCAACCCTATATCTCAATCTTCACTTGAAATTAATCGTGGGATGCTTTCTTAGAACACTACTACCCGGTGTCTAAGAAACTAAACCACAACGACAGAGTGAGAAACATTGTGGCACTATCGGGAGAGTCAGTTAGCAGTTCCTGGGACAGGTTCACTTAATTCTTACAAAGTGTCCCAAATTACTGCATAGTTGATGAGTCTCTTCAAGAGTATTTCTATAGGGTACAAGATGATAATAACAAAGCGGTTTTGGATACAATAGCGGGTGGTTCTTATGGGGACTGTCCTTATACCGAGATTGCTGAAAAGTTAGAAAAAATCTCCCAAAATAATAAAGCTTGGAGTACTAGGAAGTCAAATACTGGAAGAAATACCTTCACAGTCCAATCCGCTTACAACTCAATCGCAGATGATCTTCGTGAAGAGATGTCTCAAATGAGATTTAAGCTTGGGTTAGTGTTGAAACATGTTGTTGGGGGTGCGGAAAAGGTAAATGCGGTGAAATACTTGTCTAAACCACCACCACTAAATTATGGATATTACTATGAGGTGGACTCCTATGCAGGGAATGATCAGACGGGGGGTTTCCGACCGAACGCCCAAGGCTCCAATCAGGAGAATTGGCGCCAAGATCAAGGAAAGCAAGGTCGGAAACTATGGTAACTATTACTGCGAGGGTCATTATATCCAAGATGGGAATTACAACTGTGACAACAACTTTAACCGGGGTAACTATGGTAACAGAAATGATAGGAGTGGACCCTATGTTCCACCTCAAAATTATGATGTTGCTCCTAGGGATGGTGGAGGTAGTATGGCGCGAGTTGAGGATATGATGCAGAAAATGATGAGGAGGTTTGATGCAAGGGATGAGCACACTAAAGAGTTAAGAAATGACTTAGCAGGTATAGGCCAGAAAGTTGATACACATGCAATCTCGATTAAGCATCTTGAGTCGCAAATGGCCCAATTATCTTCAACTGCGAACACACGATAACCTGGGCACTCTTCGTAGCAACACTGTCCAAAATCCAAAAAATTATGGGCATTGTATGACAATCACTACTCAGGGTGGTAAGCAAACCATTTATCAACCTAAGACATCTGTTGTAGAAAAGGTGATAAGAGATGATGATGAAATGGTGGAGGTTAGTTTTTAGTTAGAAGATAAGACGATAAAAGATGTTGAGGTGCCCCGAAAGGTGACCCCATGACTAGACCACCACCTCTTTTATCACAAAGGTTAGTAAAAAAGACTGAGGATGGTAAATACCGGCGTTTTATAACGATGTTGAAAAAGCTTTCTATCAATGTCCCTTTTGTAGAAGTTCTTGAACAAATGGCCGGTTATGGAAAGTTCATAAAAGAATTGGTTACAAAGAAAATATCAGTGAGTTTTTAGTATTATGATAGAATGTAGCACTGTAGTGCAAATGCTACAAGATCTCTAGTGCAAAATAAAGAAGATCCGAGTGCTTTAACTATTCCTTGTACAATCAGGCTATTGAATTTTGCGGAAGAATTATGTGATCTTGGTGCAAGAATAAATTCATGCCCCTCTCGATTTACAAGAAGTTGGGTTTGGGTGACCCAAAGCCCACTACAATGCGGCTACTGATGGCCGATAGAACGGTAAAAAGGTCCATTGGTATACTCCACGATGTGCTAGTAAAATTGAAGTTGTTTATATTTCAAGCCGATTTTGTGATTCTTGATTATGAGGACAATTTTGAGGTGCCTGTTATTCTTTGAAGGCCATTCCTTGCTACGGGTAGAGCCTTGGTTGATATGGAAAAGGGGTAGATGAAATTCCGGTTAAACAACGAAGAAGTGACCTTTAACATTTGTAGGTCCATGAGGCAGAGTGGTGAGCTCCAATTCGTATCTACTATATCCTACGGAGTTGAAGAGTCATCTGAGGTACAAATTGAAGAGTGTCTGGGTGTAGAAGCATTGGAGGCAGTGATCATGAATTTTTTGTAGTGATGGCATTGAAGAGTATGGTTCAATGGTCGCGGCACTTGATCGAGGTAATGTTCGTTTTCAACCAATGAAATTTGAGTTAGATATGCAACATCACAAATTTCCACCCACGAAACCATCTATTAAGGAGGCTCCAAAATTAGACTTAAGCATCTACCGCCAAATCTGAGGTATGTATTTTTCGGAAAAGATGACACTTTGCTGGTTATTATTGCATTAGATTTGAATGTGCATCAAGTTGAATGTTTTGTGAAAGTTTTAAAAAGGTTCAAAAGAGTTATAGGGTGGACTATTGAGTATATGATTGGGATCCCTCCCGGTATTTGTTCTCATAAAATTCAACTCATGCCCAATCATAAGACAAGTATTGAGCATCAGAGACGTCTAAATCCACCTATCCAAGAGGTAGTTAAGAATGAAATTATTAAGTGGTTGGATGTCGGAGTGATATATAAATCGCTGATACTAGTTGGGTATGCCATGTTTAGTGTGTACATGAGAAATGGGGAATGTCTGTGGTCCCCAATGAGAAAAATGATCTTGTTCCAATGTGAACGGTGACTGGTTGGAGGGTGTGTTTGGAGTACCGAAAATTAAATGCATGTACTGAAAAAGACCATTTTCCTATGCCCTTCATGATGTTGGATAGTCTTGCCGGAAAGGGGTGGTAATGTTTTCGCGATGGTTATTCGGGGTATAGTCAGATTTCTATTGCACCGGAAGATCAAGATAAAACCACCTTTACTTGTCCATATGAGACCTTTACGTTCAAGAGAATGCCGTTTGGGTTGTGCAATGCACCCGACACATTTAAGAGATATATGATGTCGATATTCTGCAATATGGTGGAAGACACTATTGAGGTGTTTATGGATGATTTTATGTGGTTGGTGACACCTTGGAGCGGTTTTTTAGTCATTTATCTGAGATTTTTAAGAGGTGTGAAGACTACAATTCAGTACTAAATTAGGAAAAATGTCACTTCATGGTGTAAGAGGTTATTGTATTGGGTCATTGAATTTCAGAGAAGGGTATAGAGGTTGATCGAATAAAGTTGAGGTAATATAGATACTTCCCTCCACCTATCTATGTCAAAGGTGTGAGAATCTTTCTTGGGTATGCAGATTTTTACCGGAGGTTCGTCAAGGATTTTCCAAAAATTGTGTACCCTTTGTAAAAGTTGATTGAGAAAGAGTGTAAATTTTATTTTGATAAATCCTGTCTTAAGGATTTTGGTGAGTTGAAAGAAAAGTTGGTGTCTGCACCTATCATTATTTAGCTGGATTGGAGCAAGCCATTTGAGGTAATGTGTGATATTAGTGAGGTTTCTCTTAGTGTGGTATTGGTGCAAACAAGGGACAAAATCCTTAACCCTATTTATTATGCTAGTAAATCCCTAAATGAATCCCACATGAACAACACCGTTACTAAGCAAGAGCTCATTCCAATAGTCTTTGCTTTTGACAAATTTTGCTCCTATTTTCTGGTCACTAGGGTTATAGTGCATAATAATCATTTTTCTTTGAGATATTTCATGGCAAAGAAGGATGCGAACCGAGGTTGATTCGTTGGGTATTACTATTGCAAGAATTGGACTTATAGGTGATTGATATAAAAGGGACCGAAAATCAAGTTGCTAATCACTTGTCCCGTTTAGAAGATGAAGCAATGAGAGAGTTAGGGGATAAAACAGAAATTGATGATACTTTCCCCGACGAGCATGTATTGGTAACCTCTAAAAACTTGATTCCATGGTTCGCCGATTTTTCAAATTATCTGGCTAGCGATATCATCCCACCGAACTTGACCTTTCATCAAAGGAAAAAGTTCATGTATAATTTCAAAAAGATCTTATGGGATGATCCATACTTGTATTGGAATTGTGCAGATGGGCTTATTCGGCCTTCTGTGCCAGAAATGGAGATGTTGAGTCTTTTGGAGGCATGCCATTCTTCACCCGTAGGTAGACATCATAGTGGTATCCTAAACGCTCACAAGATATTACAATGTGGCTACTATTGGGCAACTATTCATCAAGATTCTCATGATTTCGCCAAGGCATGTGATAGATGCCAAAGAGATGGCGACATTTCAAGAAAGCAAGAGCTCCCTTTAAATCCCGTTCTTGTGATTGAGTTTTTTGATGTTTGGGGTATTAACTTTATGGTCCCTTTTGTGATTTCTAATGGGATGAAGTACATTCTAGTAGCGGTTGATTACGTGTCTAAATGGGTAGAACCAATCGAACTCACAAATATTGAAGGGAAGAGTGTCACCGCGTTCTTGAAAAAGAATATCTTTTCCCGATTTGACACCCCAAGGGCTATTATTAGTGATGGGGGATCCCACTCTTGCAACAAATTTCTTTAGGGATTATTGGGGAAATATGGGGTTCGCCATAATGTGGCCACTCCTTACAATCCTCAAACTAGTGGGCAAGTTGAGGTGTCAAATAGGGAGATTAAACAGATTTTGTCAAAAACGGTGAACGCTTGTAGAATGGATTGGTCAAGGATACTTGATGATGCTCTTTGGGCCTACCGGACAGCATACAAGACTCCCATAGGTATGTCCGCATACCAACTTCTATAGTTGAATACTTGTCACTTACCCCTCGAATTAGAGGATAAAGCCATGTGGGCAATGAAGAAGTTGAAAATTGATTGGAATGAGGCTGCAGAACAGTGGTCAAATGTGTTGAATGAGCTCGATGAATTTCGCCTAAAAGCTTAGGAAAGTTCAGCCCTCTACAAAGAAAAGATGAAGAAGTACCATGACCAAATGATTGAGAAACACAATTTTATGGTTGGGGATTTGATGCTTTTATTCAATTCTAGGTTGCGCTTATTTCCTGGAAAAATCAAATCCAAATGGGCTAGCCCTTACTTGATAACCAAACTATTCCCTCACGGAGTGGTTGAGTTGGAAAACACGGAGATTGTGCGGTTTAAGGTGAATGGACAACGAATAAAAATCTATCTAGAGCATGCTAAAACGACGAATGAAGTGATTGAGGCATACCATCTTGATGAAGTCAGAGTAATCAAGTGTCCTCCGTCGTGCCGCGACGTTAAATCAAGATAAGGTTGGGAGGCAACCCTATATGTATCCTCTAAGCCAACTATAGGTTTTTTTCATGAATTTCTAGTAATAGTTGCATTTTTCGTTGCTTTTCTTTTTTTTTTTTGTAATAAGTGTTGGCTAGAGCATAGTTTAAGGTCTGTGTACAAAAAAATTTCCAGAAAATACAAAAAGAATAGCTTCATGGGTGTTAAATTTACAGGTAGCACATGACAAGAAAATTGGTTGCCGAACTCATTGACATACCCATCAACGGAAAGTCACGCCTGTGATGGACATTCCCAAGCATCCATCGTGCCTAGGTAAGTTTTTCCATTTTTTCTAAATTAGGGCACCCATGACGGACCATCACACATGTGATGGACTATCAAAAAGGAATCGTCGCACCAATACCCGTAAATCCAACCCGTCCCGATCGGCGAATATTATATATTTTTAAGCCTTTTAACTTCCCACCTATTCATTCTAACTGTTTCTTTCCCTCACATCCCTCATTTACTCCCTCTTAAAATCCCTAGCACTCTCTTTCTCTCCCTAAAACACCAGATTCCACATCCTTTCTCGAATTCCCTAATCTTCCCTTTTCCAATCTCCCTGCTTCTTCAAGTAATCTAATGGTCGGAGTCAATTGTTCTTCTGCTGATCACCAGAGTTGTGTGCCTTACTTTATTTTAATCTTCTCCAAATATCAGGTATGTGGTTCTGATCTCTTAATCATGTACTTTTGTTTCTTGTTTACCCATGCTACATGCTTGATTCTGAATGTTGGATCTTCGAAATTTTACCTCTATGAATTCTACGAACTCACCCCGTTAATCCTACATGCCTTAAGACCCTTCACATAGTAAACAGAATGGGGGTGTTGTGTTAACTAAATCAAATGGGGGTGTATGTTTCAGAAAATTGTTTCTGACCTAGGTTGATAGTCCTCCAAATTGGCATGCTAAAACTCAAGAAATTATTGCCTTAGGATTGCTAGTATAATGGGTAATTGGGTTAGAAATTGTGGGTTGCTAAGTATCTTTTCTATTAGAATTTTAGGGGACTATTGAGGCACCCCCAGTTCTATCACTGAAGGATAGAACGAGACCCCATCGACGGACCATCATGCCCTCGATCGACCGTCGTGGGGTCCGTCCCACCAATTCCCAATTATTTTCTCTTAGAGTCCGTCGACGACCTTTACGACGGACCGTCGTGACCTCGACGGTCCATCTTGTGCAACCGTTGTGGTTGTCAGAGACCTTATTCATAAGGGTCTCAAAATTTTCTCCAAGTGTCCAACGACTGAGCTCTACGACGGACCACCGTGCGCTCGACGGTCCATCCGGCACAACCGTCATGGTTGTAAGAGACCCTATTCCTCAGGGTCTCAAAATCTTTGCTAAGTGTCCAACGAAGGACCGTCGTGCTCTCGATGGTCCGTCGTTCACAACCGTCATGATCGTCAGAGACATTCTTTTTGAGAGTCTCTTATATACCGTGGTTTCACGGTATTTTTAATGCTTTTGTGTTAAGTTTAGTGTGTTTCCAAAAGCCTTTTTGTATTAATTTTTATGTAAGTTTCTATTTATTTGCCATAATTTGTCTAAAGGATGAACGCAAAGGTTTTTTGAGCAAGAAATGTAGAAACGTGCCTTCTAAGGAGCTTGTGACGGTCCGTAGGTGGCATCGTAGTGAAGCAGCTGAAGGAAGATGGGGAAGTCTAACCAAGTGAAGTGCGTGACGGACCGTCGTAGCCATTACGGTCCATCCTGCTGGTTCGTCATGAAGATCAAAGAACTAGTCGCAGTACCCAAATTCCAAGAGTTCAAGTGTTATGGAACAGAGACCCTCGACGGACCGTTGTGCCTGTGACAATCCGTCATACCTGGCGTCGAGGGTAATGAAGAGAGCAGCAACAGCATTTTCAAAGTATGGGACGACGGAGTCCATGACGGCCCATCGTGACTATGACGACCCATCGCGAGGTTAGTCGACCCAGCCGCGTTTTGAGAGATTTCCATCAAATAAAGTCCTTCTTTGATTAGAATTTTGTTTTGTATAAATAGTTTGAATAACCACGTTTTTTGGGGTTAGACTCTTGATTATTTTTGCTTCTTTTGTGGATAAGACTTGGTCATTATTATTAAACTTTTGAAGAATCTTTAGTTTTCAATTAATTTCAGTTATTGATTGTTGGTGATTTTTTGATTAATCAAGTGAATTTCAAGATTTTATTCCTTCTCATTGAAGTAAGTGCATGAATTCTTATATTATATATTTTAATATTGTGATTATGACTATGGGTAACTAAACTCCATAACTAGGGTTGTGGGATTCATAGGCGAATAATGAGGTAAAACCTAACTAAAATAACAATTCTAGAATAGTGTATTGCATGTATTGATAATTCTTTTTCTTAGAAGTCTTTTTAACGGATGACCAATGTTAGAACTCGCCTTAATGCTACTTTCCAGACCAAGGAGGTAGATAATAGGAAAATAATTATCAACATAGATTTAGTGTATACTATCTAATAGGATAGTATTTATTGATACGAGGTAATAACTTAGTCAAATATTGAATACAATGCTTAATATGTGGTAAAGGTAAGGGTTAGTATAGCAACACACGTAGCCGGACCAAGGATTTTGGAATACATAACTTATCACTTTGCATGCAAGATACTAGGAAAGAATTTTTATAGTAAGAATTATCAAGTTAGAAACCTGTGGGGAACAAGTAAACCCTAGTTACTTTTATTAATTAATTAAACTCCAACATCTGAATCTGTTAGTTGTCTACTTTGATTTAGCTAATTTTTTCATTCATTTAGAAAGAAACCCCCCTTTTATTGTCGTTGTTTTCCAAGGAAATAATTGACTAAATAGTAGTAATAACAGATCGAAGTTAAGTCTGAACTATTTTCCTCATGGGAACGACCCCAACCTCATTAGTTGGGTTCTTTACTTGATACGACGACTTTACTTGTTATTTGAGAAGTATGTTTGAGCATATCAAATTTTGGCGCCGCTGCGGGGAATGTAGCTTTTAGATTAACTTAAACTTATTACTAAAATTTAGTCAATATTTTCTTAATTTTACTTTGTTTATTGTTTTTGATTCTTGTAGAACTATCTTCCTTCTATGCCAAATACACGGAGAGGAAGAGAACCCTTGTTTCCCTACGATCACGAATTAGAGAGTAAACTACGCAAGTTGAATTGAAACATGGGTATTAATGATGATGATCCAAACTAGAACATCCCAACTTCGGTTGATGTTCATGGTAAGTTGTTACCCGATGCTCCGGGTGAAAACCAACAGAGGGTACAAAATCCCGCTCCACGGCCCCAAGAATACTACTGAGGCTATGACAATATAGCAGACTCTGATGGGTCACTTGTCTTCCCCCTCTACAATAAGGCCACACCTTTGTGGTAACTAGTAGCCTGATGCAAATGCTCACTGCCAAAGGTTTGTTTTCAGGTCTAACTTTAGAGGATCCATATGACCATATAGCCAATGTAAGGCCAGTGTGTAAAAGTTGTGTAGGGAGTCCTGACATAGACTTAGATGTTATCATGCTAAGAGTGTTTCCTCTCTCACTGACTGGAGAGGCTTCTATTTGGTTCATTGAGCTCCCTTATAACTCAATTTTCATTTGGAACCAACTAAGGAACGTTTTCTTAGCACGCTACTACCCGGTCTCCAAGAAACTAAACCGCAAAGACAGACTGAACAACTTTGCGGCACTACCAGGAGAGTCAATTAGTAATTCATGGGATAGATTCACCTCGTTTTTTAGAAACGTCCTCAATCACCACATAGATGACGAGTTACTGAAGAAATAGTTCTATCGGGGACAGGATGATAATAATGAAGTGTTGTTGGATACTATAGCGAGTGGTTCTTATGGGGAGTGTCCTTATGCTGAGATTGCTGAAAAGTTAGAGAAAATCTCCTGGAACAATAAAGGTTTGAGTACTAGGAAGTCAGATACTGGGAGAAACACCTTTGCAATGCAATCCACTCACAACCCATCCACAGATGAGATTCGTGAAGAGATGGCTCAGATGAGAACTGAGCTTGGGTTTGTATTAACATATATCAGTGGGGTGCAGGAAAGATAAATGTTGTTAACTACTTGTGTAAACAACCACCACCAAATGATGAATGTTATTATGCGGAGGATTCCTATGTGGTAAACGAGTAGATGGGGGGTTTCTTACCGAGTTCCCAAGGCTCAAATTAGGATAATTGGCGCCAAGGTCAAGGGAACCAAGGTCGGGTATATGGTAACTATAACCGTGTGGGTCATTCTGTCAAAGATGGAAACTACAACCGCGACAACAACTTCAACTGGGGTAACTATTGTAACAGAAATGATAGGAATAGGCCCTATGTCCTTCCTCAAAATCGTGAAGTTACTCCTAGGGATGGTGGAGATAGTATAGCGCGAGTTGAGGATATGTTGCACAAAATGATGACGAGGTTCGATGCTAATGATGAGCACATTAAAGAGTTAAGGAGTGATTTGCGGGCATTGGGCAGAAAGTCGATACACATGCAATATTGATTAAGCAGATCGAGTTGCAAATGACCCAATTATCTGCGACTGTGAACACACGGCAACTAGGCACTCTTCCTAGCAACATTGTCCAAAATCCGAAAAATGATGCACACTGTATGACAATCACTACTCGGGGTGGTAAGCAGATCATTGAACATTCAGGGGTCTCCATATAAACATAGTTTATGCAATACATAGCGGACTCCATGACGGTCCATCGTACTCATGACGAGCCGTCACCTGGTTCGTCGTGTTTCACTGTTACTATAGAAATCTCATTGCATCTTAACTCTTTTATTTATTTTGTGCCGTTTTTCTTGTCTTGTTTTCTCCTTCTAGTACTAATATTGATTCTTTACATGTACTATCTATTGTGGCACCAAAACAAGATCGAGTCTACGCAAGTGGGCGATCGAAGTCTCTCACCCCGTCTGCCCGCCTGGTCATTGGTTTTGATGATAAGCGTTACCCGGAGTACGTGCCCATAGGAACTTCCACCCCATCCCGAGATACACATGGTGCCAGAGCCACACCCTAAAAGGTGGCGTCTTGCCTAGTCACTGCCTCCTAGTCTGATGAGGAGCGCACACTTACCGGTACACCTTCTGGGTCAGGTACTCATGAAGAAGGAGCATCTAGATCCTTAGGAGTTTCGTGGTTGGAGGAAGCCTCTGGATCTTCTGAGGTACCTGCACTCGCCACAGTTGCACAAATGCCTCGTCTGATGATGCTGAAAGTTCTGAATCCACACCCGGATCACTGACTCGTGCTCTCACCTCGGTTGCCGACCAGCCCAACCGGTGGTGTTTCGATGGGTAGTATCAAGTTTATTCAAATGCAAAGTTTCTGAATAACAAAGGAGTCATGACACGGACCCTTACTTAAAGAGGTGGGTCCTTATGTGAAGTCTCCCGACTATGCCACAGATCCACAATATCTTCACCAGACATCGACTGGAGTGGGCAACGCGTTCATTGGGCCGTTATAGTGAAGAGTTGGTCAAAGAGTTCTACGCCTCCTACGTGGGTACTCTCATATCACATATTGATGGGCGGGCTGCCCCTGCCAAACAGTCCCCACTGGAGCATGTCCGAGCACGTGGCATTCAGGTTGATATCTCCCTGCCTGCCATGCGTCGGTATTTGTATAGAGAGGATGTTGATGCCAACCACACCCCTCTCACCGCCGAGTTTGACTACTGGTGGAAAATTGGCAAAGATGGATAATTCTTGCGTGAGCCATCGCTGAGAGGTACCACCAAGAGGTTGATGAACATGCACTTTTCAGTTGATGGAGAGGGTATTGACTGGGTAACCGAGCCGAAGGGAGCAATTAAGAAGGATAACCTGACCTTCACGGCGAAGTTCTTATGGTTGATTGTCCGCCACTACCTTTCTCTTATAGCCGCTGATAATATAGTCACATGGGATTGTGCAGTACTGATGGGAGTGATGATAGTCGGGTTTGAGGTGGACTTTTCTTCGCTTCTACAGGCGGTCATGGACGAGAGGGCTTTTAAGGTCACAACTACCCACCCTTTCCCGTGCATGATATTTTCTTTAGACAGGTCCGCAGGTGTGCCTATCTGGCAAATTGATCAACTCAAGACCCCGCTGGGCACTGTTGATATCATCCTTATTAGGGATGAGGCCAATGAGTTGTCTCCACGTAGAGGGCCCCGTCAAGAGTTGCCTCCACTTGGTGACAATCAAGCTGATATGGTAGCACAGGCTCACACGGCTACTCCGGTTGCTTCCACTGCCACTACCCCGGTCGAGTGTATCCTGGGTAGTAGCACCTCCCGGAGCTCCTCTCGCTCAGCCCCTTTCCCCGCTCTCGTCCCACTTGCTACAGTCTAGAAACTAGAGGCACTGATGGCTACACTTCTGCATCACATCCAGCCTTAGATGCAAAGGTCTATTGCTGAGGCAGAAGAGAGCTTGGAGCAGAGAATGGTCCAGCACACAGAGCGGAAGATCGCTGAGGTTCATCAGCACTGGACGCTTTTGAGTTGCGGGTGCTAGCCCGGCCAGCCCCTCAGGTGGATGTGTCGACCCTTCAGGCTGCGGTCGAGAGTCTTCGCGCAGATATTGAAATGATCCTAGAGGCCAGAGTGCCTGAGTCTGAGGCCACCTCTGCATAGCCTGCTGAGGACATAGTGATGGCAGCCTTATTTGCCACTTCAAAGATTCCACCACCTCTCCCTCGAGAGCATGCCACGAGGCATAGCGGTCGTGAGGAGGATGAGGCTAGAGCACGGAAGAAGGAGCGTTGTGATATGGAGGCTGCGGGGAGAGCCTCACTTGCTGAGGAGGAGGCGCGTCCGGATGAGGGCCTTAGAATTAGCTGCTGGGGCATCAAGCTCCAGAAATGTGGAGATAGCGTGAGTCAGTGCTGATAGTGTTGTTGCTAATGAGGATACTACTTAGGGTTTCCAGATTATAAGGGTAGTGTGTTTAGGGGAACTGGACCTACGAGCTTGCTAATCGTCGTTGCTTTGCGCCCCAGGTTTGCTTCACCTACCACTCTCGTATTTCAATTTTTTATGCATTTGAGACAATTGCATGTCTTTTTGTTGGGGGTGGGGTAAATGGAAATTGAGTGCTAAAGTGAAGTCAGAGTAGCCCAATTCACTATCCTCTTTTGGGGTTTTCTTGCCTGTGTTCTTTTTCCCCAAGAGACTGATTATATATATTGTTGAACCGGCATATATAATATATATATATATATATATATATATATATATATATATATATATCTTGTGTACATAGTTTAACTCTGAAGAATGATGGCTAAAATCATATCCCGATGAAATCAAAATGATGCATAACTAGGCATAGTAATTGAGAAATGTGTGCCTCTAAGCATGACCTAGAGATACACCACAATATGACCGTAAGTCTAAAATTCGAACTAGGTGTCTGATAATCTTGTAGAGTAATGACTTGTCATGTGAGGGTGAGGAAGATTTGAATAGTCCACTATTTGTACTGAGCTAGAACTTCCCTGGTTAGTCCTGCTAAAAGTAAGCTATAATAGACAATTAGGGAAGGATCATAGGCCCTTGTTCAATATAGCACATTTTTAGCCTAGATAAAAAAATGAAATTACTTCTTCTTTGATCCAAATAATTTGAGCTTAAACTAGACCTTTCTTTTTCACCCCAACTTATCTTTTCTAGGAATAATGTGTTCGCCCTGGTCCTTCTTTGGACATGTGCACCTCAGCTTATGCCAAAAACATAAGTTGAGGTGAATAATCTAGTAAACAACCTTTTTATGGATCTAACCCAACTTTGGGTATTGTGTACTTTGACTCATGGCAAAGCCATGAGGTAAGGGTTGCTATTATGAGGAATGCTCTGGAAGGTGGGGTTGAAAGAACAAAGAGAGAGAAACAACAAAAGTAAAGTGACTCAAGAATCAGTGAAAGAAAAGTGAAATAAAAAAAATATACAATAAATACAAGCAAGAATAGAAGAGAGTCACTTACACAAATGAAGAAAGAAGGGAAAATAACTAGGTGAAAGAATATGAGAAACTAGGCGAAATAAAATGATAAAAAGTGGTATGTTTAGCCGATATATCAAGAAGGGCAAAAAGTCACTAAAGTATACCTAAATATACCGTACCTAACCGTCAGCCTATGTTACAAAATAAGAAAGTCCTATCATGATCCTAAAAGTTGTATAGCAAACTTAAAGCAATGAAAATAAGGGCAAGTTTATGGCAATATGTATGAATGAGTTGTGAATCTTTCTGAGAGTGAGTGTTGAAAAGTAATCCTTATATTCAAACTAAAATCATTGTATGAAAAATGAGGATATTTTTTTGAAGTTAGGACACTAGCTGCAATACCGCAAATATTAGCACCTCGGTGAGAAATTGAAAAGGATAGGTGTTAGTGCGTGGTGAGTCTGTGTCATGGTGTGATTCCACATAATTCAAGCATTATGGTGATAACATGCATAAACACGATGATACTGATCGGGATTGATTTCCAAATGATTGGGAAAGATAAAACATAGATGTTATTGTACAATGATTTTGTAATGAGTCATAGTGCATCTCTTGAGGACAAAAAACGAATTTAAGTTGAGGGTGTTGATATACCGCGGTTTCACGGTATTTTAATGCTTTTTTCATAAGTTTAGTGTGTGTCGAAAAGAATTTTTGTATTATTTTTTATGTAGGTTTCTCTTTATTTGCGGGAAATCTGTCTAAAAGATGAACGCGGAGGTTTTTTGAGCAAGAAATGCAAAAATACTACCTACGGAGCTTGTGACGATCCATCGTACCTGTCACGGTCCATAGGTGACATCGTAATCAAGATGCTGAAGGAAGATGGGGGAAGTCTGACCAAGTATGGGTCTACGAAGTGCGTGACGGACCGTCGTAGCCATGTGGTGCGTCCTGCTGGTTCGCCATGAAGATCAGAGAAGTATTCCCAGTACCAAAATTCCAAGAGTTCAAGTGTTATTGAACGGGGACCTTCGACAGACCGTTGTGCCTGTGACGATCCCTCATACCTGCTATCAAGGGTAATGAAGAGAGCAGAAAAAGAATTTGCAAAGAATGGGACGACGGAGTCCATGACGGACCGTCGTGACCACAACGACCCGTCGCGAGATCCTTCCACCCAAGACGCATTTTGATAGATTTCCAACAGATAGAGTCCTTCTTTGATAAGGTTTTTTTTTATAAATATTTCAAAAAACCTCATTTGGGGGGTTAGACTCTTGATTATTTTAGATTCTTTTGTGGATTAGACTTGGTGATTATTATTACACTTTTGGAGAATCTTTAGTCTTCAATTAATTTCAATAATTGATTGTTGGTGATTTTGTTGATTAATCAAGTGAACTTCTGGATTTTATTCTTTGTCATTGAAGTAAGTGCATGAATTCTTATATTATATATTTGAATATTGTGTTTATGACTATGGCTAACTAAACTCCGTAACTAGGGTTGTGGGAACCATAGGCGAATAATGAGGTAAAACCAAACTAAAATAACAATTCTAGAATATGTCTTGCATGTATTGATAATTCTTTCGCTTAGAAGTCTTTTTAACGGATGACCAACGTTAAAACTCTCCTTAATGCTACTTGCCGGGCCAAGGAGGTAGATAATAGGAAAAGAATTACCATCATAGATTTAGTGTATACTATCTAATAGGCTAGTATTGATTGATACGAGGCAATAACTTTCTCAAATATCGAATACAATGCTTAATATTAGGTTAAGGTAAGGGTTAGTATAGCAACATACGTAGCCAGACCAAGGTGCGATGTGAAATTTTCTAGATGTCGGACCAAGATTTAGAAAAACATAACTTATCACTTTGCATGCAAGATACTAGGAAAGAATTGTTATAGTTAGAATTATCAAGTTAGAAACATGTGGGGGGTCGCGTAAACCTAGTTACTTTTATTAACTGATTAAACTCCAAATTTTAATCTTTTAGTTGTGTACTTTGATTTAGCTAATTATTTTCATTCATTTAGAAATAACCCCCCCTTTTATTTTCTTTGTATTCGAAGGAAATAATTGACTAAATAGTAGTAATAATAGATTAAATTTAAGTCTAATGATTTTCCTCTGGGGAACGACCCCAACCTCATTAGTTGGGTTCTTTACTTGATATGAGTCTTATTTGAGAAGCATGTTTGAGCGTATCAGTCTCTAATAAAATTTCTTAAGTATTTCATGATGACCGTGATGACGGTCCATCATGCTCTTGACGTACCGTCAAATGGTCCGTCGTCCAGCAAAGAAACTACAACAATACCATTTCAGTTTTGGTTTTACGTTTTTGTTTTCTTCTTTGCATGTCTTTTTTGATTCTACTGGTAATATTTTTTGTTATTTTCATGTACTAACACTTATGGAACCAAAGCTAGAGAGCGTGTACACACGAGGGCTCTCAAAGTTTATCGCCCCATCTGCTTGACTGGTCATTGGATCTGACGATGAGCGTGACCCTGAATACGTGCCCCCAGGAACTATCACTGGTTCATGGGCTGCACGTACCATGAAAGCCACCCCCAGGAAGGTGGCACCCGGGTAGTCACTGCCTCCCAGTCTGAAGAGGAGCACATACTTGCCGGCACGCCTTCTCGATCTTCCACACACTCTATGGATGCTTTAAGCTCTAAGGAAGTATCAGGTTCATAAGAAGTCTCTGGATCTGAGAAGGCTTCTGCTCGAGTCATTGCATGTCAGTACGGCCTCGTCTGATGAGGCCGATAGTGTTAATTCCAATCCAGGTGTACTCAGACGCAAATCTGCCGAATGATAAGGGGGTTATGACCCGAACCCTTACACTGGAGAGGAGGGTCCTCATAGGGACTCTTCCCACCATGCGACAATCCATGCCATTTTAAACCAGGCACCGGCTAGAATGGACGCTTGTGATGTGGGCCGATATAGTGAGGAGTTGGTCAGAGAGTTCTACGCCTCGTACGTGGTGACTCTCCGAGCCCAGATAGACAGGCGGGCTGCCCCCGCCAAACGTGCCCCGCTAGAGCACATCCGAGTCCGCGTCAAGCGGGTAGACATCTCCTTGCACACCATCCGCCGGTATCTATACGGCGAAATTATTGATGCCAACATGAATCCTCTCACTGCTGAGTTTAACTACCAGTGGAAACTGGTTAAAGATGGACAGTTCTTGCGTGAGCCTGAGTTGAAAGAGACCACCAAGAGGTGGATTGTCCGGTATATGTATGTTGACGGAGAGGCTACTGATTGGGTACTTGAGCGAAAGGGACCCATCAAGAAGTCTAACCTGACCTTTACGACATAATTTTGGAGGTTGATAGTCCGCCACTATCTTTCCCCTATTGCTGCAAACAATAGTGTCACTTGGGAGCGCGCATCTCTGATGGCGGCGATGATAACAGGTTCAAGGTGGACTTCACTTGTCTTCTTCAGCGGTCAAGTACGAGAGGGCCTTCAAGGTCATTACTACCTAAACATTTCTGTGCATAGTGTTTGCTTTGTGCAGGTCTACAGGTTTATCTATTTGTCACAATCGATCAGATCAAGACCCCATCGGGCACTGTTGATATAGGCCTTATATGGGATGAGGCTAATGAGTTTGCCCCATGTATAGGGCCCCTCCAGGAGTTACTTCCGCTTGGTAAGAACCTGGCGGAAAATTTAGAGCAACCCCAAGCGGCTAGCCAGGTTGCATCTGAGCCTACTGACACCATCCCGATCGAGTCTATCCCTAGTGGTAGCACCGCTCCGAGCTCCTCTCGCTCGACTCCCTCAGCCACTCTGATCCCACTTGATAGGGTCCAGAAACTTGAGGGCCAAATGGCCACTCTTCTGCATTCATAGCCAGCCTTGGATAAGAGGTCTATTGCTGAGGCGGAGGAGCGCATGGAGCGGAAGATGGCCCAGCACACAGAGATTAAGATCATGGAGGTTCAATAGCGCCTGGACGCTTTTGCGTTACGTGTGCTAGCCTGTTTAGCCCCCCCGATGGACGTGTCGACCCTTTAGGATGATTTAGAGGGTCTGAGAACGGACCTAGACATGATTCTAGAGGCTAGGGTGCCCGAGTTTGAGGCCCATTCTATAGAGCCCACCAAGGAAAATCTTTTGGCGGCCTTATTCTCCACTGCTGCAGTGCCACCACCTCTACCACGAGAGCATGCCAAGAGGCATAGAGGTCGACATGAGGATCACGATAGAGAACAGAAGAGGGAGCGCCGAGAGTTGAAGGCTTCGAAGAGACCCTCAATTGATGATGAGGAGTCCCGTCAGTTGAGGTCTATTGAGTTTGCTGCTGGGGCATCTCACGCAAGAGCTTTTGAGGAGACAGAGCACTACTGATGGTGTTGTTGATATTGAGGACACTACATAGGGTGTCCAGACTACAAAGGGAGTGGGTTCTCGGACACCGGATCCACCAGCTTGTTGATCGACGGCGCTTTGTGCCTCAGGTTTACTTCGACCTACCACTCTATTATTTTTGATTCTTTTATGCATTGGGGACAATTGCATATCTTTTTGTTGGGGGTGGGGTAAATGAAGAGTGAGTGCTAGGGTGAAGTCTGAGTAGCCCAACTTATGGATCCTCTTTGGGAGTTTTCATGCCTGTGTTCTTTTTCCCAAGAGACTAATTATATTTATTGTTGAACCGTCATGTCTATATCTTCTGTACATAGTATAACTCTGAATCATGATTTCTAAAAAGAAATGATACCTGATGTAATGAAAATTATGCATGACTAGGCATAGTAATTGAGAAATGTGTGGCTCTAAGCATGACATAGAGATACACCAACTGCATGACCCTAAATATAAGAATCTAACTAGGTGTCTAATAATCTGGTAGAGTAATGAGGTGTCAAGTGACTGTGAGGAAAAATTTAATAGTCCTGCTATATGTACTGAGCTAGAACTTTCCTGTTAGTCCTACTAAAAGTAAGTCGTAATAGACAATTACGAGAGGATCATAAGCCCTTGTTAAATATAGAAATCTTTAGCCTAAATAACACAAAACTGAATGAAGTTTATCCCTTTTTTATCCAAATGATTTGAGCTTAAAAAAGACCTTTCTTTTTTCACCTAATTGATCTTTTCTTGGAACAATGTGTTGGCCCTGGTCCTCCTTGGAAATGTGCACCTCAGCATATGCCAAAAGCATATGTTGAAGGTGGCTTATGCAGAAAACAACCTTGTCGTGGCCCTGCTTCAACATTGGGTATTGTGTACATTGACTCATGGCGAAGCCATGAGTAGAGGGTGGATATTATGAGGAATGCTCCAGAAAGTGGGGTTGAAAGAACAAAGAGATAGAAAGAACAAAAGTAAAGTGACTCAAAAAAAGTTGAAATAAAAGTGAAATAAAATAAATAATAAATATAAGAAAGAAAAGAAAAAATTCACTTACACAAAAGAAGAGAGAAGGGAAAATAGGAAGGTGAAAGAATATAAGAAAAAGGGCGGAATAAACCTATGAAAAGGTAAGACGCTTAACCGATGTGTCAATGAGGTCAACAAGTCACTAAAATATACCTAAATATACCCTACCTGATCCTGAGCCTATGTTACAAGCTAAGAAAGTCTTATCGTGATCCTAAGAGTTGTTATGGCGAAGTTAAAGCAGTGAAAATAAGGGAAGGCCTATGACAATATGTATAAATGAGTTGTGAAGTTGTTCTGAGAGCGAGTATTGAAATGTAATCCTTATACTCAAACTGAAATCATTATATTAAAAATGAGGAGGTTATTTTGAAGTGAGGACACTAGTTGCAATACCAAAAAAATTAGCACCTAGGTGAGAGATCGAAGAGGATAGGTGTCAAGTTATGGTGAGTATGTGTCAAGGTCTGATCCAATTAATTCAAGCCTAATAGTTATAGCATGCATGGACATGATGAGAATAATAAGGATTGATAGCCAAATGATTGCAAAATCTAAATGACGAATATTCTTGTACAAAGATTTTGCAGTGAGTCATACTGCGTCTATTGAGGACAAACAATGAATTTAAATTGAGGGTGTTGATGTATCGTGGTCTCATGGTACTTTCAATGTCTTTTCCTTATGTTTAGTTTGTGCCCAAAGTCTTTTTGTATTGATTTTTGATTTAGGTTTCTCTCTATTTTGAAGGAAATCTGTCCAAAGAGAATACAAAGGATTTGAGCAGAAATTGCAGAAGAGACAACATACGGAGCTTACGACGTCCACCGTGACTGTGACGGTCCGTAGGTGGCACCGTAGTGAGATGTAAAGGGCTTCGGAAGGAAGTTGGGGAAGTCTGACCAAGTGTGGGACTACAGAAGCTCATGACGGAACGTCATAGCCACAATGGTCCTTCCTGCATATTCGTCATGGTTGTCATAGAGTAGTTCCTGTACACAATTACAAGACGTTTCTAAGTGTTGTGGAACGTAACCCCTCGATATACTGTTTTTCTTGCAATGGTCCGTCATATCTGTCTGTCGAGGATAACAACGAGTTGATGAAGAAAGCAGTCAAAAATTATGCCAAGTACGGAACGACGGAGCCCACGACGGTTCGTCGTGTTCATGAAGATCCGTCATCGCAGGGATCATTAATTTAAGTCGCGTTTTGGAAAGATTTTCCTTAAATCGAGTCCTTCTTTTATTAGGTTTTATTTTATTGTAAATAGTCAAAAAACCCACATTTTGGGTTTAGACTTTTGGATATTTTTTTGTTCTCTTGTTTAAGTATTGAACTCTTGATTTTTGTATTTGCTCATACTTTTCCAGAATCAATTGGTGTTTTTGTGAATTATTCAAGTAAATTTCTGGATTTTCTTCAATCTCATAAAAGTAAGTGCATGAACTCTTATATTATCAATATGAATTGTGTAATAGTTAGCATGGGTAACTAAACTCCAGAATTAGGGTTGTGGGAACCATGGGTAAACAAGGTAAAATCTAGCTAAAAAAACAATTAAAGAATAGTGTCTTGCATGTATTGATAATTCTTTTGCTTAGAAGTCTTTTTAATGGATGGCCAACATTACAACTGTGCATATTAAAACTTTCCGGACCAAGGAGGTAGATAATAGAAAAAGAATTATCAACATAGATTTAGTGTAAACCAACTAATAGGCTAGTTTCGATTGGTACGAAGTAACAACTTAGTTAAATATCAAATATGATGCTTAATATGAGGTAAAGATAAGGTTTAGTAAAGCAACACACGTAGCCGGACCAAGGTGCGGAGTGAGATTCTCTAGATGCCGGATCAAGGATTTTAGAGATACCGAACTTATCACTTTGCATGCAAGATACTAGGAAAGGATTGTTATAGATAGAATTACCGAGTTAGGAGCCTGTGGGGAACACTTACGCCCTAGTTACTTTCGTTACTTGATTAAACTCCAATACATGAACCTGTCACTTGTTTACTTTAATTTAGCTAATTATTTTCTTAATCAAAAACCCTTTATTTATTAGTTTTTGGAAAATAATTGACCAAATAGAAGTAATAATAGAATAAAGTTCAGTCTGAACCATTTTCCTCGTGGGATGATCACATCCTCACTAGTTGGGTTCTTTACTTGATGTGACCACTTTTACTTCTTTTCGAGAAGTAAATTTAAGTGTATCATCCGTGCATAAGCAACAACACCTTTGCCTTCCATGTAGTGAAGTTATGGCTTCCGGCAATTAGTTTGTGGGTGATTTAAAGGCAGGGTTAAATTACACGATGACAATGTTAATGGTTGTCCTATGTACATTAACAGTAGTATTGGGGGCATTTTTTCGTGAGACCCCAATTAGGATTAGCGGGGAAAAGATCTCGTGTGAGATTTTAAAGCCCTGATACTGTAAAATAACTTTTAGGACTAAACTGGAAAGAGAAGTATTCTACATTATTCATAAGGTGATGAAGAATATATACAAGCGTTGATACAATAATGATTCCTAAATGGATATAACAACTAATCCTAGTTTTACACGAAGATGAAATCACGCTATATTTCTTTTACAGTGATCGTTAAGAATGAAGAGAATTCTAGAAATTATATACTAAGAAATAATATTGTATTTACTATCTTTGTTTATTCTACAATGATGCTTTTAAACTTATGTGCTAAATTTTCTCTTAGCATGACAATAATACTTGTAGTTAATCATTACAAAGTAGTATTACTTCAAATGCTTGAGCCTAAATTCTAGACAAATCTTTTTGGATATGCCTTTCTATAATAAGTTCCATTTTGTTGAATATTTTTTCCCATAAAATCATGTCGTATTAGATCTACATGAAACTTCTGGTTGAGCCCTCTAATATCAAATAATTCTTGTAACTCTTCTATACTAAATGCTTAAAAGGAACTATCATCTCCACTATATGTTTCAATATTAACACCTTGATGACTCATAAATTGATGTTAATCATGATGCCAATCTGAAATCATGAAGGCATCTGAGGGCTATGTTTCATTCTGTTGTGGTAATAACTCATGCACTACCCTGGGTCATCGAGAAATAACTTGGCTCTATATCACTTGGTTGTCGAAACAACCTATGTCCAACATTTGTGCCAGTATTAACACCTTGATAA
Source organism: Solanum peruvianum (assembly GCA_027705065.1). Classification (NCBI taxonomy): domain Eukaryota; kingdom Viridiplantae; phylum Streptophyta; class Magnoliopsida; order Solanales; family Solanaceae; genus Solanum; species Solanum peruvianum. Next base: position 36,908,817 of record JAKWJD010001759.1, on the reverse strand, counting down.
CTCATTAGTTGATATTGATCATAACGTTGTTCCTGAATCATCAAGGCACCCATTGGCTCTATATCATTTTCATGTGGAAATAACTCATGCGCATTACTTGTATTAATATTAACTCCTTGATGAATCATCAACTGATGTTGATCATGAGGTTGATCCTGAATGAATGCATTCGATGGTGTTAATAACTCTTCTAAACTACATATATTAGTATGACTACCTTGATCACTCATAAATTGATGTTGATTCAAGGCATTGGTTGGATATACATCATTCTGTTATCGAAATAACTCATATGAATTACTTGTGTTGATATTAAGATGTTGATGACTCAAAAATTAATGTTGATTATGCTTCCAATATCGATCCATCGAGAAATCACATGGCTGTACCACACTGTTGCGGAAACAACCTTTCTCCGCCAATTTTATCTCTATTAACACCTTGATAATCATTAATTGAAGGTTTTTATGATTGATCAAGAATCACTTAGCTTAAGAACACTCCATTGATCAAAAAACATATCTTCACACCTGTATCAGTATTTACATCTTGATGACTCTTATATTGATGTTGATCTTCAATCATCAAGGAATCAGTTGGTTGTACAAGTCTCCATTTTCCGAACAACTTATTTCCACCATTTGTATAAATAATTTTACCTTAACAAGGTTGTTCTATGGATGTATACATACCACCACTCATATAATTCACTTGTGAAAAATATCTAGTATGTTATGTTGTTGTTGATTACCTGTAAATTGTTGTTGATGAAGATGACCCTCCATATGTTACAAATTAGGATTTATAAACCAAAAATGCTTGAGAGAAGAAAAAGGATTTTATATGAGGGGGTGGGGGCAGGAAAATAATAATTGATGTGAAATATGAATATAATATATGAATTCGTATGGAAAAGTAATGTATTTATGTGCTTATCGACACACATCGGAGGCTCTATCCTTTTGTACTTTGTTTCAATATTTAAAAAAGAAAAATGGAGGACCTGCATATTGTAAATTATTTTCTGTTTTTACTTCATTTTATGGATCTAGTTAGAAAAAATTCCAAGTTAATAAGTAAGAATGATTTTAAAACTTTATAACAAATAAAAATATGCATTGACTGACTTTTTTTTTTTTTTGTCTTAAACATGATACTTATGACATTAAAATTAACTTTTTTCTAAATCAATAATAAAAGATAACAAATCTTTTCACTATCATTAATGTTTGTCCTTTAATGTATTAGTCATCTCCAATAAGATATTTCAAAGTGGAAATATATTTATTATCTTGTTATAAAATATTATAGTGTGGATGTCCACTACACAAAGAAGTTACTCACGCATTATCTCCGTTACTTTCTTCATTATGAAGATGATTAAAACCTCTATAACCTCCCCATTATATTCATGTTTATTACTAACATTTTATATGCCCCTATGATACATTATAAATAGAGGCATAAGGGTTCACATTGTATACACTTGAAAATTGGGTGAATACTTGAAAGGCAGAAGCTTATCTCATTGCGTTCCTCTTGTCTTATATTCTTCTTATCTTCACCTTTATATTATTCTTCTGTTTTTAGGTTTTATAACACGTTATCAGAACGAGTTTCTCATTCTCCTTCAAAAATCAATGATAGGTATTTCTTGATTTTTTTATGAATTATCCTAGTAATTCTTCATGCAAGGTATACTTCATGTTTTATATATTATTTGTACTAACAAAGTTTGTTTTGTGGTTATTATATAATATTTAGTAAATTATGATAATATTCACAAGAAAATTGAGGTACAATGTTTTAATTTATTTTACTTGGGATTTATGATTCTAACATTATATTATAATTAATAGTTTTGTTCAATTTCATTCAATTTAAGTCATTATATTTATGATATTTAATGTCTATTTTTTTTTGGTATTGTATTTGGTTTATAAGACATTTTTTGAGAGTAACATGGTGTATTCAGGTTTCATCTCACCAATTGGGTAAGATATTGAGTAAAGTTTCGGTGCACCAACATAATAAGAAGGTGGGTTCAAGTCCCATTTTTTATAACAAAATGTGTCTTTGTATGGGTAAGACATTGAGTTTAAGTCCTAATTCACTATATTGATTATATGATGATCACTAACATAAAGTTGTATACTTTTGACCGAAAGTCATAAAATTTACCCAATTAAATTGCTCCATTCTCTTATATGAATGTGGTAATAATGCATAACATGTATGAAAAATAACAATTGGTTGAATGTATGAATATGGATGTGGAAAAATGTTAATGCTGATCAATCGGTAATGAAAAGGAAGAACATTATGGGTTCTTAAGATGATCCTTCAAATGTCAGGGTAATTTTTATCTATTAAAATGGTATGAGAAGTTATTAGGCACAATGTTTTTGGAGTAACCAAAATTTGAGTTTTTTTTTAACACCTCCATCAAATAAAAGAATACAAAGTTATAGTACATTTCTTACATTTGATCTTTTAAAGTGATGTTGAGGTGAGTCACACGAATTTGATATATAAATGTGAAACTATGACAGTGAGTTTCTAAAAAAACTTATAGAGCATGTTCAAATGGTTATGGTCCATTTATTAAAGAAAATGTGACTTTTGTTCTTATGGATAAGAACATATTCATGAATTGTTGGATAAATATAACATATCACCTCTACGGGAGGTTTGAGATATTGAAAAGAAATATTTTGACATAAATGATCATTTATTCATATTCTCTAAGTACTACACCAATATTGTGATATGCTAAATTATGAACTATTGAAGGACAAAGAAAAGAAATAGTTCTTTCCTATAAAGTTTGTCGCTATGATCAATGAAAAAATTGTGGTACTACACAAAAATTTGTTGAGAGTTCCGAAACGACTAAATTGTTACTATCCAGAGGGATGGAATTTTTCATAAAATTGGGGTTGTAGTGACTCTCAAAAGACACTTTTAAGTTTCAAAGGAATTGAAAAGAAAAATATTATATTGAGACTATAAAATCTGAAAAGATTTAGTATCTGCAAGATTCTTGTACAAGATTCTTCAAGAATTTTCCTTTGTAGCTTGTTCTCGTGATAAAATAATCATTGTACAAGATTAAGGTGGGATTGTATCCCCTAAAATTATTTGGAACATAAAAAAAGGTGAATATAGGTCCGTTCACCTGCCATGTGGATCGTTTACTATTGTGATTTAATAAATACATCTATTGTATGGTTACATGTGCATTTGTATTAACTTAAAAATTGGTTTTTGTAATGTTATTTGCTCGAATTATTAAATTATAAAGAGGACAGTTTCAAACTATAAAATCATGTTGATAATGCTGGTTTATTTAACAGAAATTGTATGCTTCCAATTATTGCTAGACCATCATTATGGGAAAAAATCTCTCAAATAAAATTTGGTATGATAGTTCTCCCAACACAATTGGTTTAGCGTGAGGTACCAAATAACTTTCATCTAAAATTTAACATGTATACATATGATTTTATTGCTCGACCATGCACAAAGATTGATCCCCAATTGAGGTTGAGGGTGAATGTTAGATTTCCTAACATTAGGGGGATATATGTGTAGCAGCTTAAAATTATGTGTGACGTGAATTATATAGATCCTCGTTAAAAAATGTGAACTTGAAGTTCAAGAGATAATTCATTCGCAAAACATTGCAAGTAATTTGCCAGATGCATTTGTTGACCCAATATTTTCAATAAGTTGAAAATGCTGCCATAAATAGTCCTTTAAGGATGGAGTATATAGTATGCCAGGAGCGTTATAGACCAATCCATCCAAATATAGAACTCCTTGAGAAAGGAGAGGAGCAAAGTAATTATCAAAATGGTCATTGCTAATGAGGCAAGTGCTTTGAAAAAGCACTATGACATAACATTTCATAAAACTTGACAAAGGTTTAGGTGACTAAAAGGATGAAAAATGAAGGGATCACGATAAGTTATTCGTATTAGAATCCATATTAAAATGACCATTGACGGTTTATTTGATATGAAGTTGCACTCAATGCTACAAATGGTTAGTCGAATCTTAAGTTTTAATTTGTCATGTTGTGTAGACAGATAAATAAATAGCCAAATAAAATGCACTATTCATGTATACTTTGTTTCATTTAGAAAAGTGATGTTTCTGAACTTATAGTTCGTAGAACGAAATATATGTCAGTAGGGTACAAATGAACTATTCTGTGAAAGTATAATGGTAAGATATAAAGTACGGTTTGTGCCTCAGAACATAAAGAGTTTCCGCAAAAATCCTGACATTATTAAATGGAGATATATTCTCTAGTGGTGGATGAAAAAAAACTTGTTTCAGTCTAGAAAAGATGAAATACTTGAATATGCATAATGATTGATATTATATCTAACTAAACAATGAAGGTTATATGAAAATTCATGAAGGATTTTAAAGGTCTTAAAGCAATTCCATTGAGTACGCAATGGTTTTGAGACTGATTAACACAAAGAAAGAATCTTTTCAACCTCATGAAAATGATTCATAATGTCATGTATTAGTTCAATTGGTGTACTTATAAATTGCAGGTTATGCAAATGCTACAAGATGTGTGATTTTCTTTGAGAAGAAAATACGAGCTTCAATAAAAATTAATCAATCTCTCATGAAGTAAGAAATGATTTGATTATGTAGATTGAAATATTTATTTGATCTACAAAAAGCTCAATCGCAAATGAGCTAGTTGCTTACATATAGGAGGCACAACAATATCTTGGCATTGAACAAACATTGGTAACCACTTCTTCAAATCATGCATAAATAATATTGATCTATGAAGTATGTTGGGGTGTGTTTGGCTGGAATCATGATGTATCATATTAAGAAAATATATGATTTTCTAGCCACCATGTATGCAAATAAAATATATAACTCAATTAAAGGGAGCATACAATCAAAAGAGATCGGACAAAGTATAATTCACCAAAAGTCTTTCACATATGATCTTCAAAAAAATGATGAGATGAATATTCAAAAGCTCATTCAAGTGATAACATTGTAATTTTATTCACTAAAGATTGCCAGCATCAATATTTGGGAAGTTGTGATACAAGATTGAAATGCATTGTTTTTGAGTTATCAAGTTAAGTTTTTATCGGAGGGAGAAAGAAACGCATTGTACTCTTTTCCTTAACCATGCTTTCGTGCCAATTGGGTTTTCGTAGTTAGGTTTTTAACGGGACAACATCCAAAGCGTATTGAATGATTTGTGTACTTTTTTTCCTTCACTAGGATTTTTTCCCACAGGGTTTTTTTCTAGTAAGATTTTAACGAGGCATATTATCTATGGACATTCAAGGGGGAGTGTTATAAATATTATAGTGAGGATGTCTACTAAACCAAGAAGTTACTCGTCCATTATATCCATTACATTTCTCATTATGAAGATGACCATAACCAACATAACCTTCACTTTTATAGCTATTATTCTTGTAACTGTTTGGTTTCATAACCTCCCCATTAACCCATGTTAATGTCATGTTTATGACTAACGTTTTGTAGGAGTCATAAGGGTTCATATTGTATACACTTGAAGATTGGGTGAATACTTGAAATCTAGAAAGTTATCTCATATTGTTCCTCTTGTCTTATATTCTTCTTGTCTTCGTCTTTATATTATTTTTTTTTCTTAATTTTTACAACATACCTTTATTAATTAGCCGCGCTTATCCCGAATGGATTCTACGCAGTGTAAATTCAAATTAGTCATGTTTGTATTTTTACTTGCTAATTGGGATCTATATTTGTTCTTATTACATCATGTTAACCAAATATATGTGTACGGGGAGAGTCAGCGACCACTTATTCATTCCTTTAAATGCTTTTTCGTTAGTACGTATGTAGCACCTGTGTGTACTACTAAGAAGTTACAAATAAAATTAGGAATAAGGCATAATAATCGCCGTTGAATATTCATAAAGTTATTAATTATACCTTTAAATTATCTAAATATCATACTATCCCTTTGAATTTAAGTTCTATTTATTATTCACACTTCTAATTTATATGAGGGTGATGTTACCCACTAAACTTAAGTATTCCATATAATTTAAACCCCTGAATTATTTTTGTCCAGTTTATTTTGTCGCTTAATTGTAGTTTTGTGTCAATTTTATATACCAAATAAATTAAAGGAACTCGTAACACCCCGTAACAAAAATAGACCAAAAAATCAGTTTTCTTAGAAAAATCTACAGGTGCAACCAACGGTGGCATCGACGGTCCGTATGACAGACACAGTCCATCATTCACAACCGTTGATGGTATCAGAAACTCGCAAAAATTCAGCCGTGAAAAAATTGGCTAGGTCTTGATCGACGGAAGGACCGACAATCTGTAGGTCAGACAACGGTCCATAGTCCGTGACCATCAATCGAGACCCCCATTCACCCACTCTCTAACAAGAGAAACGGATGACCATCACGGTCCATAGTTCTGACCGTAGGTGAAAAATTTGCAGATTGTTAAGGGGAAAAGAAGTTCGGTCAACTTCAAATATTCATAACTCGTAGCACAAAATGAATAAGGTGTCCCATGACCTATTTACAAATAGGTAATTTAATTAGATTTCCATAGCCACCGATCTTTGAGTAAAATGATATGACCATTTTACTAAAGTCCTATCGAACTGACCCAATTAACAGACCCAATGATGGGGCGTCGGTCAGACCACAGACCGTCAGTCCTGACCGTCGTTTTGTCCGATAACAACTTTTCCAGGGGTCTTTTTGACCTTTTCCACTCCATTTAAATCCTAAGTTACGTTGTTTTGACCATAAATTATCAGATTGTAGTTAGTTTAAGCCTAGAAACAAAATGAAAACATATAAAGTCAAATCATTAAATCAAAACCTAAAATTTAGAAGCAAGAGAGGAGAAAAAGTTCAAGAATCCTTGTTGAAGAATGCCTCAAGTTCCAGCCCCAAAACTTAAGTATTTTTCTATGGATTTCATCACTAGATATGTGGGATTTCACTAGCGGGTTCCTTTCACCCATTGGGTCCCTACTTTTCAATCAGATTTTTAATTCCCATATCATGATTAGACCAAGGATTTCTAGAACTTTAACAGAACTTCATGATTTTATTATATATATATATATATGTTCCAAATTATATTATCATGTTATTACTTAGACTATCGCATGTATTTTAGATATGTATTTCTTTAGTTCATGAATTACACATGCTAGGTCAAATATTTCATACACTTTAGATATACATGCCTCAATTATAAATGCATAATTACCAAATTAATTGTTGCATTCTCAGTTTGCATGTTAAGTTTCGAGCTATCCAATATTTATAGAAACTCAGACATAATCAGTTAATTTACAAATTTTATTGGAGTAGCATAATACCGAGTTGGACTAGGGTTTAGCATACCTAAATAGTCCCAGAACTACTAGCAAATTAGGTTGTGAGTCCCCTCTGTGGGCAATAACTTTAGTGATCACGCCAGCATGCCTTTATACCTCTAGCAGGACATATTGGGTCCTCTCGATAGAGTGTATACATTGGACTCCACATTTAGGTCATGTGTTATATTATCGGTTATTAGTAGCTCCCACAGATCAGTCAGACTCTATGCATTGACCATTTAACAATATATTCAGTTTCACCATGTTATAAATTAGTCATTGCATCCAGTTAGCTCACAATTCAGTTTATCATATATGATTATAATAATTGCTTTTATAGTTGTTCAGTTATGTTTTATTTCAGTTTTACTCTATCCTACATGCTCTGTATCTTTCAAGTACTGAAGCATACGTGCGGTACATCTTCTAGTAATGTCGGTTCAGGTTCTCAGCATCCAGATCACGCATAGATCGATTTTCCAATCTCCATTTCAGTAGATTCAATGGTGAGCCCTCATTTTCAAAGGACAACAGTCATGAGTCTCCTTTCACTTTTTATTCATTTAGTTTCAGTATTTGCTAGATTTAGCTAGGGCTTGTCCATGTATTTCTACTCCAGTTTAGAGGCTTTCAGACATATTTAGTTACAGCATAGTAGTGAGTTAATATTTCTTTGTATTAAACTCATCGATTTTTCATATATTTCAGTTTCAGCATATGGGTATTACGATTTAGCTTCCGCAACTGTTTATTATCTTTAGTATGCTCATGATCCTGCCAGCAGAGTTAGCTTGGGATCATTTGTGGTCCTATATTCCATGTCAGCGTCTTGGGGGTAGCTCGGGGTGTGACAAAACTTGACCAAAATATCAATATCTTTACAAGTGCATGGCAATTTCGTAAATAAAGAAAACATGTGCAAATTATCAATACTACTATTTGAATACTAATTCCAATTTTTTTTATGAACGTTTGTTATGACCTGAATAATTGAATAAGTTCGTCCAATCTTGTAACACAATCTCGTTAATATTCTTGATTATGGCAAATCCATGGATTTTCGGTGAATCAAGAATTCGGATTTGTTTTGCAAAAAATATTTTTCAAGAGCATCTGTTGTAACCTTATTAATGGAATCTATATGTCCCGAGGAGCAAACGGACGGATTTTCAAGTGTAAACGAGCCATAAAGCATGAAAAATCATATTTTTCTTTTTTCTTGTTCTATAATAGATGGATTTTTAGTGATATGATTATATAATTGTTTTTCCGTAAACTTTCATGGACGCCCATTATGACTTCGTTAAGTGCGTTAGTGTGTGTCAAAGGGAAAACTAGCGTATTTTCAAGATCAAACGAGCTTCAAATCACGAAAACTAGATTTTAGCAAAATTTTTTTGCTAAAGTCTATGATTTTTTAATGATAGAGGATTACGTATATTTTTTTGCTGAAATTTTCATGGACGTCCCTTACAACCTTATTAATGGCTTCAATTTATTTATAGGGAAAATTGGGTGCGTGATTTTTGTGTGTTATAGTTCATGTATTTTTCGTATATAGGATTTGGGATTTTTTTTCTCAAAATTATTATGGACGTCTGTTACAACCTTATAAATGGGGCCAGGTTAAACCGACGCATTTTCTAGTTCAAACAAGCTCAAAGCATGAAAAACCATATTTTACCATTTTTATGTGCTATATAGCCCATGGATTTTTAATGAAGGAATCTTCAATATCTCTCGCTGAAATTTTCCATGGACATGCATTACGACTTTTTTAATGGCATTATTGGTCCTGACTTCAAGTTCAAACTAGCCCAAAAGCAGGAAAAAAGAAATTTTAGTGATTTTCTTGTACTATAAACCATGAAATTTTGGTGAGAGAATTAAAAAAATTGTTTTACTGCAATTTTTCATGGACATCTGTTACAACCAAAATAATGGTGTCAGTTGGTCACGAGGGGAAAACGGACGTAGTTTTAATCTCAAACAAGCCACAAAAAAGGAAAACCCAATTTTACTGATTTTTTTTGTATTTTAGTCCATGGAATTTTTGTGATAGGATTTCAGAATTTTTGTTTGCCGATACATTTCATGGACGATCATTATTACCTTATTAATGGTGATAGTTGGTTCCGACTAGAAAATAGACACATTTAAAGTTCATATGAGCTCCAAAGTAGGAAAATCTAATTTTACAAATTTTCGTGTGCCATAGTCAATGGAATTTTTGTGAGACAAGAATTTTTTTTTTGTTTTTGCCGAAGTTTATCATGGACATTCATTACAACCTCAATAATGGCTTCAGTCGGTTCCGAACGACAAACATACACATTTTCAAGTTTAAACGAACCAGGAAAACTCAGATTTTATCTATTTTCATGTGCAATATATATATATATATATATATATATATATATATATATATATATATATATATATATATATATGTATATATCATGGATTAAAAGTGATTGTCCATGGATTAAAAGTGATAGGATTGTGGAATTCTTTTGCAAATTTTTTCATCGACATCCGTTAGAACCTATTTAATCGCGCTAGTTCGTCCGATGGGACAATAGGTGCATTTACAACTTCAAATAGCCCGAAAAGTAGAAAAAATCAATTTTTTATTGATTTTCGTGTGTCATATTCTATGGATTTTTTGCTATACTGTATTTTGGTATTTTTTTCGCAAAACTTTTTATCGACGTCCTTCACAACCTTTTGAATGCATTCAGTTGGTCATGAGATACAAACATGCACATTTTCAATTTCAAAGGAGCCCAAAACAAGAAAAACCAGATTTTACCAATTTTCCATGTGCTATAGTCAATGAGTTTTTGGGAAAGGATTCTGGATATTTTTGCCTATTTTTTTCATGGAAATACCATACGGACTTATTAATGGCATTACTTAGTCCCGAGGGTAAACATACGCATTTCAAATTCAAACAAGACAAAGTAGGAGAAACTCAATTTTATCGGTTTTAATGTGCTACATTCTATGGATTTTTTGGTGATACAGGATTCCAGAATATTCTTTGCCAAGATTTTCAAGGAAATCTGTTGCGACCTCATTAATGGCTTCAGTTTGTCCCAAGGTCAAACAAATACATTTTCAAGTTCAAACGAGCTCCAAAATATGTCTTACTCTAGATATTGTTATTCTTTAAGTATAGGTTTGGAAGACTTATGGTTAGTTGTCTTTGATTTTCTAATTAAGTGTCGAATTGGTTATTCTATTTTGAATTTCTTGAAGGTTGATTAGAATAGGCCTTACTTTCAACAATTGATGTGTAAAATTGATTTTTATGTAGGTTAAGTAGGTTAGTTGATACTCTCACGCCTATGGGGATCCCGAGTTGCATGCCACGTCTAGGGTGAGGTCTCTAGGCGTGACAAATACTCAAGAGAATATTGGGGGAAAAACTTAATAAAGCTTATTATCTAGCTTAAGAATTATAATAAATTAAATTAATTACAAATTTCGTTGCTAAATAGGTCAAACCTTGCATAGTCTAGTTATAATTTATCACTAATTATTTCCTAAAGGAATGAAGGACAAGAAAATTCTTCGCAAGAAATATCTTTGCTATAAAGCACTCTGTTGTGGGAACAACTTATCTCCACCACTTGTATCAGTATTAACACCTTGATGAGTCATAAACTGATGTTTGTCATGAATCATACATCAAGATATTTTGTCGTACAACAATTTGTTGTGCAAATAACTAATTCATCACCACCACCTATAACAGTATTTCTACTTTGACGACTCCTAAACTGATGTTGATCCTGAATCATCAAGAAATCACTTGGTTGTACAAAAATCCATCGTCCAAACAACTTATCTCCACTATTTTTATCAATATCCAAACCTTGAAGACTAATTAATTGTCTTTTAGAAATTAACGTCCCTCCTTCCTTCACAATTTATGGATAAGGATGTATACATACCACCACCCATGTACTTTACTTGTGGGAATATATTGGATATATATATATATTGTGTTGTTGTCGACGACTTGATAGTTGATTTTGATGGAGATGAACTTCCATTTGTTACATATTAGGCCATAAATTTATCAACAAAACAACTTTGTGGGAGAAGAAAAAAGGTTGGTATTAAGGGGGAATAAAACCTTTAAAGTATTTTTTTCTAGAATATTCTCCAAGATCCATAGATCATAACGATGAAACATCAAGACAACTACTTCTTTAAGTACTTTCCTTTTAAGTACTGTAAAAAATAAATGGAAGAAGAAATGAAAGTCATTACAAAAATAAATGGAATATGACAAGTACAAAGACGAGAGTACATTTAATTCCAGACGGACTAAGGGCAAGTGAGATAAAGAACCAACTGGTCCTATGTGTAAAAACCTTTTCGTGGGTGAAACATTTAATATTAGACTTTATTGACTTTGATGATTTGGAATATTCTTTAAAAATATAGAAAATGCACTAAAAATTTATATTCACTACATGTATTGATATTAACATCTTGATTACTCATAAACTGATGTTAATCCCTAATCATCAAGAAATCGCTTCGCTCTATAACGTTCCATTATATGAACAACTTATCTCCACCACCTGTATCATTATTCACACCTTGATGATATATAAATTATCTATTAGAAAAAGTGTACAACCTATGTGCTTATATATGTGTGTTTAAGGGTGCTCGCCTTTTCTACTTTGTTTTAAGATGTGAGAAAGACAAATGAAATACTAGTATACTACTCACCAAGTATGAGAATCAATATTTATTGTGCTTGATTGTAGTTAATCTTCAGATGAATATATATGACATATAAATATTACAATATACATAGTGATTTTGTTAATGCTAATGACATATAAATATTACAATATACATAGTGATTTTGTTAATGCTAGTGTCACACCACTGTTTGTGCCACTAATAGCTTAAAACTACTGATGATAATCACTAAGTTTTAAAGAAATGAAAGGATGTGTTAACTCTGGATATTATATATTCAGAAATAATATCGTATTCATTGTTTTCCTATATTATATAATGATGTCATTAACTTATGTGCTAAATTGGCCCCTTAACGTGACAATAATATTTGAATTTGATTATTACAAAATGGTAATATTTCAAATACTCGAGGGTAAGTTCGAAAAAAATCAAGTTGGATATGACTTTCCATAACTAGTTTCCTCTTGTTGGACATGAATGTCTTCACATAAAATCATGTCTTATTTGGTCTACATGAAATATTTGTCGATCTCCCTCAATCATCGATGAGTTGTTTTATCTCTTTTACATTCCATTCTGACAAGAAATTATTATCTCCACTATGTGTATCAGATGAACACCTTGATGACTCATAAATTGATGTTGATCATGACGCTGATCTTGAATGATTGCGGCGTCTGTTGGCTCTATAACATTATGTAGTGGAAAAAACTCATGTGCACTTCCTTAAGTCATCAAGAAATATATAACTTATCTCTACAACACTTTATTGTGGAAACTACTTATTTTCTCCATTTACATCAGTATTAAAACCATAAGGACTCATAAGCTGATGTTGATCATAACGTTTATCCTGAATCAAGGCATATGTTGTCTCTATGTTCTTCTGTTGTGGAAATAACTCATTTGCATTACTTGTATTAATATTAACACTTTGATGAGTCATCAACTTATGTTGATCATGAGGTTGATACTGAATGAATGCACTCCATTGTGCAAGTAACACATCTGAACTACATATATCACTATGGCCACCTTGGTGACTCATAAATTGATGTTGATCCTGAATCATCAAGGCGTTAGTTGTATCTACATCATCCTATTGTGGAAATAACTCATGTGCACTAATTGTATTACTATTGTCATCTTGATGACGCATGAACTGATGTTTCTTATGATGTCAATCTTGAATCATAGAGAAATCACATGGCTCTACAACACTTTGTTGTGAAAACAACCTATCTCCACAACCTTTTTGAGTATTTAACACCTCCACATGTATCAGTATTAACACCTTGATGATTCATAAATTGATGTTGTTCAGAATTAATCAAGAAATCGCTTGGATTTAAATAATTCCATTGTGCAAACAACCTATCTCCACCACCTGTATTAATTTTCACCTTTTGATTACTCTTAAACTGATGTTGATCTTGAATCATCAATGCATCCAATTGGTGGTACAAGACTTCATTATTTGAACAACTTATCTCTACCATTCATATTTATATTCTTACCTTCACAAGATTGAGCTAAGGATGTATACATACCATCACTCATATAATTCACTTGTGAAAATATACCAGGTATATTATGTTGTTCATTAGCTGTAAATTGTTGTTGATGAAGATGACCCTCCATATATTTCAAATTAGGGTTTATAAACCAATATACTTGAGAGAAGAAAAAGTGTTTTATATGAAGGGGGAAGGAAAATAATAGTTGGCGTGAAATGTGAATATATGTATGAATTTGTAAGGAAAAGTAACCTATCTTTGTACTTATATACACACATAGGGGGTCCTATTCTCTTTTACTTTGTTTCAAGATCGGAAAAAGTAACTGAAAGACTAGCATATTGTAAATTATTTTCATATTTGTTTCATTTTATGGGTCTTTTAGTTTAACCAAATACAAAGTTAATTTGTAAGAATGATGTTATAACTTTGTAACTAATAAAAATTATGCAGAGACCAAAATTTTATTTAAATTTCCATCTTAAACATGATACTTATAATTTTGAAATTAAATCTTTGTCTAATTTAATAATAAAAGGTAACAATTTTTTCACTATGACTAATGTTTTTTTCTTTAAGGGATTAGTCTACTCCAATAGAAAATCTGAAAGTAGAAATTTTATTATTATTTTTCTTTATTAGGCAACATTGCTCCAGAATAGATCCTGCGTAGCGTAAATTCAAATTAGGCATGTTTCTATTTGTACTTGCTAACTGAGATCCATATTTCTTCATATTGCATACTCATGAAAGCTATGGATACGACATGAGTCACCTACCACTTGTCCATTCCTTTAAATGCTTTTTTGATAGTACGTATGTTGTAACTCTATGTACTACATAGAAGCTACAAAAAGTAGGAATAAGGCATAATAATATCCCTTGAATTTTCAAAAATATGAATTATACATTTAATTTATGGAAATTCCACATTATTACTTTGAATGTAAGTTTTATGTACTATTTACACTTCTAAACTATATGAGGGTTTTATTACCCACTAAACATAATTATTTCGTGTGGATCATTCTGTTGTGGTAATAACTCATGTGCACTACCTTGGGTCATCGAGAATTAACTTGTCTCTACAACACTTTGTTGTTGAAACAACCTATCTCCAATATTTGTATTAGTTTAAACATCTTGATGACTCGTAAGTTGATATTGATCATAATGTTATTCGTGAATCATCAAGGCATCGATTGGCTCTATATAATTCTATTGTACAAATAACTCATGTGCATTACTTGTTTTAATATTAACACCTTCATAAATCATCAACTGGTGTTGATTATAAAGGTTGATCCTGAATGAATGCACTCCACTGTGCCAATAACTCATCTAAAATACATATATCAGTATGACCACCTTGATGACTCATAAATTGATGATGATAATGATATTAGTTCAAAGCATTGGTTGGATATAAATCATTTGGTTGTGGAAATAACTCATTTGCACTACTTGTATTAATATTCACATCTTGATGACTCAAAAATTAATTTTGGTTATGGTGCCAATATTGAGACATCGACAAATCAAATGGCTCTACAACACTTTGTTGTTCAAATAACCTATCTTCGCCACCAATATCTATATTAAGACCTTGATGATTCATATCAGTTGGTTTTACAAGACTCCATTGTCCGAACAACTTATCTTCAGCATTTGTATTAATATTTACACCTTCACAATGTTGTGCTACAGATGCATATAGCCCAACAAACATATAATTCACTTGTAAAATAGAAATTGGTCTGTTAGGTTGTTGTGGATTACCTGTTAATTGTTATTGATGAATATGACCCTCCATTTGTTTAAAATGACGATTAATAAACCAAAAATACTTGAGAGAAGAAAAAGGATTTTATATGAGGGTGTGTGGGTGGGGGTGGGGGAAGGAAAATCATAATTGATGTGAAATGTGGATATAACTAATGAATTAGTGTGGAAAAGTAATGTATTTATGTGCTTATATAGACACATCGGAAGCTCTATCCTTTTGTACTTTGTTTCAAGATTTGAAAAAGATAAATGAAAGACTAGCATATTGTATGTGATTCTTGTATATGAAAGACTAGTTGACCTTGGAGACAGATAATTCTTGTATGTGACATGTGCCAATGTGACTGTTGCAATAGTTGATTCAAGTGTAGGTCCCACCGATGCTAAGATGGTACTTTGGACAAGCAGATCTTGTCGAAACAAGTTCATATAAGGTGGATTAAGAGTGACTTCATTATTTCTTGTAAGTGATGTTGGAGGGGCAACAGTTGTGCCATCAATATGACTGAATAGGTTATGTCCATGCATAGGCAACGACACCTATGCGTTCCAGGTGGTGAAGTTATGGCTTCCGGCAAGTTTGATGGGTAATCGGAAGGCAGGGTTAAATTACAGTACAACAATGATAGTAGTTGTGGTATCTGCAGTAACCACAATGGTATTGGGGGGCATTTATGCATGTGGCACCAACTAGGATTAGAGGGGGAAAATTGGGATCATACTTGTGTGGGCTTTTAGAGCATTGATACCATAAAACAACTTATACAATTAGACTGGGAATGAGAAGTATTGTGCATTATTCAGATGTTGATGAAGAATATATATAAGTGTTGATACAATAATGAGTCCTAAAAGGGATACGACAACTAATCCTAGTAGTAAAAGAAGATAAAATTGTGTTATATCTCTTTTAGAATGAAGGTTAAGAATTAATAAAAATCTAGAAATTATATATCCAGAAATAATTTTGTACTTACTGTTAGTCTTTATTATACAATGATGCTTTTAAACTTATGTGCTAAATTGGCCCTTAACATGATAATACTACTTGGAGTTAATCATTACAAAGTACTAATACTTCGAATGATTAAGCATAAGTTCTAGCCAAATCTTGTTTGATATGCCTTTCAATAATAAATTTCAATTTTTTTATATGCCTTCCCATAAAATCATGATGCATTAGGTCTACATAGAAAATCTAGTTGAGCTCCCTCAAATGTCAAATAATTGTTGTAACTCTTCTATATTAAATTCTGAAAAGAAACTATCCTCTCAATTATATGTATCAGTATTATTATCTTGATGACTCATGAATTGATGTTGATCATGATGTTGATCCTGAGTCATCAAGGGATCTGATGGCTCCGTATCATTCTGTTGTTGTAATAAATCATGTGTAGTACCTCTGGTATTCGAGAAATAACTTGTCTCTATAGCACTTTGTTGTGGAAATGACCTATCTCGACAATTTGTGTTTGTATTAACACCTTGATGACTGATGAGCTGATTTTGATCACAAAATTGTTCATGAATCATCAAGGCATCCATTGGCTCTATATCATTCTGTTGTGGAAATAATTCTTGTGCATTACTTGTATTACTATTAAAACCATAATGAATCATCAAATGATATTGATCATAATGAATGCACTCTTATGTAAAAATAACTCATTCAAACTACATATATCAGTATGACAACCTTGATGACTCATAAATTGATGTTGATCATGATATTTATTCAAGGCATTGGTTAGATATACATCATTCTATTGTGAAAATAACTCAGGTGCACTACTTGAATTATTATAACATCTTTATGACTCAAAAATTTGATGTTGGTTATGTTGCCAATATTGAGTCATCAACTAATCACATGGCTTTAGAACACTTTGTTGTGCAAACAACCTATCTCTGCCACCAATATTTGTATTAACACCTTGATTATTCTTAAATTGATGTTGGTTATGATTCATCAAGAAATCACTTGGCTTTACAGAACTCCATTGTGCAAACAACTGATCTCCACCACCTATATCACTATTCACATCTTTATGACTATGAAATTGATGTCGATCTTGAATCATCAAGAAATCAGTTGGTTGTACAAGACTCCATTTTTCGAACAACTTATCTCCACCATTTCTATTAATATTAACACCTTCACAAGGTTGTGCTACGGATGCATTCATACCGCCACTCATATAATTCACTTGTGTAAATATATCGGGTATGTTTTGTTGTCGTTGATTGCTTGTAGATTTTTGTTGATGAAGATGACCTTCCATATGTTAAAAATTATAATTTATAAACAAAAAATGCTTGAGAGAAGAAGAAGGATTTTATATGAGGGGGTGGGGTGGGTGGGGGTGGGAAAGGAAAATAATTATTGATGTGAAATGTGAATATAATGTATGAATTTGTATACAAAAGTAATGTATCTTTGTAAATATAATGTATGAATTTGTACGGAAAAGTAATGTATGAATTTGTACGGAAAAATAATGTATATATGTTCTTATATGCACACATTGGAGGCTTTATCCTTTTGTCTTTATTCCAAAATTTGAAAAAGATAAATGAAAGACTATGATATTGTAAATTATTTTCCAATTGGTTTAATTTTATGGATGTTAGTTTGACCAAATACAAATCTAACTAGTAAAAATGATTTAACAATTTTATAACTAATAAAAGATATGCATTGACAGAATTTTTATTTAATTTTTTTGTCTTAGATATGATACTTATGATATGAAAATTATTTGTTTCTATATCAATAGTAAAAGGTAATGAATCTTTTCACTATAATTAATGTTTTTCCTTTAATGGATTAGTCTTCTCCAATCAAATATTTCAAAGTAGAAATTTATTTATTATCTTTTTTATTGAGCAACGCTTCTCCCGAATGGATCCTGCGTAGTGTAAATTCATATTAGTTATGTTTGTATTTGTACTTGCTAATTGAGATCCACATTTGTTCTTATTACTTCATGTTGACCAAAGATATGTGTATGAGGTGAGTCACCGACTACTTGTTCATTCCTTTAAATACTTTTTTGATAGTACGTATGTAGTAAATGTGTGTACTACTAAGCAGCTACAAAATAAAATTAGGAAAAAGGCATAATAATCCTCCTTGAATTTCGACAAAGTTATTCATTATACCTTTAAATTATCTAAATGTCATATTATCCCTTTGAATTTAATTTTTATTTATTATTTACACTTCTAATCTATATGATGGTGCTATTACCCACTAAACTTAAGTACTCCTGATAATTTAAACCCTTGAATTATTTTTGTCCAATTTGTTTTGTTCTCTAACTGTGGTTTTGCTACAGCTTTATACACCAAATTAATGAAAGGAACTTGTACAAAGTATCAACAGCTTTACAAGTCCATGATACTTACGTAAATAAAGAAAACATGTGCAAAATTATCAATACTTATATTTGAATACTTATTCCAATTTTTTTATGAACGTTTGTTGCGACCTGAATAATGGAATATGTTTGTTCAAAGGGGAAAACATTAGCTTTTTCACGTTCAAACGAGCCCCAAAGTGGGAAAACCCAGATTTTACAAATTTTTCGTGAGGTATTGTCTATGGATATTCGATGATATAGGATTACAAATGTTTTAACCGATATTTTTCAAGGATGTCTATTACGACCTTATTGATAATACCAGTTTGTCCCGAGGGTAAAATATATGCATTTTCAACTTTAAACGATCCTTCAAGAAGGAAAACCCATATTTTACCAAATTTTGTGTTTAATTCCATGGATTTTGGTTGAAGCATTCCAGAATTTTTTTTAAAGTATTTTCATGGACGTCCATTACGATATTATTAATTGTGTTAGTTGGTCGCGAAGGATAAACAAGCGCATTTTTAAAATTCAAACAATCCCGAAATTTAGAAACACCAAATTTTACAAATTTTTGTGTGTTATAGTATATAAATTTTTTGTGATAAAGTATTACAAACTTTTTTTGCCAAACTTTTTTATGGACTTCCATAATGACCTTATTAATGGTGTCACTTGGTTCCGAGGGGAAAACAGGCATATTTTAATGTTCAAAAGAGTCTCAAAGAAGAAAAAACTAGATTTTACCGATTTTTCGTTTGCTACACTCTATGGATTTTTGGTATGCAGGATTATGAATTTTTTTGTTAATTTTTTTCATGAACTTTTTTACAACCGAATTGATGGTGAAGTTTTTCTCGTGAGAAAAACGAGCACATTTCAATTTAAAACAAGACCCAAAGGAGGAGAAAACAGATTTACCAACTTTCTTGTACTATTGTCCATGTATTTTGTATGATAGAATTTCATGCCGAATTTTTTTACAGACAGCCGGTATGACATTTTTATGTCGTCAGTTGGTTCCGAGGGAAAAATCGGTGCATTGTAAAGCTCAAACAATTCAAAAAGCAGGAAAACCATATTTTATAGATTTTCCTTTTGCTATAGTCCATGGATTTTCGGTAATACAAGATTCAAAAATTATTGTTGCCAAAACTTTTGCTCGATTTCCATTACAACCTTCTTAACGGCTTTAATTGATCCCGAGAGGAAAATAGGTGAATTTTTAAGTTCAAACCATTCTCAAAGTAGGAAAAGTCAAATTTTACCGATTTTTATATGATATTGTCCATGAATTTTTTGTGATACAATTCTGAATTGTTTTTCCTGGAATTTTTCATGGAGGTCTATTATGACGTTATAATGGTGTCACTCATCCTAAGGGGAAAATAAATGCATTTTCTAGATCAATGGATCCCCTAAGAAGGAAACCCTACATTTTATCGATTTTTATATGCTATATTAAATGTATTTTTGGTGATAGGATTTCTCAATTTTTTTTGCAAATTTTGTAAATAGATGTCCTTTACGACCTTATAAATGGTGTAAGTTGGTCTCGAGGGTAAATCGAACATATTTTCAAGTTCAAAAGATCCCAAAGTAGGAATAGGCATATTTTATCAATTTTCATGTGCGTCAATAGAGTTTTGGACTCCAAAATGATTTTTGCCAAAATATTTCATGGAAATCAATAACAACCTTATTAATGGCGTCACTTGTTCCCCATGGGAAAACGAATACATTTTCAAGTTCAAATGAACTTTGATGCACGAAAAAACAGACTTTACTGATTTTCTTTTTCCATATTCCATGGATTTTTAGTGATACAGGATTATAGAATTTTTTACTACCAAAATTTTTTATGGACACCCGTTACCACCTTATTTATGGAGAGTTTGTCCCGAGAGGCAAACATGTGCATTTTTAAGTTTAAACAATTCCTAAAGAGATAAATCAAGATTTTACAATTTTTTGTGTGCTGTTATCGAAGTATTTTTAATGATAGGATTATAAAAAAAACATTTTGCCGAATTTTTTTTGGACATCTTTTATGACCATAATAATTGCTTCTGGTTGTCATGATGGGCAAACAGATGCAGTTTCAAAGTAAAAATAAGTCTTAAAGCAAGAAAACCAGATTTTATTGATTTTCTTGTGCTATAGTCCATTGATTTTGGTAGTACAAGATTCCCTAATTATTTTTGTCAAAAGATTTCATGGACGTCTGTTAGAACCTTAATAATGTCATAAGTTGGTCCGGAGGGAAAACATACACATTTTTAAGTTTAGACGAGCCCCAAAAAAGGAAAATTACATTTTATAGGTTTTCGTGTGCAATTATTTCGATAAATCGATGAATCAGCAAAGCATCCCATGCCCCGGCAGCCCTCCGAAAAAGTAAGAACTCATACGGAGCTAGAAGCAAGCGGAGTAAAAATCACATAAGAAGAGGGGAGATACATTCATGAAAAGAGAGAAGCCCTGTCGTGGGGACTGATCATTTATAAATAGACGGTACTTATGCTTGCGGTTAAGAATATATAATAGTACGTGTCGTGGGTTTAATAGTTACAAAAGGAGAACATCCCCTTTCCAAAACATTAACATAGGTTAATCTTAATACAGGCAAGGCATATCTCGTTGAATCAGTCTTTTCCGCCATATCACGTATAAGGGGAATCGAACCTCCTTTGCTGCTAGCGGGCAAATGTATAATATACTAATTAGATCCAACATCTTCTTAGAGTAGATTTTGTCTTACCCCTCCCCTTGTAGTCAAATGGTTGAACACCCCTTTCTTCTTATTAGTCACTTCAAAAATTTTTGTTTAAAGTTTTTATGGACGTCTGTTATGCCCTAGTTACCTGTGTCACTTGGTCCTGAGGGCAAAACAAGCGAATTTTCAAATTCAAATGTGCCTTTTAGTAGGAGAAAAAGATTTTTACCAACTTTCTTATGCTATAGTCAATGCATTTAAGGTAATAAGATTCAAACAAAAAAAGTGCCAAATTTTTTCATGTACATTGTTTATGAAATTATTAATGCCGTCAATTTGTCTTGAGGATAAAACGTTGTGTTTTCAAATTGAAACAAAACCGATGTAGGAAAAAAGCAGATTTTACCAAATTTTGTACGCTTATAGTCAATTAATTTTTGTTTATACAAGATTCCAGAATTATTTTTGTTGAAAATTTTCATGGACGTCTGTTAGGAACTTCTTAATGGCTTCGGTTGGTCTTGCGGGTAAAATAGGCGAATTTTCAAGTTCAAACGAGCAAAAAGTTAGAAATACCAGATTTTATCGATTTTCATGTGCTATATAGTCTATGGATTTTTGGTGGTAGAGGATTCAAAAAAAAATTCTGAAAATTTATATGGACGTCAGTTATAACCTTATATATCGCATGAAGTGGTCATGAGGAGAAAAAAGGTATATTTTAAAATTTAAATGAGCCCCAAAGCAAAAAAAACCTAGATTTTATCAATTTTCATGTGCTATAGTACATGGATTTTTGGTGATAGGATTTAATTAAAAAATATTAATATTTTTTTGTGGATGTCCGTTATGACATTCTTAATGGCATCAATTAGTCTCAAGGGCAAACTGAGTGTTTATGTTCAAACGAGTTCTAAAGTAGAAAATACAGATTTTACCAAAGTTTCGTGTGCTACCATGGATTTTTGGTGATATAGGAAATAACAATTTTTTTGTTAAAATTTTTAATGGACATCCATTTTAACCTTAGTAATGGACTTAATTGGTCTCGAAGGGAGAAGAGACGCATTTTAACGTTCAAACAAGTTCTAAAGCATGTAAAATCAAATTTTACTAATTTCCTGTGCTATAGTCCATAGATTTTTGGTGATACAATATTTCAATTTTTTTCTCACTAAAATTATTTGTGGACATTTGTTACGAATTGATTAATGGCACCAGTTGGTATTGAGGCAAATAGGCGAATTTAAAAGTTCAAACGATCCCCAAAGTATGAAAAACTAAATTTAACCTATTTACGTGTGCTATTGTCCATGAATTTTTTGAGATAAGATTCCAAAATTATTTCACTAAAAATTCATGGACTTTGCAATGACCTTATTAATGTGGTCAATTGATAACGAAGAGACAACAATAACATCTTCAAGTTCAACTGAGCCACAAAAGCCGGAAAAACTCGATTTTACTGATTTTTCGTATGTTATAGTCCGTCGATTTTCGGTGATAAGATTCCAAAATTTTGTTTGCTGAAATAATTCATGGACGTCCGATACAACCTTATTAATGACTTTAGTTGGTCCGGAGGGGGAAAACTGTCGCATTTCCAATTTTAAATAAGCCCCAAAGCAGGAAAACCCCAATTTTTACAATTTTCATGTGCTATAGGTAGATTTTCAGTTAGTGAATTTTTTCGTTGACATCTTTTAAAACCTTATTTTTGATGTCAGTTAGTTTCGAGGGGCAAAGTACTGCATTTTTAAGGTCAACCCAGCCCCAAAGTAGGTAAACCATATTTTAACACTTTTTGTGTGCTATAGTCCATGGATTTTTGGGGATAGAATTTTGGATATTTGGCTGCAAATTTTCTTTATGGACATACAATACAACCTTTTAATGGCGTAATTTAGTCTCAAGGGGAAAACATGTGCATTTTCAAGTTCAAACGAGCCCTAAAAAGAAAAAAAATTATATTATCGATTTTCGTGTGCTATAAAGTCCATATATTATTAGTGATACAACATTCCTGGATTTTTTTTTGTCGAAATTTTCATCGACATCGGATATGACCTTATTAATGGTGTTAATTTCTAGGGGAAAATGGATGCGTTTTAAAGTTCAAACAAGCTCAAAAGTAGGACAACATAATTTTAACAATTTTCGTGTGCTATGGTCCATGGATATTTTGTGCCGAAATTTTTCATGGACATCGGTTATGACATTATGAATGGCATCAAGTTGTTTTGAGGGAAACCAAATGCATTTTCAAGTTCAAACAAACCCTAAAGCAGGAAAAGTCACATTTTATTGATTTTCTTGTTTTGTAGTTCATGGATTTTCGATGATAAAAGATTCCGTAATTGATTTATATACATTTTTGTACGGGGTTTTTTTATGACCTTATAAATGACATGAATTGTTCAAGAGGTGCAAACATACGCATTTTCAAATTCAAATGAACCCTAAAGCAGGAAAAACTTGATTTAACCTATTTTCGTTTTCTATAGCTGGGTATGTGACCTCTATATTGTTTTGTGTAATAATTGTGGAAATAGCTGGGGAAGAGCTATCAAGATGACCAAACAGATTGTGTATGCGCATGAGCATGGAAATTCAGGCCTTTCAAGTAGAAGAATTTAGCTGCCAACAAGATTTATCGCTTGCTGGAACACAAATTAAAATGATAAACAATGTTAGAGTTGCTTCTAGTGGAATAGTCTGCATTGCTGACGTTCTCAGGCATGTAAAGAGAGAGTCTGCTGATTTCGACGAGACCTCCACTGCTGGATATTTGATGAGCCTCGGGCGGTATGTAAACTCCATCATTAGATACCTTTCGAGGTATTACTTGCCTGTTTTTAGTTTATGTTATTTATTAAAAATGCTTGGTTGTGTCTTTGAGCAATTGGAGCACTTATTATTGTTATTTTTTTTTGCTTCTTCATGCTTAAGGACGATCTGATAGTCAAACAGTTTTCATAAAGTTCTTCATTAGGTGATCAATGTTTCATGTAACCGGATGGCTGCAAAGATAGTGTCATAGTCGGGCCCAAGGCCTTAGAGGATTCTTAATTGCACATCAGTGATTTGTGCTCCACCGATTGCAAGTTCGTTAACAATTGAATGTACTATCAGGCTAGAATCTTTGTTATTACGAGCCAGTTGATCTTGGAGACAGATAATTCTTGTATGTGATTTATTGGCGAAGGAAGTATGTAGGGATTCCCAAGCTTTGTGTGCCAATGTGACTATTGCCATAGTTGATGTAAGTGTAGGTCCCAGCGATGCTAAGATTGCATTTTGTACATGCTGATATTGCCGAAAGTAGTTCATATATGGTTGATTCAGAGTGGTTTCATTGTTTCTCGAGATTGGAGGAGCAAAAGTTGTGCCATCCGCAAGACCAAAAAAGTTATGTCCGTTCATAAGAACCGACACTGATGCCTTCCACGTTGTGAAGTTGTGGCTGCCGGCAAGTTTGATGGGTAATTGAAAGTCAGGGTTAAATTTCAAGATGACAATGTTAGTGGTTGTGGTATATGCATCAACAACAGTGGTATTGAGGTCCATTTTTGCATGATGCAACATCTAGGATAAGAGGGGGCAAAATTTGGATCATACTCTTGTGAGCTTTTAGAGCCCTGATACCATAAAACAACTTATACGACTAGATTGCGAATGAGAAGTATTCTGCATTATTCGTAAGATGATGAAGAATATATATAACTGATGATACAATAATGAGTCCTAAAGGGACACAACGACTAATCCTAGTTGTACAAGAAGATAAAAACACATTATATCTCTTTTTCGATGAAGGTTAAAATTTAAGAAAAATATGGAAATCACATATTCAGAAATAATTTTGTATTTACTATTTGTCTTTATTATACAACTAGTATATGGACACGTCTGTTTCAGGTTTACTTCATGACGATGAATCAGAACTATTAAAAATCACATAATATTTTAAAGGATAGTATTTGAGTT
This sequence comes from Solanum peruvianum, assembly GCA_027705065.1. NCBI lineage: Eukaryota > Viridiplantae > Streptophyta > Magnoliopsida > Solanales > Solanaceae > Solanum > Solanum peruvianum. The sequence continues at coordinate 36,883,311 of JAKWJD010001759.1, read as the reverse complement.
ACAATAAAAATATGAAAAGTAAAATGATAAACGTTTTAAGTGTATAAACTTATTAATAAAAGGTCAATGCGTGATTTAACTTTTAAAAAATGTTTGTAGTGTATGGATAACTTGAAGATTTGTTTTTTTTTTGCATTTATTCCTCCCTTTATTATAATTTTGGTATAGAAATTTTATATTTATTTTAAAATATAAAATAAAGTAGCAAAAACAAACATGGAGGCACACTATCTTATGATTAACTTTCCCAAAATGTCTTTTTTGTCTCATAGAATAGAGTAAAAATATAAAATTATTCCTTAAAATGTCCCTCTTATCTCATAGAATAGAGTAAAAATTATTGAAATTAAATTTATAGTTACACGGGATATACATTTTAACAAGATAAAATGTTTGACATTAATTAGTAAAAGATGAAATTCTCCTTCTAATAAGAATGCAATTAAGTAATTCAAATTTATAAATAAGAAACTTATTAGAAGGAAATAATTAAAGATTTAAAGCGCAATGATTGGTATTTAAATTAAGTAATTATATAAATAAAATATTAATATTTACCTAAATAAATCATATTTTAATTTAGTGGAGAGACAAAATGACAATATTAATCTTCATATAATTAAAGTTTGTTAAAATATATTTTATATATTTTTGTTAAAAAAATTAATAGGAGCAATATTTAGTCAAAGATAAAAGATCTTCTAACTTGTTATGCATTTTGGTGTATCCTTTTTTTGACTTTGGGATTTGGATATCACGATAATTTTAATATAAATTGTCTAAAAACTATAGATTTTATCCACAAGCACATGTAAGAATGATTCGTCACATATATTTAAAATATAAGATGTAGATATGTAAGTATTAATAATTTGAAATTAGAATATCTTGTAGGCATTAATTGTTTTACATGTCTTATACACTATTTTTATGATTATATTTGTCTCAATTTCCAAAACAAAAAATACACCCTTCAGTTAAACATATTCTTAAAACAATATTACAAATAAAATAAAAAGTATCATATATAGAAGCATGTTTAGCATAAGGCTACCAACGAAAAATAAAAAAATTCTAAGACAATCTTTTCCCCATTTTTTTTATTGATAATGAAATTTAAACAAAGTTATAGTAATACATATTCAACTTTTGACCATAAAAACAGTTAAATCTTTGAAGACAAGGTAATGGAAGTGATATTCAACTACATATATGCAGGGATCTTATCATAATTGTGATCTCGACAAATAACTAAAAAAAAACAAATACATCAAGCTTCGATATTCTAGTAATTAAAGTGTTATTCATCCCTATAATCTTATTATGCTTTGTAATCTTGAGACAAATCCTCTTGCCTTTGAAATTTTCTTCACTTGATTTAAGCATCTCTAGTCTTCCACACACAAAAATTGTATCACATATAAATCTTTCTATGAAAAAGAACACTGTTAAAAGATTTGTATTTATTGGAAAAAATGAAGCTTTTGAATATGAAGATTCACTATCGAAGTTGAAAGATCAAGTGTACAAATATTATTTAACAACATAAATTAATTTGGAAGATGAATCACTTACATGTATCTAATTGAATGGATGACTATTATTTTTATTTTTATTTCGTATTTAATTTACTCACATGTATACCAACTAAAAATATTATAGAAATTCTACTATTTACTATTTAATTAATTAAGTATTTTAATAAAATTTGAATTTAGCATAAGGGTAAAATAAGAATTTAACTTTTCTACCTTAAAATTTTCTTCACTTGATTTAAGCTTCCCTAGTCTTCCATAGACAAAAATTATATTACATATAAACCTTTCTATGAAAGAACTAATTAAAAAACTTGTATTTATAGGAAAAAATGTAGCTTTTCAATATGAATATTCACATTGAAAGGTCAACTATTACAACAAATTAAAGATAAATATTAATTAAAAACATAAATTAGTTTGGAAGATACACCATATAATACATGTATCTATTTAAAGGGATAACTTTTATATTATTTTTTTCTATAGAAATTCTACTATTTAGTGTTTAATTAATAAAATATTTAATAACATTTGAATTTGGTATAAGGGAAAAATGGTAATCCAACTTTGAAGATTGAAGCTTCCCACTTATAATAATACTAGTCCCAGGCACGTACGTTGCACGTGTGAGCCATGGTAAGTAATATCATTGTCTGTAAAGATCCTTTTTAAATAAGTGTTTTCACGATTGGGTGAATTGTTATTGATGTAGTAGAAGCGTAAATTGTGTTTATTAGTCTTTTGGTGATTACATGATGTATTAGTGATGCTATATAGTGAAAAAGATTTGACGCATTTAATAATAAGTAGGAACGATAACATGCAGTTAATATGAAGTGTTTAAACAGAAGTACGAAAGTACAGTTAATTGTTAATAATACTAATATTTTAACCTTATAATAGAATATAATGTTAAGAAATCTAATAATAGTAATGAATGAAATAATCCGAAAATGACCCTAACTCATTGAAGAGTGTGGGTTGTTGAAGAATTCATTATGCTTGCATTTGTTTGTTTGCGTCTTCTAAACCTGTGATTTGAAGCAACTGAATGTTGTTAGTATATAATATCTGTAAATATTTAATTATATGTGTTAGAATTACCATATATGTATATGGGGTTATCGTACCTAAAACTTCCTTTTAGACGTTTGGGTTGCTCTGTTAGGACAAGTGCTTTTATTGTGGACATAGATATTTCTCTTGATAGCGCCATGTACAATTCACCATGTGAGAAAACATGTTGGGGAAAATATAAACCAACATTGTGAATGGTTTGAGCTTGAGCTTTATTTATAGTCATTGCAAAATAAAGGCGTATGCGAAATTGCTTTCGAATGAATTTAAATGGATATCCTTCATTTTCTGGTGGTGATAGTTGTATTAATGGAATAAGTACATGATTTGTTGTAGAATGACCACTTGATATTTCTGCATGCACGACATTTTGAGAGAAAATTCGATATATCATTCGTGTGCCATTGCATAAGCCACTTGACGGGTCCAAATTCCTTAGCAACATGACAGGTGAATTTTCCTTCAATTTAAACTTCATTAAATAAGATATGTCAAAATCTATCCATTTTTATTATTATTTCCTCCTCTAGTAAGTTGTAATGTATTTTGTTCAATCCCTATGTGGTGGGAGACCGTTTGGAGTTAAAGTATTTCGATATTATTCTTGGTAATAGTTATTGGTGTTATATTATGCTGAGTCAAAGCTATTGCATATCTTGCTTTCACTTGGAAATTGAGATATTAACTTAATGTTAATTTTATCCACATGTTCATTTCTGCTTGCTAAAATAGCTCTTTCAGTGACATATTTTGCTCAATCAGCATTTTCTTGCAGGTTTTGAAATATCTCTTTTATTATGGATTATTGTGGAATTACATCATGAGATTGTTTGATTGTTAATTGTTCTGGGGGGGGGGGGAGGATTAAATTTTCTCTTATTGTTGGTTCATTACCGTACCCACTCAAAGTAACAACTCACTGAATGTTGGATCTGTTATTGCTCTCATGTTTCTAGTAAATTGAATCTTCTTCATCAAAGGCCAGAGATATGATTTTAACAAGCTTGCACTTACAATTTCTGCTCGGGGTTGATTTTGAAACTACTAATAACACCTACCGAAAATCTCCTCCAAAAACCATGACTTTTCTGCCGAATGGTTTATCGATGTCCATTATGTCTCTGAAGCTCCTGTCGACTGTTTTTATTGTTTTTCGTCTGGCCATTGGTGCTGCATCAAATATAATCACTTTGGCTTTTCTAAACAATTTGGAAGCACCACTTTGCTTTGACATGTTTGTCATAGTTGATTCACTTGTTAGAAGAGGGATCTCAAACCTTGATTGTGCTGTACGTCCTCCTGGTAAGATTGAAGCAGCTACGCCACTGGTTGCTATTGCCAAACCTATCATACCTCTTGATCCCTTGACCAGTTATGCACGGTATAGGTATGTTTTTCCAGTTCCCCCGGGTCCATCCGTAGAATAATGCAGTTGTTCCAACATCGATTGTTTGCATAATTTTTGTAAAAGCATGATGTTGTTCTTGATTTAATTGTGACTGTGCGTCAAAATCTCTTGTTGGTATCTGCACGGATATTTATTCATATATATCTCTACATTCTGATAAACCAACTTCGAGGAAATTGTGATCCAGTTGCAAAATGTCATATATGTTTATGCTCTTTCCCATACTTTTGCAAGAAATTATTAATACTATTAGAGTAGATTGTAGTATATTATTGTGTGAGTTGCCATTTAGCCTACTGAAGTCCTCCGACATATCTTCATAATAAGTAGGTTATAATGAACCAAAATTGTAGCAAACAAACTTCTAAGAGCGAATGGCATTTTGAAGACAACAGTCTCTCTCAAACATTCTGATATGCTGTTGTCGGACTCAAGTAACCCTCTTCCTTTGGATGCTTCTTTGAAGGTCTTACATTGCTTGTCATTGACCGTGAGTATGTCATTTAATGACAATGGTCTCCTTACATGGTTTAGTAACAACCTCTCATAATATATTTCGCCTTCTCGAGGATTAGCTATACAATATAATCATTATGTACTAATTAATAAGTTCAAAAATTATCAATGTGTATGATTTTGTAGCTTACTACATTCGACTTAGCGATTGCAATGCCACCAATTATAGATCTTGTTTTCCTTTTTGTCCAAGCCATTACCTTTGAATTCCAAACATAATACTTTGGGAATTCTCTATACAAATATGTTTTTGCTTTAGAGTCAACTGAGCATATTCTTAAATACTCGGTCAACATTATTTGCTTGACACCATCCCAGGCGATGACATTTTCTAAATTTTGATTTTTCCAGTAAAACACAGTGATTTTGTTTTGAGTTAGTATTTGCATTTGACAATTTTAGTTATTTTTTAAGTAAATGTGTATTATAATTCATTAATATGTGTACCTGAATATTTTCCATAGTTCTTCAGGTGGTGAGACCCATCATGCATCTTTGAATGTTTGCATTTCGTCAATGACATTTTCACCATTGCCAGATTTAACATATATTGCACACCTATCATGTCCTTTATATATATACTTGAATAGATACTTTATTGCTTTGACTCCTAAGAAAACCTCAACATTAATGTGACAATTATATCTTGTAAGCATATAAGGTCTATAAGTTACTACCAATTGATTTGTTATATGCATTCCATGAACAATATCTATTCTTCCATCCATTCTTCTTTTATAAATTGTATCTCCATCCTTTGCTTGGATTGATTTGTTGTTATATGACCTTGGATAATGATATTTACACTATCCATTTTGCATGCATGTGTTTGTTGGACGTTTGTTTCCACATGGACCATGAATCATAGGTTTGATCACTAATTTTGCAATATAGGATAGTCATATTTATCTGGAATCTCTGCTAAGATAAACCTATCGTACTGATCTCCTAGATTGTTCTTGTTCCCTTCTTTTAATATGAGAAGGAGGTGTATGTGTGGTAGTCCCCGTTTTTGAAATTCTATCACGAATACATGAGCAACAATAATTCCAAATATTTCTTTCTTGAAAATTTGGTCTTTTAGATCTTGAAACTTAGCTCTGAGTATTCTTGTTACCAAGTCATCTCTATCTTGAGGAGTTTTTCCGGGGCGCAATTCTTATTCGATTTCAATCCTGTCAGGATTGCACGTCATTGTTACAAAAAGATTTGGCCTGCCAAAATGTTGTACCAAAGCCATTGCATTCATATAGCGTATTTTCATATCTCATGTCCCCCAATAAAAGATGCTGAAAGTGGTATTCTTTGCCCAATTCTATCTCCCCGTCATTGTCCCGCGCTAACACTATCAACAATACCTTGATAAATCTCTCTTCTAAAAATGATTGTTCCTTTCTGAAATATTCAAGCCTTGTTGTTTCCAATTTTATGTACATGCCAACCAAAAATAGTTGTAGTAATCTTCCACATAGTAGTAATACTGACCTCTCTGTTTTCTCATAGTTGTATCTTATAATAATAGTACTCTCTGCAAGAAATATCCCCTTTGTCTCACGGCGAACATCTACAAGTGTAAGGAATCACATTAATATTATTTTTATTTTATGATGGTTATCATATTGGTATAATAGGAAAATGTATTTTCTTATAATTGTATTTTGTACGCCTTTGATAGTATTATTTTATATCGTGTATGTAATTTTTATCAGTTGCTAACTTGTGAAGAACATGACTAAATTTTTGCTATAAGAGGGCATCTTTAGTATATTTTACGTTGATCCTCGTTGGCTAATATTACATCAGCTGATATGAATGTTGGAATATCATAGACTATAGGTGGTGAGTGAGCACTTCTTCTGTGAGGCGGTCTTTTGCTCCATTTTCTTATTCCTTGATGCCATCCACCTTCACCTCTTGGTAATAACAAAGGATATTGAAGAGGGTCATAAAAACCAAAATAGTGTTTTACTCTATGTTTGTACCCTGAGTGCTCATGAACAATTATTTCTCGATCAAAAGGTATATTTGGATTGTTTCCATCGATCAAAATTACTACTACTTGACTTACCAAGGGTCTGTTGTACACTCGTTGATCCAAAGAGGCATTTGCAGCAATACGAAGTTGAAAATTATGGAAACTTGTTTGGTTTTTTAATTTGTAAAATATTTGTGCATATGGGTTACTCTCCATTACCTGTTTTTTGCAATCTGGTCTGAAAGTATTCCTTCAATCACCGTTGATAGCCTGTTGGTCAATTCGTTGCCTGTATCAAAGAAGTATAGTTGGAAGTAACATGGATTGTTATGACGTGGTACCATTAGTTACCAATGATGGTAGATCGTGATAAATTTGACCTTGTGCCCTAAATGTGTATACTCTTTTTTTTTGCAGATGCTAGTTCCTTATCCAGGTTAACACCAAAAGATGCAAAAGCAAAGATGTTATTATATGCACGAATATTTTTGTGAAACTGTACCGCATCTGGAATATATGGCACAAACATTTCATATAGTTTTGTTGGTGCTTCAGTGTTTGCAAATTTGATATATCCTCTTGCACAACGAATGTTGGAGGTTCATGTTCCAATCTTTTTGCAGCACAACACATAGATTCTGCGACGGTTTTCAGCATGTGCAGATATAATAAAGATAAGCTATATGCAACAATTCCTATATATACAAATATTTTTAGATATATGTTAGTGTAATTTCATAAATTTATTGAATGTTCAAGTTATGTTAGATACGAATAGGTTTTTCCAATGTACCTCTAGCTTCATACTCTTAGGATGATGCTCTAAATAGCTAATTGATTTCACGCTGCTTTTTCAAATGGGGATGTTCATCTTCTAGATGTGATATTGTTTGTGTTGCTAATATATACTTATACAATCTTCGCAATGCACTTTGCAATTGACTTTCCTTTTTAAAGGGAACAGGTTTTGGTACATTTAGACAAATGATGTAATATTTTTGTATGTATGTATGCGAATATGTTTGCATTGTACTAACTACTCATATATTTTTGATTTTACATGATTATGTAAGTTCTTATTTGTGTTGTTGAAATTGTTTTTTGTATGGTTGTCATGCTGATCAGTTTAACTGCTAGAAGGAATGTTTTTTGCCTTTATCACCTGCTTGATTTAGCATTAAAAGAGTGATGTTGTTTGTATCACCTCTGAAGTGAAGTGAATAGAAGGGTTAAATTTAATTTTTAATTATGATAAGTCCTTAACATATTAGATTATCCTTGATGTTTGTTGTGTGTCATTGTTGATTTGATGGTGATAAAATTTGGATTGTTGGTGTGGCACTTATCTTATCACTTCCTATTTAGCATATGTAATTTAGCAGTAATCTAAAAAATAACTGAATTATTAATGGCAATTGTAGTCATATATTTGACATATATAGGAAAAACATCTAATATAGGGTAGGATGTATGCAAGCCTTTTTTATGTATTAGGATATACAATGCAGCAGAAGATTGTTGTTGATCTGTTTTAAAGTAATAAATTGCATATATTGAATGTTTAGTGAAGCAGTTAACAAAATTCATTGATATTGGAAAGTAAGTTAAAAATAAAAGCAATGTTAGGTGACGTTGCTCGGTGAAAAAAGGTAAGTTTGTTTTTAAATATTACGGAGATAATAAGCATTGGTACATAAAAATAAGGAAATTTTAAATCAACTATATATTAGTTTTTTTCCTCTTTGATCATCTTTTCCATCGGATAGGGCATGATGTTTTTTCCTTTTACTTTTATGGTACTTTTTCTTTGTAGTTGAATTAGTGGGTCTTTGTCGTCACTTTCATCTAGTACATTCTGCTTTTCTACTTTATGTATCCTCACTTTCTTTGGATTATCATCTGCAATGACTTGCTTAATGTTGTTAGTACTCTTGCATGTATTTGTTTTTTGTTGATTTTTAATGTCAGTTTCAACTGCTGCAATATTTTTTTCAACCTGAGGTATGCCTGCAACTATTTCTTTTATTTTTTCATAATCACTTAGTTTCTTCATCCTCGTGCTTCTTTGTTTTATAATCAGCATTTTAACCTGTTTGATATGGTGGTAACTTTTTGGAAACCTCATGTATCTCCATAGGTATCACATTCATGTTTGTCTCAACATCTAGAAATTTACGATCAATCTTAACAGGGATACTGAATTCCTTCCCCTTAGCAATACCATCTTGCGATAGTATTCTGATTGTTCTTTTTGTGGATAGGAAATTGTATATATTAGCCTTTCAATTGTAATAGGTTAAAGTTATTAATATAGGCAAATATTTCATAGAGTAAGTGATTTACCTTTTCAGATGAAGAGACAACATACTATTTTAAGTCACAACCAAAATAGTATTTTGCAGCATCAAACATTGTAATCCTTAGAAATTGATCCTCACAAGTGACATCAATCTTTAACCGATATCTAAATAAAATTGGAAGATTTAATAAGTGTGGCGCTAATTATTTGATAGCAATACAGTAAACTCATTAGTTAATAATATTTTTTTTCATGCATCTGGAGTAAGCAGTATTTGTTCTTGGTTGTTTATGTAGTTTACATCACCTAATAATCAACATCTTCAGTCCTAAAGTAGGTACAAGTTACACTACTATTTATAACAGTAACTCGCTTGTAGCATTAGTTGCAAGCAAAATACCATGGGTTTGTGTTACTGTCAAAGTCAAAAACTGTAGCGTTGAACTTATAGTACATGTCCTATACGTAAATTCAGTAAATCACTTAATTACATTTGTAATATATAATTGATGTAGAATATAAGTGTTGTATAGGAAAGTACCTTCACAATAGCAAGTGAACCATTTAAAATATTACTAATTTTCACATGACGGGCGCATTAGTCTGCTGGGCAATAGACTTACGTCAATCTTTTGTGCCTTCATGTTGTCATTCATGAAATTTTTATGAAATGAATAAAAAATATTAATGACTTTGCATGTGGGTAGCCTCTAAATAACTGTGAAGAAACATGTATTACTTACCATTCTTGGAGATTGTTAACTTTTTCAAATTATGGATTTATAAGCAAATTACTAATAGGAGTTGTGGAAAGGACAAAATCCCTATTTCGACATGAATAATTAATTCATCGATATTTTTATGAATTTTGAAAATTGACTCAAATATATCATGTGTGGAGATGTATACCTTGATAAATGGATGATTTACATCACAAAAGGCAAGAAGTGGGTTGTCACTTTCAAGGCTTTGCAACATTTGACCTTTGATATCAGCAAAGTCTCCCCATAAAGTCAGGACTTTTCGATCATACCTATGCATGTAACAATTTGTTTTATATGATAATGTTTATTTACGTGAAATATTTCGATGTAGGATGCATAAAAAGTATATGTTACCTTTCATTTGTAATGATTACCTCACGTCTAATGCTTCATCCTTCTCCAGTTAGTGTTTTTACTGTGAGTATAATACACACCACATCTATACAAAAAAATGTGTTACAAAATACTTATTTATATAATGACAAACAACAAACATTTAGTTAAATTTACCAAACAAACTTCCATTAGTGCATTTTTCAGATTCATCAAATGAAATAAATCCATTTGAAAATTGTTCAGTTTTAAAATGACTTTTGTCCTCAACGACCTCTGTGTTGTTCATAAATGCTAGTTTGAGCTCCTTATGTACGGATAAGAAGTTTGGTTTAGGTGCATTTAATTTTTCATTTGTAATGTAGTAACTTTGATTAAGTTGAAAAGACTTGTTCCATGCATGAACATCTTTGTTTAAAACAGTGGTTTGTATTTTTTTACCCTGTGGTTAGGACCTTAATCATTAGAATTCCAAAAAAAGTCAACATTTTAGATAATGTATATAACAAAATATTAAAATAGAGTTACCTCTTCGTCGACTAATATTAGTTGTCAATGAGTCCCTCACCATTTGTATTTTTATACTTTTTTGTTAAACTTAGTCAAATGTCTAAGACGTTAATAGCCCATTCTGTTGCATATTTCTTCAACTTTCTAATTGGTAGGCACTGGTTCTCGAGCTCTTCTAGACTTGTCATTGTATTGTTGTAGTAGCTAGGATGTACTAATACAATATATATTTGTGACGTAAATGCTATTTGTTTTTATATAATTAGTCTTCTTTTAGTCTATTAATAAAGATGATGAAGATTGTAATATTCACCAAACGTAAACTATTTTTCTTTTTAAAATTTTAAAACGAGAAACTTCAAGTAGCAATAGTATAAATATCACATTAATTGAAGCAAGTCCAGGTTGGATAAATGATACCTATTCTTGTGTTTCAAAAAGCAGGAAACCTACTAAGATTATTAGAACATGAAGAGATGATAAACTTAGATTCAAATAGAAGTAAATCAATAAAAGTGTAAAAAGTTATTATAACGAAAATATTGCAAACTTATAGAATTCAAAATGGAAAAGTCCTTGGTGGATAATCTATTTACATGTTATGAAAATAACTTTACTCTATAATACCTTAACTGGACGCAAATACTATGTTTTTGTACAAAATATTTCAGAAAATCGTTTTCGACAAAATTACTTATAGGAAAATATTCTCTGTCCTATCAAACATGCCCCCTAGGGCCTAGGTACAACTCTTTCAGGTCTCTCCAGAAGTAAGTTGGGATAGTTGAGTATGATGGATTACACCCTTTTTCAATAACCATAGTGACAACAAAAATAATTGCATCAACTGTTCCTTTTCAATTTGGTTAATAGCTTCATATGAATAATTGCTGAGAAAATTCATCACGCTTCTTGTCCTAACTAGTTGAAACAATAAAATTAAAGATAAAAAAAAGTTTGAGTGACAGTCACTTACTATTTTGTGATCTGAATCTTATTTTGAACTGTAGAAGAATTTGGGAGACTCGTATGCCTCTATTCTGCCATGATAATATTATATATAGAGTAACTTTGGAAGTTTCTGATTAATTGTTATTCATTTTCTTCCAAAGCTTTATGTACTAGTTCTGAATTATACCTCTAATGCTCTTTTGATATTTTCTTTTCTTAGATTCATGTACAAAATATTTGTTATTAGCTGCATGTCTTATGTCAATCTATTCTATCTTTCACATGTACCAATTCACAAGTTATGATTTGTAGAAATGAGGCTGAAAAATGCTTGATTGAAACATCCATTAATTCCATAAGAATAAGTCCAAAAATTCATACTATAGCATAGAAAATGTAATGAGAACATTCAGTTTTCTGAAGAGCTCAGCACATCCACAACCATAACCCCTATAAGGCTATAAGTTAATAATTCCACAAAAAAAGAAAGTGACAAAACTGATTCTTGTAATAGCATAACCACTAACCTTACACAGGCTATTCACTAATCATTTCTACTCGTTAAGTTAAATAGATAACATTTTGCAATATTTATTTTGGAAAATTGTTTCTCAAGTATAAGATGCTCAAACATAAATACCTGCAAATAGTGTACCCTATCATTAAACTTCAACGTAATGCAAGCTAGAAGGATAGGTTCTTACGTTTTGTCACCACCAGTAGTAAAATAGTATTGTAGTAGTAAGAAATCAACCCGTCAACCTACTTTCATATAAGACCATCTAATAGTTATCAAGTAAAATTGATCGCAATGTGCAAGGAAACTAAGGGTGTATATATATTTTCGATTAGCATCAAAACACTAAAGGTGTATATATTTGCAATTAGAAGAAAAAGCAAATCCTTAAGTTCAGAAAAATTTATTTACCTTAACAAAGACTCCTCGCCTATTGTCCCCTACAGCAAAGTAAAACACCTGCCGTGTTTAAAACCAAAAACAACATTTAATAGATGTGAATGATTAAATTTTTTTTAAAAATAGTGAACAAGATAAAAAGGAACAGAAGACGTCATAAATTGCAATATATATTTTCCATCACAGGTTGTTCATATCATCACGGATAAAACTTGAGCACTACCAATAAACTATTGAGGATGTGGAGCTTGGGATGCCTGACCATGGTGACGGAAAACAATACATGGAACTTGACAAATCTACGGGTTATCATCCTCACGATTATAATGGACTCTCTGATTGTCCTATCCTTCGATCATGATCACACTTCTAATTAAAATTCACAGTAACTATTATGCAACAAAAACAAAAAACCAAAAATATTTACCTTATAATGATGTATTTCAACCAGACACAGTAAGTAGAAACAGTTTAATGGACAATAACATGTTTTCTGAGACATTCATACAAATGAGGGGAGTACTTGAAAAGGTTTTGGAAGAAGGGATGATGAAACTTTTTTGACCGGTGAAGAAGAGAACCCGAGCAGCAACTACAGGACTGTTACAGTGATCGGGAGGGATGTTGAACAAGCGTATACGTTTCAGAACAAATAGTAAGGTGCCTTTAATTAATGAATCTAGGGAATTACTGGAAGAATCATCTCCAAAGTAGAGCAAGATTCTCTTCGTAATTTTAATCCTCTAATTTCTGAAATAGAAATATACTCACAAATTCAAGCAGAACATTTCAACGCTACTAAATTGGGAAAACACAAGAAATTACAATTAAGTATATAATGAACAGTACAATCAATTTACTACTCTCCCCAATAGATGAAGACGCATCACCGCAACTCAAAGACATACAGAAAGGTAGTATAATATGCAGACCCATACAAACAGGCAGTATAACATGCAGAATAATTGCATAGACTGTGGTATATCCACAACCTTAGCTAACTATCATAACATTAAATCATTTAAAAAGGACTACTTCTTCCATCCTAATATGTTTTGTACATTTTCTGAATAAGAGTCAATGTCACTAAAAGGCTATATCAACTGATATTTTGGAATTAAAATTCAGACATGAGGATTACATAAACTACAATATACGTTTTTCATTACATGTTGTTCATTCATCCTGGATTCCCGGATAAAACGTTCTACTTGAGAACTATAAACAAAATTGAGGATGTGGGAGCTTGGGATGGATGAGTATGGTGACGGAAAACAATACATGGAACAGGACCAATCTAAGGATTATCATCCTTACAATCAGAATGGACTCTTTGATTGTGCTCACCTTCGTTCATGATCACACTTCTGTTGAAAATTCACTGTAACTATTATGCAACAAAAAAAAATTGTACCAAAAATGAAAATTCACAGTAACTATTATGAAACAAAAAACAGAGCACAAAAAGTATTTACCTGTATTTCATCCAGGCACAAAAAGAGAAAGAGTTTAGTGGACAATAGCACGTAATTCGAGATATTTATACAAATCAAGAGAATATCTGAAAAGGTTTTGGAAAAGGATGATAAACTTTCACGATAGTTGCAGAAGAGAAGTCGACACCAACTACAGGACTGTTACAACGATGGGCATTTCAAAACAATTAAATTAGGGCAGTCAGTAAATTAAATTTATAATGAATAAATATTAAAAAAATATTTTTAATAAATTAATATAAAAATAATACTTTAGGGTCAAAAAGGTAAATCAACTTTGAGGTTAAGGGGTTCATGCTTATAATAATATATGATGATGCTTTCAAACTTATATGCTAAATTGGACCTTAACGTGATAATAATTGAAGTTAATCAATACAAAGTATTAATACTTCAAATGCTTGAGCATAAGTTCTAGCCAAATGTTGTTGGATATTCCTTTCCATAATAAGTATCATTTTGTAAGATATGTCTTCCCATAAAATTATGTCACATTAGGTCTACATAACAATTCTGGTTGCACTCCCTCAAATCAAATAATTTTTGTAACTCTTCTATACTAAATTCTGAAAAGAAACTAGCATCTCCATTATATGTATAAGTATTAACACCTTGATAACTCATAATTTGATGTTTATTATGATGTTGATCCTGAGTCATCAGGGCGTCTAATGGCTTGTATCATTCTATTATCATAATATCTCATGTGCAGTACCCTGGGTTATCGAGAAATAGCTTAGATCTACAACACTTTGTTGTGGAAATAGCCTATCTACACCATTTGTTTTAGTATTAACGCCTTGATGACTCATAAGATGATATTAATCATAACGTTGTTCTTGAATCATCAAGGCGTCCTTGACTCTATATAATTCTGCTCTGGAAATAATGCATGTGCATTACTTGTATTAATATTTACACCTTGATGAATCATCAAATGATGTTGATCATAAGGATGATCTTGAATGAATGCACTCTCCATTGTGCAAATAACTCATCTCAACTACATATATCAGTATGACCACCTCGATGACTCATAAATTGATGTTGATCATGATGTTGATTCAAAGCATTGGTTGGGTATACATCATTCTATTGTGGAAATAACTCATGTGCACTACTTGGTAAATGTTAACATCTTGAACTCAAAAATGATGTTGGTTATGCTGCCTATATTGTGCATCTATATTTACACCGTGATGATTCATAAACTTATGTTGGTTATGATTCATCATGAGATCGTTTGGATTTACAACACACCGTTGTGCAAACAACTAATCTCCAGCACATGTATCAGTATTCACATCTTAATGACTCTTAAATTGATGTTTATCTTGAATCATAAAGGAATCATTTGGTTTTACAAGACTCCATTTTACGAGGACTTATCTCCACTATTTGTATTAATATTCACACCTTTACAACGTTGTGCGGCAGATGTATACATACCAGCACTCATATAATTCAGTTGTGAAAATTTACCGGGTATGTTATGTTGTTGTTGATTACTTGTAAATCGATTTTATGAAGATTACCCTCCATATGTTGCAAATTAGGATTTATAAACTAGAAATACTTGAGAGAATAAAAATTATTTCATATGAGGGGGTGGGGGTGGAGGTGGGGGAAGGAAATTTATAATTGATGTGAAATGTGAATATAAAATAGTACTTCGTATGGAAAAGTAATGTATCTATGTGCTTTATATACACGTATCGAAGGCTCTATCCTATTGTATTTTGTTTCAAGATTTGAAAAAGATAAATGAAAGACTAGAAATCTAGCATATTGTAAGTTATTTTTCATATTTGCTTCATTTTATGGATCTTAGTTTAACTAAATACACTGTTAATTAGAAAGAATGATTTTAAACTCTATAACTAATAAAAAATCTGCATTGACTAAATTTTTATTTATTTCTTTTTGTCTTAAACATAGTATTTATGATATTGAAATTTTTTCTCTATATATCAATAATAAAAGGTAACAAATCTTTTCACTATCATTAATATTTTTCCTATATTGGATTAGTCTTCTCCAATCAGATATTTCAAAGTGGAACTTTATTTAGCATGTTTCTTTATTAGGAAACACTTCTCTCGAATGGATCCTGCGTAGTGTAAATTCATATTAGTTATATTTGTATTTCTACTTGTTGATTGAGATCAATTTTTTTTCTTATTACGTCATATTGACCAAATATATGTGTACGAGGTGAGTCAGCGACCACTTGTTCATTCCTTTAAATTCTCTTTAGATAGTACGTATGTAGTACTGTGTGTACTACTAAGCAGCTACAAAATATAAATAGGAATAAGGCATAATAATCCTCCTTGAATTTTTACAAAGTTATTCATTATACCTTTAAATTATCTAAATGTCATATAATCTCTTTGAATTTAATTTTTATTTATTATTTACACTTTTAATCTATATGTTGGTGCTACTACCCAGTAAACTTAAGTACTCCTTATAATTTAAACCCTTAAATTATTTTTGTTAGATTTGTTTTGTTGTCTAATTGTAGTTTTGCTCCAGTTTTATATATCAAATAATGAGAGGAACTTGTACAAAGTATCAATAGATTTACAAGTACATGATAATTTCGTAGATAAAGAAAACATGTGCAAATAATTAATACAAATATTTGAATACTAATTCCAATATTTTTATGAACGTTGGTTACGACCTGAATAATGGAATAAGTTCGTTCATAGGGGCAAACATGCGCTTTTTCACGTTCAAACGAGCCCCAAAGATTAAGATATTGTGAATTATTTTCCATATTGGTTTCATTTTTATGGATGTTAGTTTGACCAAATATAAATATAACTAGTAATAATGATTTCACAATTTTATAACTAATAAAAGATATGCATTGACAAAATTTTTATTTAATTTTTTGTCTTAGATATGATATTTATGATATTAAAATTATTATTTTTCTATATAAATAATAAAAGGTAATGAATGTTTTCACTTTCATTAATGTTTTTCCTTTAATGGATTATTCTTCTCCAATCAAATATTTCAAAGTAGAAATTGATATGTTATCTTTCTTTATTAGACAACGCTTCTACCGAATGGATCCTGCGCAGTGTAAATTCATATTAGTTATGTTTGTATTTGTACTTGCTAGTTGAGATCCACATTTGTTTTTATTACTTCATGTTGACCAAAGATATGTGTATGAGGTGAGTCACCCACTACTTGTTCATTCCTTTAAATATTTTTTGGATAGTACGTATGTAGTAAATGTGTGTACTACTAAGCAGCTACAAAATAAAATTAGAGAAAAGGCATAATAATCCTCCTTGAATTCTTAAGAAGTTATTCATTATACCTTTAAATTATCTAACTGTCATATTATCCCTTTGAATTTAATTTTTATTTATTATCTACACTTCTAATCTATATGAGGGTGCTATCACCCACTAAACTTAAGTACTACTTATAATTTAAACCCTTGAACTATTCTTGTCCAATTTGTTTTGTTGTCTAATTGTACTTTTGCTCCATTTTTATCTAACAAATAAATTAAAGGAACTTGTACAGAGTATCAATAATTTTACAAGTGCATGACAATTTTGTAAATAAAGTAAACACGTGCACATTATCAATAATAATTTTTTAACACTTAAATGATTCATGCATTTTCGGAATTACAATAATGAGAGTGTACTTAATAGTTTAAACACAATATGAAGTAGATTTTTGACAAATCTTTTCCAAGGGTAGTCGCACCCTCAGATAGTTAAGGGGTATTAATAATATAGAAAAAATAAGTTAAAAAATAATTGGATCTTTAATATTTTTATCCTTATTAATTGTGAGATTGGAGACCAGTCTTAATTTAGGACTGTTATAACAAAATATTACTTATTACCTTAGATAGTAATTTTGTTAAAGGGTTTAGAATGTGGGTCAAAGGAACTAGCTGAGAAGCCCAAATTGCTATGTGTGATTTAGCTAGGTCTTAGGGCATTATAAAACTTTGACAGACCGTTATCGCACTCTGCTGTCGTTGGTCTTGAAAATAGGTTTGAGAAAACTTAAATTTTCTTGCCTTTTCGAATATGAGGTGTTTTAGTCAGTTGTTCTGAAGGGGCAAACGGATGCATTTTGAAGTTCAACGAGGCCCAAAGAGAGAAAAACCAGATTTTAAAGATTTTCGTGTTCTATAGTCCATTGATTATTGGTGATAGGAATCCAGAACATTATTTGTGGAAATTTTTCATGGACATCTATTATGACCTTATTAATGGTATAAAGTTGTTTTGAGGGGCAAACAAATATATTTAAAAGTTCAAAGAAACCCTAAAGTAGGAAAAATCACATTTTATTTATTTTCATGTGTTATATAGTTCATGTATTTTTGGTGATACAAGATTCCGTATTTGTTTTGCCAAAATGTTTCATGGGCGTCCATTATGACCTTATTAATTGCATTAGTTGGTCCATAGGTGCAAACCGATGCAATTGAAAGTTCAAACAAACCGTAAGACACCAAAAACTAGATTTTACCTAATATCGTGTGCTATAGATTGATATGCGACCTCTTTATTCTTTTGTGTTATAGTTTTGGAAGGCGCTGGGGAAGAAATATCAAGATGGCCAAACAGAATGTGCCCGCACATGAGCATGAAAATTTGGTCCCTCCAAGTAAAAGATTTTTGCTGCAAACAAGGTTTATCGGTTTCTAGCACACAAATTAAAATGATCAACAACGTTAGAGTTGCTGCTAGTGGTGGAGTCTGCATTGCGGACGTTCTCAAGCATGTAAAGAGAGAGGCTGCTGATTTTAACGAGACCGCCACTGCTGGTTATTTGATGAGTCTAGGGCTGTATATAAACTCCATCATTGGGTACCTTGTCAGGTATTACTTGCCTTTCTTTATTAGTGCTTGGTTGTTTCTTTGAGCAGTGGCAGCATTAATTAATGTTTTTCATTTGGTATGTTTAAGAAAGATCTCACAGTAAAGTAGTTTTTCATAAAGTTCTTCATTAAGTTATCAATGTTTCATGTGACCGGATGGCTGATATGATAGTGTCATAGTCGGGCAAAAGGCCTTGGAGGATTCACACAATAAGTTGCACATCAGTGATTGGAGCCCCATCTATTGCAAGTTCATCAAAAATTGAATGTTGATAGAATATAGGCGTCCACTATCAGTCAATAGATCAGGTCCCTTGACACAACAAAAACACTGAAGAAGAGTAAACATTAAGGAGAACACAACACAAACAGTTTATGTGGAAACCTCGTTACTCAATGGAGTAAAACCACAGCATGTTGCATAGGATTTTCATATGCTTCTCTAATCTTCCTCAAGTAAAATCTAACCCAGTTAAAACCAATGTGAGAAAAAGTTATTAATATCACCATTAAAAAATATACCGATTACTTGAAGAGCCTAAGCTGATACAATACTGCCCACTAAAACACCTAACTCTATATGATTTAGATTTTTCCTAGCTAGATACAACACTACCCACTAAATCAGTTACGTATGACTAATTTAGATTTGTAGCACCAAAAAACTATTTGAGTCCTTTATAGATGTAGGGTCAAATTTACAATATTTGTTCAGAAGAATAAATCTGAAGGCCACTAAGCTTAAAGCATTATCTAGTTTGATTTTGATATTGAAGATGAATCTTCACTTTTTGATGAGTCTTTTCAACAGTTCTTGAGAGTTTTTCAAGTTTCAAACACTAAGTTTATGACTATTGGACATAATATTTATGTAAAATAGTCACAACTTTTGAGGACATGATATTGGACAAGACTTCTACCACTTTTTTCACTGTTGGAGATTGTGCACCAACCACTTGTACTTTTTGTATCCTGGTAGGGAGGAGTATGTCAAATTGTGGCCCAGGTACCTTCACAAGGTTGTTCGGTTTGACTTAAGTTGGAGACTCTGCACCAACCACATCAGTTGGCAGCCTTTTGAAAGCTACCTTTTTTTCTTCGCAGACTTCCCGGGACTAGGTCCCTTGCTACGTTCTTTGAGAGTTCATAAAAGGCTAGTTGGGTGAATTCCTCCTTTGAATGAATAACTTTAGCATAGTTCTACCCCATTATGCATTTAACACCAAGAGAGAAATATGTCGAGGACCTAGTCCCTCCATTTGTAATGTTCATCAAAACACCTAGAATATAACATTTTCCCCTTTGTGATGAAGTAACCAAAATAAACATGATAACGAGTTCATTCATTCATTACCCCTTTAATTAGTCTTAGTTCCAGAGGACCCTTTCCTGGATTTGTTCCCTTGTAAGACTCTGCATTTGTGAGAATCTTCAAAAAAAACCTAGAATATAACATTTTTTCGTATTTTTGATGATGACACAAAAATATTTCTGACACAGTTTATTAATTCATTGGCCCTGTCCTCAGTGCCTATGCCAAGGATATGGTCCATTGTTAGACTCTTCATTGTAAGGATAATCAAAGCACTTGGAATATAAAATTTGTCTCCTGATTTATGATGTAAACAGAGGGGAAGAATGCTTTTCTCTTAAAGTTCACCATGCTTTTCTACCATTTTTTTTAGTGTGTACCTAGTCCCACTGGTTGTTCCTCCAGATGTTAAGCCTTCAACTGACTATTTTAGCATCTCTACTGGCAAGAAAATTTTTCATCGCTTTCATATCATGATTGAATTTCTCAAGACAGAAATTAGTAAGATTAAACTCAGTCAAGTACTTCGACATGAATAGATCAAAACTTTAGGAGTCGTTTAATTTTTTCTTGATTTCAAATTTTGTTTAAGTGCGACACCCTCATTTTCAGAATTCTTTGACTTCTTAGACTGTCAACCTTTTCCCTTTTGATCATAAACTTTTCCACCTTCTTCCTTTTACTTATTGGACCTGGTTCCTCATGACACTCAAAAATTTCTTAATTGAAAATTTCCTAGAAGGAAGAACGACTTACAACATTTAAAGGTTCTTGAGATAGTGAGAGAAAGAAGAAAGAAGGGTTTTAAAATATTGTGGCTAAGAGAAAGGAAGTTAAACTTTCTAGGGAGATTGTAAGAGATCTAATTACAAGGAAAGAGGAAGATTTATTCTTGTGGAAGCAAGTGTCATCCTTGTATTAATAATATGACACAACAATCAGATATGTGGCGATTGCACCAGTTCTCATGCATAATTAAGAATGCAATGTTAAGAGTGCTAACCTTCTAAAACGGACAAGGTCACTCTCTGTAGGTTGAATGTGATTGCCTAGATCTGTCCTCACCTCACTTTTCCGTCAGCAAGCTACCATGTGTGTATACCAACAAATGGTATAAGACTAAATTTGGGTATGTTTCATTCAATTCATTTTCAGCATCATCACCTTCAACTTGTTAATCTTGACCATGTCTCATTTTAGAATTTTTGTGCAGATATCAGCGATTGACTCTTTGATCTTAGAAAATTACAGGTTGATATTTCCTTCCTCAACACGATCCCTCAGAAAGTGATGTCTCACATCAATATGCTCATTCCTTTCATGGTGGACTCAGTTCTTGGCCATAGTGAGAGCATATAAGAAGGGGGCGGGGGGTAGCTAGAGGCCACTATAAGAACTTCACGCTATTTTTTGAATAACATGAGTTGAGCACACAAGCCTACCTCAATTACATACCTTGCCTCAGTTGTTGAAAGAACAGCAAAAATCTTTTCTTAATACCCATGAAGGAGATATGAGCCTAGAAAAGGAGTCATTCCTACAATTCCTATGAGCTTGATACCTAGCAGACTCAACATCCCCATATTCCTTTTAGTCAAAACGTCTCCTGATGGACAAAATAAAACTAGGTCCTATATTTTTCAAATTATTTTAAGATTCTCTTAGCAACTTTAAAATGTGATTACGTTGGACAACCATGGAATTTGGCATGAATCATAACACTTTCATCAGTTATATCTAGAACATATCTATCAACATCCATTATCGAGTTGTTCCCCATTGGAGTATCATTTGACTTGGCTTCCATAAGACGAAACCTCTTTAATGGCTTCTCCAAGATGGAACTATGTCCATGTTCTTGAAAAACTAATCCTTTCTTAGAACTTTTTATAAGATGTCAGCCACTTGATCTTCAATTTTGCAAAACTTTAGAAGTTTGCTTTATTTACAACTCTGATAAGAAATTCAATTCTTCAATCATGCTCACTTCACAACTCACTACTCACGAGTCAAACTTACTCCTCACCCAACCCCTCAGAAGTTGCTTCAATGATAATATCATCGATGTGTACTCGAATAATCAACAAGTTCTTTCCTTGTTATATCAAAAAGAAGATTTTCTTGATTTTACCTCTTTTAAAGATATCATTGAAAAAGAACTTGGACAACCTTTCAGCTTGTCGAGAATCGAGTTGCATACTTTGCTTCTTCCAAAATGAACTTGATCAACTTCTGCATTCTCACCTTTACAATTCATATTATCAATTTGAACTACATCATCTATGTTTAGACTTATCTACAGGACCGGGTCCCTCAGAAGGTTCATCATCTACATCAACTTCATCACAATTCTTTGTTCGTAGCTTCTCAATTCTTCCTTATTCATCAAAAGGTGGCATCAACACACATTTCAATGAACTGTTCTTGTTTTATGCACTGGATAAGCCTTGTTACTTGAAGAATATGTCACAACCATTCTTTCATTACCATTGAGATAAAACATCTCAATATCACCCTTTTTGGACATTAAACATGTAGTATTCACAACTTTAGATGAAAATTGGAAAATTAAAGATCTGCTTATTCTAACTGAAGGATGGTCTGTTATGCTTCTATTTAACAAAGGTGTCACTAACTTTGTTATCTGCAATCTTATTTTAGGCAGATAGTGGACAGGTCCTTTGATACAAGTTTTTTTTTTGAGAGAAGAACTCAGTTTGCCAAGTCTTATGTCTCATAGAACCATATTCTCATCTTTAGAATCAAAAGAAATGAGAATTTTACAACGAGCAATGTTTAAATTGGTAGTACATATTCTTGCATCTCCTTCTTGTGAGTATCATCATCCGAGAGATCAAGTTGTGACCACTCATTTATCTAATCGAAGCTTACTTTATTTTTTTTAGTCGAAGCTTACCTTAATTTTCTTTATGAAAAATATTGCTATTTTCTAAGGAGACACCTCCACCTTGAAGTTCCTTGTAAGAGAGAGGAAGTCTTATGTTTTATCATTAATGTGCTATCCGAATCCACCATTCATACACCAACACTGATTAATTGCACCTCTTCTCACTTTCCTAGCAAAATCACTCCCAAGAGAAGATAACAGAGTGATAAGAAAATCTTTTGTCCACTATGGCAAACAAATTTTCTTCAACTTAGGACCAGAGGTAGGACTAGGTCCCTTCTTTTTTTTGTTCCTCTGTTTCAAATAACTAGGTTCTGAGAACGTGCCTTGCACGTTTGTCCGTTATTATTATTATTAAATTTTTATATACTAAAAAGTTAAGTAATTAAAAAGATGCTTAAATTAACAATAGTAGTTTAAACATTTATCTTTTATTCTCTAAATAATAACAAATATAATATGAAGAACATCAAATAGATGATATATCTAGTTATTTTTTTGTTATCCTTCTCTCATTCTCTTTTCTTCTCATTTTGAATAGTGTAATTTCCTTCCTATGATAATATCAATCTTAGTAATTGGTTCTTAAAAAGAATATTAAAATTTAATTCTCAAAGTGTTTTTACATAAATAGTGAAGAATGACTCTTCACATTGAGCTTTTAATTTTAAAAAATTATGTGTATGAGAAACAATTAACATTCAATAATTAGGAAGAAGAATATCACATTGTCATAAATAAAATAATATCTCTAAGTAAAAAGTAGACATTCTAGTTTGAAAAATAATTACTACTAACTATTTTTGGGTCCAGCTCCAATCAATAATCTACAGATGGGAGTTTGAAAATTTTCCAGCATTAGTTAAAATCTTACATCAATAATAAATAGGTTATTATCACAGTAGATAGACGTTTGAGGAATAAAATTTATAAATGCTAAAAGATTTCGTCAATGTAGTACATATGCAAACTTATGATAAAAACCCTTGGTATATTACGAAACACACTTGAAACCATTTCCATGATTAATATGTCAATTATTTTTATCATTATATCACATATACCTCTTCTTTTTAACTTTAAAAAGTACTGTACACATGATTTATAAAGAGAAAAGAATAATACTCCTTTTTTCATAACATTACTCTTTGAATAATTAATATAAATTGAGCAATATAAACTTTTCAAAATGACTTATTCTAGATATATGATCAATTTGAGGAATGGATGTTCCATCAAACATATAATAGATTAATAAGAGATCAATAAATTATACATATAAACGAAAAGTTTAAATAAAAATACAACCTCAAAATCACATATATACTATATAGAGTATGATCCATTCTTTATCTCCAATTAGGTGGGACATTTTATTTTAGTTCATATATATATATGATTTCTCAATTATTCATTATTCTCACTATTCATAAATAATAATTTCAAAAATATATTTATACTAAAGTAGAACACTCTGTCGAGAGCCAAATAAGCATGCCAAATGAACTGATTAATCTTTCATAAATATGAATTTCATCAGTAATTAAGACACATAGTAGAACATGAATTGTATATTACTATTTTCATCATGTAGGATACAAAATATTCTAATAAAAAAAACAAAATCATAAGAAAGTACACCAACATATATTAAAAGGAAATATATATTACTTAGGACGGACAAAAGGGAGCGTAAAAACAAAAAATAATTACTGCACATACAAAATGATTTGCAAAGTTCATTTTTGCATGATAATCTCTCATCCTATTCTTGTCATTTACATGAATATCATGCTAGGTAATTTATAGAAGTAGCTATAATGACCTTTGAGTAGATAATTAATTTGCATTAAATTAGTTCAATTGTTTTAGTCCATATCAAATTTGTTTAATGGAAAACCTTTAAAATACTCCTGATTTTCACAATATAATAATTAATTATTAATGTGAATATGAATCATGCACCAATCTAGATGAGTTATTTATTAAATTTTTCATTATAGTTTATAATATTTGTTTAATTATTTTAATATAAGGGTAAAATGGTAATTCAACTTTGAGCTTTGAATCTTTCCACTTATAATATAATATGATTTGAAGAACTTTCTGGACTTCTCTTTGAAGCTGGACACTCCTTCTTCAGATGGCTATCTCTCTCGCAATACAAACATAGATTTTTGTCGCCAACAACATTGTTTTTGGTGTGAGTATTGTATGGGGAATCTATCTTTCACAATCCATCACTCTTCTATTGTTGTTACCATGGATGATTAAATTTGCAAGGATTTAAGAGGAAGTGGTCCATTTGAGGGATTTGTCCAATTCCTCTTTTACACGAACTGGGTCCCTCTCAAACATCAAATTTCTTTCTAGAGACATGTTCATCTTAATTTCAGCAATGTGCCACTTATTTTCAAGCTCTGGGTGCAAGCTGCTAGCTTCATTCTTCCCATTAGAAATTGTAATAGTCACAATTTTTATCTTTTCCTTTAATTCTACATTTTGAGATTCTAGAACAGACATTTGTTTTTCAATATCAGATATTTCGGTAACCATCGCTACTTTTTCATATTGAAAGATGTCTAAGATATTGTTGAATATATCCTTCTCAATAGTTAGCTCACTTATTGAATCAATAAGTACAACAAGTAGATTTCTCAAGTTTCTAATGGAAAATACATTCACATTTTTCTTGAAGTTAGATAAATTTACCTTTTCATTAACATCTTTATCATCTGACTTTGACATGAAATTGAACATAACATCAAACATAACTTCATCATCTTAGACTTTCAGCATGGATGCATCTTCAAGATGTTCTGACTCTTGTTAATCACTTAAGGTATTACTCGAGACAGTAAGAGCCTTTGTCACATCATGATCGACAACTTCTCTTCTACTTGACTTGTCACGGACTTGGTCCCTGCTTTTGTTCTTATCTCCTCCAAACTTGACACATATTTTGTTCTCACCCTTATGTATAGGAAGTCTCAAATGAAGTGGTATGGTTTACCATACTTGAAACACATGTCATTTAAGTTTTTAGACCTGTCAAGATTTCTTTTTTTCATGAGAGATCCACATTTTCTCACAATTCTTTTATATCTTCGAGTGAGATAGACGATGTTCTCATTTATTTCAGGTGCTTCACTTTGTAACACCTTCAGAGCAAGTGATTTATCGTTTTTGTATCTTTCTTTTGATTATTTTCATTAATTGGATTCGACCATTTTTCATTTCCCTTAAGAATGATACAATCATTTTTCTATGCATCACCTGGGCTAATGGCGCTTCATAACATCTTTTATGGTGTCCATAGTCTCTTTAAAAGCTTCAATGCACTAGTACCTGCCACCAAAATAACGTGAAGAATTCAGTGAGCGTATTGCTATATCACACACATCAATTTGGGCTTCTCAGCTAGTTCCTTTGACCCACATTCTAAACCCTTTAACAAAATAAGGTCATAAGTAGTATTTTGTCACAACAGTCCCAAATTTAAGTCTGATCTCCAATCTCAAAATTAATAAGTAAATAAATATTGTTGGTCCAATTATTTTTTTTACTTCTTTTTCGATATTATTTATACCCCTAAAATATCTGAGGGTCTTACTACCCTCTGAAATAATTCTCATAAATTTACTTCTGGTTGTGTTTAAACTATGAAGTATACTTTTGCACTTATTATTATATTTATTAAACTACATGAATCATTCTAGTATTTTAAAATTATTATGGATAAATTGCACATGTTTTCTTTATTTACGAAATGGTCATACACTTGTAACACTATTGATACTTTGTAAAAGTTCCTTTAATTTATTAGGTAGATAAAACTTGAACAAAAATACAATTAGACAACAAATGAAATTGGACAAAAATAATTAAGGGGTTTATATTGTATGGAATACTTAAGTTTAGTGGGTCATAGCACCCTCATATAGATTAGAAGTGTGAATAATAAATACATATTAAATTCAATGGGATAATATGACATTCAGATAATATAAAGGTATAATGAATAGCTTTGTGAAAATTCAAGGTGGATAATTATTCCTTAATCCACTCTTATATTGTAGCTGCTTAGTAGTACACACAATTCCTACATATGTACTATCAAAAACACATATAAAGGAATGATAAAGTGGTCGCTTACTCACCCTGTACACATATATTTGCTCAACATGACGTAATATGAACAAATGTGGATCTCAATTAGCAAGTAAAAATACAAATATAGCAAATTTGAATTTACAGTGCGCATGATCCATTCAAGAGAAGAACTACCTATTAAAGAACGATAATAAATAAATTTCGACTTTGAAATATCTGATCGGAGAAGAATAAACCAATAAAGGAAAAACATTAATGATAGTGAAAAGACTTGTTATGTTTTATTATTGATATAAAGAAAAAAACTATTTTCAAATCATTAGAACCATTTTTAAGACAACAAAATTAAATAAAAATTCGGTCAATGCATAATATTTATTAGTTATAAAGTTTTAAAATCATTCATACTAATGAACTTTTATTTGTTCAAACTAAGATCCATAAAATGAAACAAATATGGAAAATAATTTACAATATGATAGATTGCTATTCTGTCATTTAACTTTTTTCAAATCTTGAAACAAAGTACAAAATGATAAAGCCTCCGATGCATGTATATAAGCACATAAATACATCACTTTTCAACACAAAGTCATACTTTATATTCACATTCACATAAATATTTATTTTCCTTCCCCCACCACAACCCCCACCCTCTCATTTAAAATTCTCTTTCTTCTCTCAAGTATTTTAAGTTTATATATCCTAATTTTTTCCATATGGCTTGTCAACTTCATCAAAAACATTTAAAGGTAATCAACAACAACATAACATACTTGATATATGTTAGGTTATTAGAATTTTAATATTAATATTTAACATATTAAATTGCTTTATTTTGGGGTTATAAGAATGATCATTGGTAGGCATTTGAGTTTTAAATACCAATGTAATCATGCTATTTATCTTTGACTTGGTAGCCATGCAATGCCATTATTTTTGGCTTTATTCGTTGAGTTCATTGTTGAGATAAAAACATTCCAATAAACATTGGAATGGATAACTTCTACATCATCCATTAGCATTGTTTGTCCATCGCTTTAATTCATTCTTAATTCCTCCATTACTCTTTGTAACCTATGTAACTCCTATTGTAACCTATGTAACCTATGAAACTCCTAAGTCCATTATCTTCACTATTTACTACCTCCATTATCTTCCTATTCATTACAAGGAAGACTTCTTGTAGTATAAATAGTGGTGGTCTTCATTTGGTTTGGAACATAAAAAAAAACATAAGACAATACAAAAAGTGAAAGAGTTAGTCTAAAAGAGAGTTCTTATTAGTTGAAGGGAGGTGTTCTTTTTTTGGAGCTTTGAACTCAATTCTTGTCCAGAGTTGTTGAGTTATACTTTGTGAAGGCTGTTGTATCCTAGCGGGGACAAGTCAAAGAAGACTACTGTTGGACCGGTGAAAACATTTGCTGCAGTGGGCTTGATCTCCTTAAAGAGACCGAGACATCCGCGCCTCAGCCTGAAGGGTGATTAATTTCTCCATTTTATTTTAAATTTTAATCTTGCAATTTTATTATCTTGTAAATTTTTTCACTAAAAATATATTTTCACATTTGAATTATATGAGTGGTGGTATGTATACATCTGTAGCACAACCTTGTGAAGGTGTGAATATTAACACAAATGGTGGAGATAAGTCGTTTGGAAAATGAAGTCTTGTACAACCAATTGATTCCTTAATGATTTAAAATCAACTTCAATTAAAGAGTTATGAATATGTGAATACTGGTACAGATGCTCGAGATAAGTTCTTTGCAAATGGAGTGTTGTAAAGCCAAGCAATTTCATGATAAATCATATGGAAACACAATTTATTAATCATCAAGGTGTCAATATAGCTACATGTGGTGGGGATAGGTTTTTCCAGAAAAATGTGTTGTGGTGCCAGGTGATTTCTCGATGGGTCAATATTTGTAGCATAATCAACATCAATTTTTTGAGTTATAAGATGCTAATATTAATGCAAGTAGTGCACATAAGTTATTTTCACAATAGAATGATGTATATCAAACCAATGACTTGAATCAACATCACGAACAACATCAATTAATGAGTCATCAAGGTGGTCATACTAATACATATAGTTTTAGGTGAGTTATTTGCACAATGGAGTGCATTTATTCAAGATCAACCTTATGATCAACATGAGTTGATGATTCATCAAGGTGTTAATATTAATACAAGTAATGCACATGGTCATTTCCACAACAGAATTATATAGAGGCAATGGATGCCTTTATGATTTAGGAACAACGCTATGGTCAATATGAACTTATGAGTTATGAAGGTGTTAATACAAACACAAATGGTGGAGATAGGTTGTTTCCACAACAAAGTGTTGTAGAGCCAAGTTATTTCTCGATGACCCAATATAGAGAACATGTGTTATTGTGAAAACATATTGATACAGAGCCATCAGATGCCTTAACGACATAGGATCAACATCAATTTATGAGTCATAAAGGTGTTAATATTGATACACATAATGGAGATGATAGTTTATTTTCATAATTTAGTCTCGAAAATATACAACAATTATTTGATATTTGAGAGAGCTCAACGAAAATTTTCATGTAGACCTAATATGACATGATTTTATGGGAAAACATATCCAACAAAATGAAACTTTTTACGGTAAGGCCTATTCAACAGGATTTGGCTGAACTTATGCTCTAGAATTTGAAGTATTACTACTTTGTGATGATTCACTTCAAGTATTATTATCACTTTAAGGTCCTATTTAGCACATAAGTTTAAAAGCATCGTTGTATAATACAGATAAACAGTTATACAAAATTATTTTTGATTATATAATTTTTAGATTTTTCTTAACTCTTAACTTTCATTTTAAAAGAGACATAACGTGATTTTATCTTTTTGCATAACTAGGATTAGTTGTTGTATCCCTTTATGAGTCATTATTTTATCAGTGATTATATACATTATTCACCATCTTTTGAATAATGTATAATACTTCTCATTCCTTGTCTAGTCATATAAGTTGTTTTATGGTAAAAGGTCTCTAAAAGCTCACACGAGTATGATCCTTATCCCCCCCCGCCTCTAATCATAGTTGTTGCCTCACCTAAAAACGGACCCAATACCACTATTGTTAATGCATATACTACACCCACAAACATTGTCATCGTGCCATTTAACCCTACCTTACAGTTACCCATCAGACTTGTCGGCAGCCATAACTTCACCATATTGAAGGAACAAATGTTTGTTCTGATGCACGGACATAACCTTTTCGGTAATATTGATGGCACAATTGTTCCTCCTCCAATCTCATGAAAGAATGAAACCACTGTGAATCCCCTTTATATGAACTGGATTCGACAAGATCAAATTGTCCAAAATACCATCTTCGCATTGGTGGGACATATACTTGCATCAACTATTGGAATAGTCACATTGACACACAAAGCTTGGGAATCCCAACACACTACCTTTGCCAATAAGTCACATACACGAATTATCTATCACCAAGATCAACTGGCTTGTATTACCAAAGAATCCAGGCCTAATAGTACAATCAACTGAAGATGAACTTGTAATCGATGGAACACAAATAACTGATGTGCAACTTACTGTGAGAATCCTCCAAGGCCTTGGGCCCGACTATGACACTATTTGCAGCCATCCGTTCACATGAAACATTGATCACCTAATGAAGAGATTTATGAAAAACTGCTTGACTATGAGATGTTTCTTAATCATGAAGATAGCAAACGAACAAAACTAATTAGTGCTCAAGTTTCTCAAAGAAACAACCAAGAACCTTCAAGAAATAGCATAATTTGAAAAACCGAAAAATAATACCTCACTAGGTATCAAACGATAGAGTTTACACACAGCCCGAGACTCATCAAATACCCAGTAGTGGTGCTCTCGCCTAAATCAGCAGCCTCTCTCTTTATATTCCTGAGAAAGTCCGCAATGCAGACTCAACCACTATCAACAACTCTAATGTTGCTGATCAGCAACTGATAAAGCTTGTTGGTAGCCAAAATCATCCACTTCGAAGGTCCGAATTTTCATTCTCATACGCGGGCACGATCTGTTTGGCCATCTTGGAAGCTCTTCCCTAACTCCTTCCACAACTATTACACAAAACAATAGAGAAGTCGCATACCCATTTATAGCACACGAAAATAGGTAAAATCTGAGTTTTTCTTCTTTAGGACTTGTTTGAACTTGAAAATGCTCCTTTTTGTACTTGTGGAACAACTTACGTCATTAATAAGGTCATAATGGACACCCGCTAAAATTTTTGGCCAAAAAAATACAAATTCATGTATCACGGAAAATCCATGACCTATATTACATGAAAATCAATGAAATGTGATTTTTCCATCTGTAGGGTTCGTTTGAACATGAAAATGCATCTTTTTGCCCCTCAAAACAACCAGACGCCATTTATAAGGTTATAACGGATGCCATGAAAATTTTTGTCCTATCACAAAAAATCCATGGACTATAGCACAAAAAAATGGTAAAATCAGGTTTTTTCTGCTTTGCGGCTTGTTGAACTTTAAAATGCAGCCTTTTTCCCGTTCAGAGCAACTGAATGAAAAACCTAGTATTCAAAAAGGCAAGAATATTTAAGTTGTCTCAGACCTACTGTCATGACTAACGACACTATCCACAGTCAGTAGATGGGCTGACGGTCCGTCGAAGTTTATAATGCCCTAATACCTAGCTAAATAGCAAATAGCAATTTGGGCTTCTCAGCTAATTCCTTTGACCCTCATTCTAAACCCTTTAACAAAATTATTTTTTAAGGTAAAAAGTAATAATTTTCACAACGGTCCAAAATTAAGTTGGTCTCCAATCTCACAATAAATAATTATATAAATATCGTCGGCGCAATTACTTTTTAACTTATTTTTTCTATATTATTTATACCTCTAAATTATCTGAGGGTTCTTTTTCCATCTGAAAAATAATTATAAAAAATGTACTTCTTGTTGTGTTTAAACTATCGATAACACTTTTGGACTCAGTCTTGTATTTATGAAACTACATAAATCATTTTAGTATTTAAAACCTATTATTTATAATTTGCACATGTTTTCTTTATTTACGAAATTTTCATGAACTTGTAGTTCTATTGATACTTTGTACAAGTTACTTTAATTAATTTAGTAGATAAAACTAGACCAAAAGCTACATTTAAGCAACAAAACAAATTGGACAAAAATAATACACGGGTTTAATTTATTTGGATTACATAGGTTTAGTGGGTAATAGCACCCTCATATAGATTAGAAGTGTGAAGAATATATAAAAGTTAGATTCAAAGGGATAACATAGCATTTAGATAATTTAAAGGTATACTGAATAACTTTCTGAATATTCAAGGGGGATTATGATGCCTTAATACTACTTTTATTTTGTAGCTGCTTAGTAGTACACACACTTACTACATATGTACTATCAAAAAAGCATTTAAACGAATGAACAAGTGATCACTGACTCATCCCGTACACACATACTTGGTCAACATGACGTCAGAATAACAAATATGATTCTCAATTAACAAGTACAAATACAAACATGACAAGTTTGAATTTACCCTACGCATGATCCATTCAGGAGAAGCGCTGCCTAATAAAGAAAGATAATAAATAAATTTCCACTTTTAAATATCTAATTTGAGAAGACTAATCCATTAAAGGAAAAACATAAATAAAAGTGAAAAGATTTTTATCTTTTATTATTGATATATAGAAAAATAATTTGAATATTATAAATATCATGTTTTTTTAAAAAAATAAATAAAAAGTCCGACAATGCATATTTTTTATTAGTTATAAAGTTTTAAAATAATTCTTAATAATTAACTTTGTATTTGGTTAAACTAAGATCCATAAAATGAAATGAATATGGAAAATAATTTAGAATATGCTAGATTGGTAGTCTTTCATTTATCTTATTCAAATCTTGAAACAAAATACAAAAGGATATAGTCTCCGATGTGTGTATATAAGCACATACATACATTTCTTTTCCATACATAGTCATACTTTATAGTCACATTTCACATCAATTATTATTTTCCTTCCCCACACCACCACCCCCTTATATAGAATCCTTTTTCTTCTCTCTAAATATTTTAAGTTTATAAACCCTAGTTTCTAACATATGGAGGGTCATCTTCATCAAAAATAATTTACAGGTAATCAATAACAACATAACATGCACGGTATATTTTTTACAAGTTAATTATATGCCAGGTGGTATGTATACATCTGTAGCACAACATTTTGAAGGTGTGAATATTAATAAAAATGGTGGCGATAAGTCACTCGAAAAATGGAGTGTTGTACAACCAACTCATTCCTTGATGATTCAAGACCAACATCAATTTAAGAGTCATCAAGATGTGAATACGGATACATGTGTTGAAGATATGTCATTTGCACAATGGAGTGTTGTAAATCCAAGCGATCTCATGATGTGTCATAACTAACATCAATTTATAATTATCAAGGTGTCAATACAGATATAGGTGGTGGAGCTAGGTTGTTTCCAAAACAATTTTTTGTAGAGCCAGGTGATTTCTCGATGACTCAATATTGGCAGCATTACTAATGTAAATTTTTGAATTATCAATATGTTAATATTAATAAAAGTAGTGCACATGCGTTATTTCCACAACACAATAATGTATATCCAACCAATGCCTTGAATCAACATCAATTTATGAGTCATCAAGGTGGTCATACTGATATATGTAGTTAAAATGAGTTATTAGCATAGTAGAGTGCATTCATTCTAGATCAACCTTATGGTCAACATGAGTTGATGATTCATCAAGTAGTTAATATTGATACAAGTAACACACATGTGTTATTTGCACACAGAATGATACAGCGTCAATGGATGCCTTGATAATTCAGGAACAACGTTATGATCAATATAAGGTAGTGCACATGAGTTATTACCACAACCAAATGATACAAAGCCATCATATGCCTTGATGACTCAGGATCAACATAAATTTATGAGTCATCAATGTTTTAATACATATACATATAGTGGAGATGATTTTTTTAAGAAGTTAGTATAGAAGAGTTACAAAATTATTTGACATTGATAGAGCTTAACCAAAATCTTTGTGTAGACCTAATATAACATGATTTTATGGAAAGACATATCTAAAAAAATGAAACTTATTATGGAAAGGCATATCCAACAAGATTTATCCAATATCATTGTTGTTAATGCATATACCACAACCACTAACATATTCATCGTGCAATTTAACCCTACCTTTCAATTAACCATCAATATTTACGGTAGCCATAACTTCACTACCCGGAAGTCATGGGTGTCGGTTCTTATGCACGAACATAACCTTTCGGTTATATTGATGACACTTAATCAACCTTATATGAACTTGTTTCAACAAGATCAACTCTTCCAAAATACCATCTTAGAATAAGTGGGTCCTATACTTGCATCATCTATTGCAACAGTCACATTGGCACACAACGCTAAGGAATCCCTGCACACGACCTTCGCCAATATATCACATACAAGAAGTATATATCTCCAATATAAACTAGCTCATACTACCATATATTTCAAGCCTTATAGTACATTTGTCATATTTATGTGTTTTGATAATGCTCACAAATGCAGTGTATCAAGGGACCAGATCAAGGAAAAGGTCATGTGGTTCTGGGACTGATGAAAGGTGTAATGAATGAATTAACTCATCATCATATTTATTTGTGTGTATTAATCAAAAAGGGGGAAAATGTTATATTTTAAGTGTTTTGATGATCCTCACAAATGCAGGGACCTATTCCTCATCAAATTTCTCTCTTGGTGTTAAATTCATAGTGGAGTACAACTGAAAAGATGTCTCCTTACTCAATGGTAAGTGAGGCGCCAACATATCGAACCAGTCATTAACCAAAGTGTTTTTCCAACGGATAATAACTCTTCATGATTGATATTCTCAACATGACAAACTTATTGCTAAAGTCATTCATTCAAAGGAGGAATTTAGCAATCAAGACTTTTGGGAAATCTCAAAGAACGCAAAAGGAACTTGTCCCGAGGAAGCCTATGAAGAAGAAAAGACAAAAATTGCGCACCATGACCTCGTATTGTTAAAAGGCTTCCAACTGATGTGGTTGGATCACAATCTCAAAATTATGTAAAACCCAAGTACAAGTGGTTGGTGCACAATCTCCAAACAGTTGTAGAAGTGGCAGAAGCCTTGGCTAATGGCAAGGCCTCGAAGGTTGTGACTATATACAGAAATTTTATGTCTAATAGCCATAACCATAGTTTTTTCAACTTGAAAAACTCTCAAGAACTCTTGCAAAGGCTCATCAAAAATTGAAGATTCATACTCAAGATCAAACTCAAACCAGATAGAGCAAACTTAATGGTATTAGGATATGTTTTGCTAAACATATATTGTAAATCTGATCCTACGTCTATAAAGGACTCAAGTAGTTTGTTGGTTCTACAATTCTAAATTAGTTATATATAATTTATTTAGTGAGCAGTGTTGTATCTGCCTAGGGAAAATCTAAATCATCTAGAGTTAGATGCATAAGTGGGTGTGTATCCGCTTGGAAAGAATCTAAGTTATCTAGGGGAGATAGCTTAGTGAGCGGTTGTAACACCCCGTAGCCAAAATAGACCAAAAATAATTTTATCTTTAGAAAAATCTGCAAGTGAAACCAACAGTGACATCGACGGTATGTAACACCGACGACAGTCCATCTTGCACAACCGTCGATGGGATAAGAAACTCCTAAAAATTCAGCTTGGAAAAATTGGCTAAGTCTTGATTGACGGACGGACCGACAGTCCGTAGATCAGACGACGGTCCGTAGTTCGTGATTGTCAATCGAGACACCCATTCACCCACTCTCTGGCAAGAGCTACGGATGACCAACACAGTCCGTAAGTTGAAAATTTGTAGACAGTTAAGGGGAAATGCAGTTAGGTTAACTTCAAATGGTCATAACTCTTAGCACAAAATGAATAGGTGTCCCATGACCTACCCATCGATACATAATTGAATTTTCTTTCCATAGCCACCAACTTTTCTAAATACAGACCTTCGAGTAAAAAGTTATGCCTATATTAGTAAAGGTCTATCTAACAGGCACAATCGAAGGACCCAATGACGGGGCGTCGCTTAGAAAACGGACCGTCAATCCTGGCCATCGTTTGGTCGGACAACAACTTCCCTAGAGGCATTTTTTACCTTTCTCACTCCGCTTAAACCCTAAGTTACATCGTTTTGACCCTAAATCATCATACTTTAGTCAGTTTAAGCCTAGAAACATAATTAAAACATGTCTAAGTCATATCATTAAATCAAAAATTAGAAAATTAGAAGCAAGAGAGGAAAAAAAGTCTCAAGAACCCTAGTTCAAGAATGCCGCAAGCTCCATCAGTTCCATCCCTGAAACTTAAGTTATTTTCCGTGGATTTCATAAAAAGGTATATGTATTTTGAATTAGTGAGTTTCTTTCACCCATTGGGTCCCCAGTTTTCAGTCAGATTCTTGATTCCCATAATTACCAGAACTTCAACAGAACTTTGATTCCCATAATTACTAGAAATCCAATAGAACTTTGATTCCCATAATTACTAGAAATCCAATAGAAATTTATGAATTTACTAATTTTATGTTCCAAATAGAATTATAATGTTATTACTCATATTATCGCATGAATTTCAGATCCCTACCTTTGTATTTATTTAGTTCTTGAATTACACATGATAGGTAAGATATTTCAGACACTTCAGATATACATGCCTCAATTATAAATGCATCATTACTAGAATAATTGTTGCATTCTCAGTTTGCATGTTCGGTTTTGAGATATAAAGTATTTACATAAACTCAAACGTAATAACTATATTTACAAAATTCATTGGGAGTAGCATAATACCGAGTAGGACTAGAGTTAAGCATACCCAATTAGTCCCAGATCACTAGCCAAGTAGGTTGTATGTCCCCTCTGTGGGCAATCAGTTTACTGATCGCCAGTATGCCTTTATACCTTTGGAAAGGTATATTGGGTCCTCTTGATGGGGCGTATACATCGGACTACACATTTAGCTCATGTGCTTTTATTATCTGTTATTAGTAGCTCCCACAGTTCAGTTAGACTCTCTACATTGACCAGTTATCAGTATATTCTTAAGATTGCATTCAGTTAGCTCAAAATTTTGTTTATCATGCAAGATTATTATACATGCTTTTATGCTTGTTCAGTTATGTCTTATTTCAACTTTACTCTATCCTACATGCTTAGTACCTTCCAAATATTGACACTTATGTGCGCTACATCTTCTCGTGATGTAGGTTCAGGTTCTCAGCATCTAGATCACACATAGATCGATTTCCAATCTCCAGTTCAATAGATTTTGTGGTGAGTCCTCATTCTCTGAGGACAATAGTCATGAGTTTCATTTCAATCTTTAGTCATTTAGTTTCAGTTTTTTCAAGATTTAGCGGGGGCTTGTCCCAGTATTTCTAGTCCAGTTTAGAGGCTATATTCAGACATCGTTCATTTTATCTTAGTAATGAGTTAATATTTCTTTGTATTAAACTCATCGATTTTCATATATCTCAGTTTTAGCATTTATGTATTCCCCATATTTTCATTATAATTTATGATTTATCTTCCACAATAGTTTATTATCTTTAGTATGCTCATGATCATGCTATCAGGGTTATCTAGGGATCACTTGTGGTCTTAGGTTCCGTGTTCGCGTCTCTGGGGTAGCTCGGGGCGTGATAAAACTTTGTATCAGAGTACAAGGATCAAGAGTCCTAGGAGGTTCTAAAAGTCAGACTAAGTAGAGTCCTTTTTCTTGGGTGTGAAATCACCACATCTAATGAGAGGGAGGCTACAAAGTGTTTTTAGGAAAAACTTCACTTACTTGTTACTCTTATCGTGCGTAAGGTATGATCTAATTCCATTCTAACTTGATGTTGAGATCTTAGGATCATGTCATCTCGTAGAGCTTAGGCATGGAATGCTAATGTACACAATGATAACGTAGTTCCGCTAGTACAATATAAAGAAGTTCAAATCAGAGTTTCAGAACGCCAATTCAGCTTTTTGCTCAGAGTATGACCAACCAGAACAATAAGAAGGTTCTAGTTCCTACTAAGAGAAATGAACGGTTACTTGCAGCCACAGTTTGTGATTTTGTTAGGATTATTCTGTTGAAGTTATAAGGGTCGCAAGTTTGTAAGGACCCAGAAAAGTTCATTGATGAGGTCAAGAAAATATTAGATGTGATGTAAGTAACTAGTAGTGACATGTGAGATTGGCATCCTACAAACTCAAGGATGTTACTCACATATGGTTCACTCAGTGGATAGACAACAGACATGAATTTATCTTTCGTAACCCAGTATAGCAGTAAAATTTAATGTCAGTCCAGAAACTCCCTCAGAACTATTCTCAATCTCTACTCCAGTCGGCGACCCAGTTATAGCTAGACTCGTATACAAAAGTTGCCTTGTCACAGTCTCTCAGAAAGTCACCTCAGCGATCTAGTACGATTTAGAAATGGTATACTTTGATGTAATTCTAGGCATGGATTGGTTACACTCATGTTATGCTCAGTAGATTGTAGAACTAGGATTGTTCGTTTTTAGTTTCTAGACGAACCAATCTTAGAAATTAAAGGTAGTTACTTAGCGCCTATGGGTCGATTTATTTCTTACCTTAAGGCTAGAAAGATGATATCTAAGGGTTATCTCTATCATCTAGTTCGGGTTAAGGATTATAGCCTTGAAACCCAAATCTTCAGTCAGTTCCAGTAGTAAGTGAATTTGAAGAAATATTTCTAGAAGATCTTCCCGGAGTCCCTCCCGAAAAAAAAATCAACTTTGAAATTAATTCCTTCCAAATACCAACCTATTTCTGTTCCTCCATACAAAATGGCTCCAGCAGAGCTTAAGGAATTGAAATACCTTCTAGATAAGGGCTTCATCAGACCTAGTATTTCACCATGGGGTGCACCAGTGTTGTTCGTAAGGAAGAAAGATTGTTTTCTCAAAATGTGCATTTACTATAGACAGTTGAACAAGGTCAAACAAAATAATAAGTATACCATCCCCATGATTGCTGACTTCTTTTACTAACTTCAGGGTGCTAGCAAATTCTCAAAGATAGACCTCAGATCGGGTTATAATCAGCTCAGAGTTAGAGATAGTGACATTCCGAAAACAGCCTTTAGAACTTGGTATGGTCATTATGAATTTGTAGTTATGTCGTTTCGACTATTAATGCTCCTACATCTTTCATGGATTTGATGAATAGAGTTTTCAAATAGTACTTCAATTTGTTTGTTATCGTCTTTATTGATGATATCCTCATTTACTTTAGAGTGAGGAAGAACATGCAAGTCATTTGAGAGTTATTCTGCAGAATCTCAAGGCTCGCCATTTATTCGCTAAGTTTAGTAAATGTGAGTTCTGGTTGCAATCCGTTGCTTTTCTTGGTCACATTGCATCTAGCGAAGGGATCCGAGTGGATTCACAGAAGATAGAAGCAGTGAAAAAGTGGTCCAGACCTACCTCTGCTACAAATATAAGAAGTTTCTTAGGTCTAGCGGGTTATTACAGAACGTTTGTGGAAGGATTTTCATCCATAGCCTCACCATTGACTTGGTTGACTATGAAGATGGTGAAATTCCAATGGTCATATAATTGTGAGAAAAGCTTTGCAGAATTGAAAACTAGATTGACTACAGCTCCTGTCTTGACTCTACAAGAGGGTTCAGATTGTTATGTGATCTATTGTGATGCATCAAGAGTTGGCCTAGGTTGTTTGTTGATGCAGCGAAGTAAGGTGATAATTATGACTCTAGACAACTTAAGATTCATAAGAAGAACTATCCAACTCATGACCTCAATCTTGCAGCAGTGGTGTTTGCACTCAAGATCTGGAGACACTACTTGTATGGTGTTCACGTAGATGTGTTCTCTGACCATAAGATCCTTTAGTATGTGTTCACGCAGAAGGAGTTGAATCTTCGCCATAGGAGATGGCTTGAGTTCGTTAAGAATTATGATATAAGTGTGAATTACCATCCTGGTAAGGCGAATGTAGTAGCAGATGCTCTTAGTATATTATCTATGGGTAGTGTAGCCTATGTTGAGGAAGTAAGAAAAGAGCTAGTGAAGGATGTTCAGAGGCTTCCTCTCTTAGGAGTATGTCTTATGATCGTATCAGACAGTGGTGTAACAGTTCCGAGTGAAGCAGAATTGTCTTTGGTAGTGGAGGTTAAGGAAAAGCAAGATAGTGACCCAATCTTCCTTGAACTTAAGGGTGAAGTCTATAATCAGAGACTGAAGGTTTTCTCCCAATGGTGAGATTGTATACTTCGCTACCAGGGTAGATTGTGTGTTCCAGATGTGGGTGAGTTGACACAACATATTCTTGCAGAAGCCCATAAATCTAGGTATTCTATTCATCCAGGTACAACTAAGATGTACAACGATCTGCGAGAAGTTTATTGGTGGAATGGCATGAAGAGGGTTATACAAAATTTTGTGAGTAAGTGCCCCAATTGCCAGCAAATCAAGGTAGAACATCATAAACCAAGAGGTATGACT
The DNA here is from genome assembly GCA_027705065.1 of Solanum peruvianum. Taxonomy (NCBI): domain Eukaryota; kingdom Viridiplantae; phylum Streptophyta; class Magnoliopsida; order Solanales; family Solanaceae; genus Solanum; species Solanum peruvianum. Next base: position 36,842,677 of record JAKWJD010001759.1, on the reverse strand, counting down.
CAAGAGATCGATATTCCTACTTTGAAGTGGGATCTGATCAATATGGATTTCATCACAGGGTTACCTCGTACTCGCAGACATCATGACTCCATTTTGGTGATAGATGATAGGATGACTAAGTCTTCTCTCTTTTTAGCGATGAAGACTACAAATTCGGTGGTGGAATATGCTAAGCTTTACATCAATGAAAGTGAGGTTGCATGGGGTTCCTTTGTCTATCATCTTACATAGAGGTCCTCAGTTTACCTCTCATTTCTGTAAGTCAATTCCGAAAGGTCTTGGTACTCAAGTTAACCTTAGTAAAATATTTCATCCACAGATGGATGGGTAGGAAGAGCGTACCATTCAGACCTTAGAGGATATGTTGAGATCTTGTATGATCGATTTCAAAGGTAGTTGGGATGATCACTTTCCTCTTATTGAGTTTGCCTACAATAATAGCTACCATTCCAACATTCAGATTGCCCCTTATGAGGCTTTTTATGGGCGTAGATGCAGATCTCATGTTGGTTGGTTTGAAGTAAGTGAATCAACTTTGATAGGGATAAATTCAGTCCCTTATGCTATGGAGAAAGTGCAACTCATTAGATATAGACTTAAGACATCCCAAAGTCATCAAAAATCTTATGCAAATGTAAGGAGAAGAGAACTAGAGTTCCAAGTTGATGATTGGGTTTTTCTGAAACTCTCACCTATGAAAGGGGTGATAAGATTTGGAAAGAAAGGAAAACTCAGTCCTAGATATGTAGGCCCTTAGAAGATCTTTAAAAGGGTTGGCAAGGTGGCATATGAGTTAGAGTTCTGGGTAGAATTACCAGGAGTGCATCCGGTCATGCACATCTCACTTTTGAAAAAGTGTGTGGGTGACCAAACCTCTATAGTGTCATTCGAGAGAGTGGTCGTGAAAGATAGTCTTTCTTATGAGGATGTACCAGGTTGAGAAAAAAAGAAGTCGCTTCAGTCAAGGTTTTGTGGAGAAGTCAATCTATACAAGGAGCTACTTGGGAAGCAAAAGCAGCCATGAAAGCCAAGTATCCTCACCTCTTTCCTTCCGATTCCACTCCTCCTTGAGGTAATAGTTCCTCTTGAGTTTTACAGTCATTCATGCATATACTCAGTCTTAGAATCATGTTAGCTCAGTTTGTACTCGCATTTACAGTGTATTTACATGTACTCGGAACTCAATTTAGTTAGAAACTCAATTCTCAGTGTTTAGTAGTGGGGTTTGCTGCTCTCTTCATCTATTTCAGCTAGTTTAGTCTTCATTCGAGGTCGAAGACAAATGTTCCCAAGGGGAGATAATGTAACACCCCGTAGCCACAATAGACCGAAAATCAAATTTTTTAGAAAAATCTGCAGGTGCAACGAACGGTGGCATCGATGGTCCGTCCTGCACAACCGTTGATGGGATCAGAAACTCCCAAAAATTTACCCGAGAAATATTGGCTATGTCTTGATCGACAGATGGACCGAAGGTCCATAGATCAGACAACAATCTGTAGTCCATGACCTTCTATCGAGACCCCTATTCACCCACTCTCTGCATAGAGCTACGGATGACTAACACAGTGTGTAGGTGGAAATTTTGCAGATAGTTAAGGCGAAATGCAGTTAGGTCAACTTCAAATGACAATAACTCTTAGCACAAAATGAATTAGGTGTTCCATGACCAACCATATATAGATAAGTTAACGGTCTTCTCATATCCACAGACCTTTCTAACATCAGACCTCCAAGTAAAAAGTTATCCTATATTAGTAAAGGCCTGTCGTACAGGCCCAATCGATGGATCCAACAATGGGGTGTTGGTCTGATGACAGACCGTTAGTCATGGCCGTTATTTGGTCCGACTTCAACTTTTATAGGGGCCTTTTTGACCTTTTTGCACTCCGTTTAAACCCTAAGTTACGTTGGTTTTACCCTAAATCATCACATTTTGGTCATTTGATGACTAGAAACTTAATCAAAACATATCTAAGTCAAATCGTTAAATAAAAACTAAGAAAAGTAGAAGCAAGAGAGGAGAAAAAAGCTCCTGAACCCTAGTTCAAGAATGCCACAAGCCCCACCAGTTCCAGCCCTGAAACATAAGTATTCGTCCGTGGATTTTACCACCAGGTCTGTGGAATTTCACTAGTGGGTTCCTTTTATCCATTGGATCCCTAGTTTTTAGTCAGATTCTTGATTCACATATCATGATAAGATCTAGGGTTTCTATTCAACAGAACTTTATGAATTTATTAGTTCTATGTTCCAAATCAGATTATCATGTAATTACTCAGATTATCGCATGAATTTCAGAACCCTAGCTTTGTATTTCCTTATTTCTTGAATTACACATGCTAAGTCAGATATTTCAGACACTTCAGATATACATGCCTCAATTATAAATGCATAATTACTAGATTAATTGTTGCATTCTCATTTTGCATGTTCAGTTTTGATCTATGCAGTATTTACAAAAACTCATACATAATCATTAAATTTACATAATTCATTGGGAGTAGCATTATACCGTGTTTGACTAGGGTTCAGCGTGCCCAATTAGTCCCAGAACTACTAGCCAAGTTGGTTGTAAGTACCCTCTGTGGGCAATTAGTTTAGTGATCACGCCAGCATACCTTTGGTAGGGTATATTAGGTCCTCTCGATGGGGTGTATACATCGGACTCCATATTTAGACCATGTGGTTTTATTATCGGTTATTAGTAGATCCTACAGTTCAGTCAGACTCTCTGCATTGACCATTTATAAATATATTCGGTATTCAATTTTAGCATGTTAATTGGTCATTGAATTCATTTATCTTAGAATTCAGTTTATCATGTAAGATTATTTTACTTGTTTGTATGTTTGTTAAGTTATGTCTTATTTGAGCTTTACTCTATCCTATATGTTCAGTACCTTTAAATTACTGACGCATAGGTGCCCTACATCTTCTCATTATGTAGGTTGTGGTTCTAAGAATCTATATCACACATAGATCGATATTCAATCTTCAGTTCAGCAGATTCAGTGGTGAGTCCTCATTCTCTAAGGACAACAGTCATGAGTTTCATTTTAGTCTTTAGTCATTTAGTTTCAGTTTTTGCTAGATTTAGCTAGGGCTTGTCCCAGTATTTCTAGTACAGTTTAGAGGCTATTTTAATAAAGTTAGTTTCAGCTTAGTATTGAGTTAATATTTCTTAGTATTAAACTCATCGGTTTTTCATATATCTCAGTTTTAGAATATGAGTGTTCCCCATCTTTTCATTTTAATTTATGATTTAGTTTCTGCAACAGTTTATTACATTTAGTTTGCTCATGATCATGCCAGCAATGTGAGCTTGGGATCACTTGTGGTCCTAGGTTCCGTGTCCGCATCTCGAGGGTAGCTCAATGCATGACAGCTGTGTTGTATCGGCTTAGTCTCTTCAAGTAATAGGTAGATTACATGATCCTGATATTATATTTCTCATATTGGTTGTGACTGGTTTCACTTTTTCTTGAGGAAGATTAGTGAAGCAGTTGAAAATCCTGTGCAACACGTCATGGTTTTATTACCTTGAGCAAGGAGGTTTGCACGTAAAGTGCTTGTGTTGTGTACTCCTTATTGTTTACAATTCTATACTGTTCTTGCTGTGTAAAGGGACCTGGACCATTGACTGATAGTTGATGCCCGTATTCTATCAATTGGAATAAAAAAAGTGCTCTTTAGCTGGTTAACACCAAGAGAGATTCCTATTTAAAACTGGTTGTTCAACTGAACGATAATCAAGAAACAAATAGAAACAAAGAGAGGTAAATATTGCGAAAGTTACCTCAAAATGATGTTGCCGAACATGAAGAGGAGATGACTTATTTGATTAAAAGGTTTTAACAAATAGTCAAAAAAACATGTAGGGTTGCAAAAGAACGGAAAATCTAATAGAACAACAAACGAAAATGACCTCAATCATAAATGTAGAAAGAAGGGATATTTATGAAAGACTCTCAGCATCACAACTATGAATATAAGGACATCAAAGTAAGGCGAAAAGACCTGATTCATGAAGATGCTAAGGGAAAGGCTAATGCTGATCGGGTGGTGAAGAAAGTCCTTGACGTCTGGAAAAATTCATTTAGTGATTCTGACGACCAGAAAGGACCATACATAAACCACCCGCTAAGAAAAGGGTAAATACGACAAGCGATCGAGTTGGCAAGACAGGGATACGAGATGGATTTTTCTAGAGTATGTGAATTTCGTATTAGGGAATTATTCAAAATCAACAGATCGTCGTCCCACCTACGGGCTGAAGGAGAAAAACATAAATTTTCTTGCATTTTTGAATACGAGGTGTTTCAATCAGTTAGTGTAAAGGGGAAAACATGTACATTTTCAAATTCAACGAGCCCCAAATCACTAATAACAAAATTTTAATGATTTTCATGAGGTATAGTTAATGGCTGAGCAGGCAATGGCACGTTGTTTTTTTTTAAAATTAAGTGGAATAAGCCCAAGAAAAATAATATAACATGTGGTAGAATTGCGATCAGAGAGATTTTCAACCCAGTCTTCATCAGAGAGTCTTCCAACCCAGTCAGCATGAGGTCAAGACTGCAGGTTGAAGTAATTCTAATGCCATAATTTGGAGTGCTTTTGAGATATGAATGAGGTGTTTAGAAGCCTCCAGTGAGTTTCAGATGGGGCATGCATTAATTGAAGCAATTTATTCGCTGAGTAAAAAAACATGCCTAGTAAAGTACAAGTATTTGAAAGACCTCTCTTATTTTGTAGCATCATGTGATGGAGTAACATCATTATAGTCTTGCATCAAAATTCATGGAGAAGATATAAGACATATTTTTCTTGTGAAAACAACGTCTTTTGTTATCTCAATGAACCTTAACTACAAAAAAGTTGGATAGCGGGCCAAGATCTTTAAGGGTAAAACAGGAAGACAAAAAATATATAACCTCATGAAGTAGTAAAGAACTTTTTCCTGTAAGGATGATGGCTTCAACATAGACTAAAATAAAACACCATAAGAGTCATTGTGAACAATTAGAGAAGGAACAGAGTGAGACTTAATGAATCCCAAATAGAAAATATAGGATGTCAATTCATGTTCTACGCACAAAGCGCTTCCTTGAGACCATAAATAGCCTAACGCAAATGACAAACATCTGAGGGATGATAGGAATTCTCAAATCTGGGTGATTGTTTCATGATAACTTTAACGACTCGCAAAATAATAAGTTGAACTAGAGCCTGACAAATGACCTTATAAGTTTATGTATAAATTAGGGATATAAAAAGGTCAAGAAAATTGTCTAAAGTATAAGTTTAAGGGAAGGTTTAAAGTTAGTGAACCACTTTAAGGACCTTAAATGCTTCCTTTAATTTTTTGCAAAGTCCATATATAAAAGGGTGTTTTCACAAATATTATTTTTAAATTTAATTAGAAAGTTGGTATATTGTATATTTTTATAAATAACTGTATAAGAGATTCTATATTAAAATATCCCCAAAGTTATTTACTTTCACAAAGACCCATTTCAAATCAAAAGTTCATCTTCCTCCAATATTTCCCTCTCTAACATCAAGAAGAATAAGTAGCCATGGAAGGTTAGATTTTGGGATTTTGAAAGAGCTTGTTCATCAATTTTCTTCAAGGTTTGTTAATATATATATGGTGATCCTTCATTCTTGATAAATGTGTCTTTCAAGGAGTCCAATCAAAATGAATTTTAATGTCTTTCAAAGATAAAAATCCTATTTTCTAATCTAAGCATGGGTTCAATGCTAAAAACGTTTTCAAAGATTTATATTGATGAATTAAGGTTTAATTGATGATTATAAGTTTATTTTACATTGAATTCCTTCAAGAACCCATGATTTTCACTTAACTCTTTTGTTTTTGAAATTGATTGGAAATTGGTTAGTTATGAACATATAATGAATAGTAATTATTTATATGATGTTTGTTTGTGAAGTCATGCATTATTTATTTCTTAAATGTGGTGTTACTGAAATGAGTCATTACCTAAAAAGGGAAGTTATGAATGAGTTTATGTTGAATTGCTTATGTGGATGATGGAGGATGTCAATTGTTTTACCTCTTGTAGTAGCTTGAATTATGTGTTGTGATTGATCCTTAATGATATAGAACTCTATATGGTTGATGTGTGTTTCACTTATGGTAGAGCTGTTCAGTTATTGAGTATGTATGGATTGATCCACTTATGGTGGAGGTGCTTACATTATGGCAAATGTTGAATTGTATGTAGTGCTATTATGGAATACCCACATGACTTGTAATATTATTATATGAGTATACACATGCATTGAATGAATGAACTAAATGAATTGCAGTTATGTACATGTCTATTATAATGAATGTTGATGTGTTGAGTTGCATGGTTTATAAATCCTTGAATAGAATATATGAAGATTATCCATGATTATTATAGCATCTACAAGCCTATGAAAACTTTGAGACGGAAGTGTCTATGATGATAATGTTGTTGTTTTGTCATATTAGGGACAATTAAACACACACTCTATGCATAAGTGCGATTATGGTGTATCGATGGTGTTGATTGAAAGTATAGCTCTCATAGCACCTTTACACATTACGAAATATGAAATTTACATGTCTATGATGATCATGTTGTGTATATTGAAAGCTAGTTCTCAGGAAAACATTATGAATTCATGTAAAGGGATTTCTCACAAAAATATTAGGATTTCAAAAGGTCAAAAGAAGTTATCACCTTATTAAATAATGAGCTATGTTATGAATTATATTGAATCAAGGCTAAAGTATTCCGTCACACATGTAGATACAATCTAAATACTATCAATGTATAAGTTTGGGAATAATGTTGTCATGACCCAAAAGTACCCCTAGAAGAACGGAGCACCCTTAGGTTGGAAAAATTGCGTATTTGACCTTTCGGAGGTCTTGAACTAGGCTTAGTTATCATTTATTAAAGAAGACATGAAAAGTAGTGCTAAATTAAAACTTTTCACGTGAAAAATAATAAGGAAAACATCTTTCATAGATACTAAAGAGTAGTCTAGTCATCACAAGCCAACTTAAAGACATGGTATATTATCTTAGGGACACGAACTTTTACATTGAATGAAAATACATAATAAGTCTTAATAGTAGAAACTAAAAAAATAAGGACTATGCCCTTGGATATATGAGGACATACTTAGTATTTGGAGAGCCGATTCTGAAGCTTGACTTCTAGTTTTAATCTTACCTCCAACCTGTACTTATAGCGTATAGAAAATATATGTTTCGTACAAACATTGTACTAAATATGGCATAAGCAAAAACATGAAAAAGAGGACATTTTAGTAGAAAAAAGTTTTCATACAATGTAAGTCAAACCTTCAGGGATATAGAAGTAAAACAAACTTATAAATAATCATTTAGCACATAGGAAAGAACTTCCATAATTTAAGCACTTAGAACCATTTATAATGAATTCAAACCTTCAACTCACAATGAACTAATCTCATTAGAAGTTTCCCTGACTAAATTCATCCCAAGACTCACTAAGGTAAGACATGAGGGAACCACCCATACAATTCCTTTGATGCACACGCAAGTGATCCTCAAGATTGCTTATTATAGTCTTAGTTTGCTTTGGTTAACAAACCCACACTCCATAACTAGACATTTCAGAATCATACTTGCATTTGAAGACTTTACATTAGTTCCCTTCTAAAGTGGACTAGAAAGTTACACAAAGTGCAATTTGAGAATAGCATCCCATTCTATTAATCCGACAATGTTCTCCTTGAGGATTTCGTGAGATTAGGTACACCACATTCATCATTCATAAACTATATTATTAGCCTTTAAATCACATATCTTAATTGTCATTTAATATGAACACATCATACTATACCTATAAACACACACCAAGACTCCGCTTTCAAGTGCCTACTTGTGCAATGGATAAATAGTGTCCCATACCACCACCTACCCTAAGTAGTACGATCTTTAGGAGACTTAGTTCATTACATTCTTTTGGGGAATTAGCTTTAACTGACATAGACCATGAGATCTAGACATGGAATCCCGACATTCAACCCTATATAATGAGGGGTCCCAGTTGCTTAGAGTAGGGCCATTCTCTTAGCCTTTACATAGATTCTCAAATAGGTACACCTGAGTGGGCGCATAGTTAAGCGATAAGGAGATTATTTCTAAATAAATAATTCTTCTTTAATAAGGAGTAATCATCTAAAGAGGTTCATTGGCTACAACATTTTAACTCACGACGTGCAACCATCCCTTCTTCAAATCCTCTATGTGTTAAGCATAACTTCCCCCCAAAGACTAAACATTCATTACTAAAGGTTAAGGGATAATTATTAGACACCACATCTGAACTCACGAAGGGAATCCATACTCCAACTTACATTAGAAAGCTCTTGGGATATAGTGAGGTTGCTACTAAACACTTCATCTCAACTCACAAAGAGTGTTCTCCCCAAAACTCCCTCATTCTAATTCATTAACTTCATTCATGAAATTAAGTGTGTGTATGTGAGCACACCTTCAGATAGTAACCATTTTCGTTGCATTGATCTCTAGCCAAACTTATACTTTTATTCATCAAATCTCACACACTAGCATGCTTATCATGAACAAATTCTTCAGTTAGAAATAATATTATTAAGATGCACAACGCAATCTTCTAAGGCATATCATGCATAACCATCATAATCATCATTTCATTTAACATTATATGCCTTAAAGACAACCTTTACAATACACATATTTATAAAATATAATCATTAACTTCACGTAAACACCACCACCAAAGGTGGACCATACCACTTGAGGGCATTTCACCATATGAACTAAATCATATAACCAACATACCATATCCCAAGCTTCCACCACTTATTCACAATTTATCCAATAATACATCATAAAATAGCCATTAGGTCAGTATCTAAATAACAATATCATCATAAATAAACGATAGCTCAAACACTACATAATCATGTTCATTTAACCCATTTCTTCAGCTAAAAGTTGATAAAAAGCATAAACATGTTTTCATTGGAGTCTTAGCATAATTATTACCAACTAACACTACAAACAACATATTTGAATACTTAAAAACATTTTCATGCAAGACCAATACTTTGAGTCAAAGATAGAATAAGTTAGATGTCACGACCGGAATGTAGACCCAGACGTGACCGGCGTCGTTGACCTCTCAGAGGTCGCAGAAAAGCCTACATACATCATTGTTACTTCATCTAGGTTAATTTTGGTGGAAATTTTGAATTTTTTTTACTTAATATTCATGTAATCCATTCTACTTAAATACATAAATGTTCACAATCAACCATCTAATATTAAGATTATCAAATGAAAGAAATAGTTCATAATTGCATTAAACGTATTTTTGACTAAACGCACCAATATAAAGTCTGAAATGAAATACTAGTGGAACATGCTCCACTAGCTAAAGCGTACATCTAAGCTATAAAATAACAGTAGACATACTCGAAAGAAGGAGGACCTACCAAATTCGGATGAAAGCTCCACGTCTGGATAGCTGCAATAGTGTATTGTAAACTTTAATGTCCACCTGTGCCTGCACGTAAAAGTAGATATTGTATGGGGTAAGTACTCATTTGTACTAAGTATGGGTATATGCAATCACACAACAAGGATATGCATGATTAAGAATAGCTCTTTCCTAACAACATGATTTATGGAAAAGTCAACTTAGTGGACTTGGCAGATTTTGATTAGGAAAGTCAGTGCACGTGCCAGATTTGGGTTAGGAAAGTCATACCATGAGAGTAACATGCATCATCATACATATCATATTTCACATAACACATACCATATTACATATAGCACATAATATATTTCATGTAGCACTTAACATATTTCATACAATTCGATCATATGCTATGAGACCTTGGAATCATGGACTTGACATTAAGACTTCCCAAAATGAGGGCTCAATATAAGGGACCTCAAGTAGGGGGCATTTTTAGACAACAAAAAGTCTGGTTCATTCATTCATAAGCTAGTGTAAACACATGCTATGCCTAGGATGTAATTTAAGACTTTCATCGGGTTCGCTCTGCAATGGCCAAGAATGACCTAGTGTAATTACTTAAGTCTAGCTCATCTCATGATTATCCTATCCTAACACCTTTGCTATTATTCATTTAATTATGTGCATTATTTGAGGCTGACCTCATTCATTCATTGGGAACTTTAACTTTAACTGACATAGATCATGTGAGCATCATGAAATCCACTGTCTTCCCCACACCGAAAAGAGGTTGAATCAACGACCAAACTAACTAAAAATATGTTAGATTATATTGGGAATTTAACCTTGCTAGATCCCTATATTAGCAGTACAGGTTCAAAGACTATGAGATATAAGAAGATCCATACCCGACATTCCTGACAGTCTCATCTCATGAGAGTTAGGTAAATTTCCGCCCCTCTGGAAATAAGGTATCACTACTCATAGCTAGCCTATTGGTGCTTAGTATAAAGTTCCATTTCATTCAACTACTACGTCATGGAAGCTGGCTTCTAGTATGAGGACATCATAGCTCAATATAAGATTTCTCATCTCATCATTAGTATTAAGTATAGAATAATCTCAATACTTTCATTAGATTATTCATAGAGACTGGCCTCTTCATTAACTCTACACTCTCATACGTGAGTACGATTCAGTATATATACTTCGGCTCATTTAAGATTGCTCTCATCTTTCACATTAACCTCTTATCATATTGTCACCACATTCATTAGCTTTAGTACATTTGATCTTCATAATTTCTCACCCCTTTTTACGTTAATGTTCATTTCATTATATGCCAATGCACTTGGCCGTTTAGTAATTTCCACACTCTTACTTAAACCTTCTAGGAGTTCATCATTTCGTTACATATATCTTAGGTTCACTTACTTTTAAACGTATGCTAGACTTATGGGTCTATACATACAAGCATGAGGATTCATTCATAATTTGTTTAAGTGATTCATGATTTTGTGATACAAGACTTATGATTGTTGTATGTATGCCAAGATCATCGATTTCGATCTTTGTAGGCAGCATTATTGAACATTTATTCACGTATGGCTTATGTATCAATATGGAAATTGGGCAAGGGAACCCGATTTCGAATTCCTTGGACAACACTTACATTTTTATTTAAATAAGTTTGACCCACACGGCTTAGGGACCCGAAATCGAGCCCCAACGCCTTCTTTTAATTTTCCATTGATTTCTCTCCTTTTTTTTCATTCATTCGGAATGAGAGAATCTGGGATGGAACCCCCACAGCCTCCTTTATTTTAATTTCCTTTTTCCTTAAACCATTTTTGTTTTGACCAAGAGTGTGTGGGATCGAACCCCGACAACCCCACTTTCATTTTCTCTTTAATTCCTTTTATTCTTCCTAGACGTCATGGGTTCGATTCCCACACGCCTCAACCTTTATTTTTTGTTTAATTTTTCCTTAAATCTGACAGAGAGGTGGTGGGTTCAAACCCTACTCCTCTCATTTCTTTAATTTTGTTTTAGTTTTAGGGGAATCGTCTAAAAGTACTCGGGTTCAAATCCTGTGTTCCTCACTCCTTTTTATTTTAATTAATTATAGCTTTCTTAAAGTGAGGTCTTAGGTTCAATCCCTACTGACCTCACATGTTTTAAATATTATTTTCAAACTCTCCTAAACTTCAAACATTAGCCGAAATTAAGGTAACACAATGTTGTAGATGTAGTCATGATTTCCATCTCCTTTTCATCAATATTTACACGTTAGTTCTTAGAATAATTCATGGATCATTTAGTACATATTTAGTTGCATTTTTCATGGATTCATTTAGCTGATACTTTTCACTCAATTAAGCCACATTACACTTCATATGAACATCACGATATACACACATTCTTGAACATAACATACAAGGATTTAAACATGCCATTTCACGCTCTAATCCGTGACCAATAGTCACAACAATGCGCCCACATAATCTTATCACACATTTCCGGAAAAAATCTTTCATTACCCACATAATTCCAAACATACATACACACACATAATCATCACGAAAACACGTTACATCCCTAAATTCTACCAGCAAACATATCCAAACTACGAATCAATGGGAGCTAGTGACAGGGACATGCAACGGGGAACAATCCTAGTTTTTAGATTAATATTGACTGAATCTTAAGGGTCTTTTGGGAAAGGGACCATGAGTAAGAAAACCCATACCTTATTTGGACGTTTATTTATCACACGACCTGCTGTCCAGCCCCCTCTCCAAGTCACGTTCAAGTCTCGAAACTCCATCACCACCCCACAGAAAACTCCTCCCTTTTCCTAACGTTTTTACTTAGCGTTTGTATATATTTTTATTATATTTTTTTCGTGTGATCTCTTCAAGTTTAAAGACCTTTGGTTGTGTTTTCTGTTCTTGTAATTTTGGTAGGCAGAGAAAACGTGAGAAGAGTGGAGAAACGTGAGAGAGAAGTTAAGGATTAGGAGTTTTTGTTTGGGAATTAGTAAAACTAGGACTCCTTATTAATATAATAAAATATATTATTTAATTATCTTAGTGAAATCACCATAAATCCCTTAAAATCAGATTATAAACCTCAATTTAAATATATTTATTGGATCCTTCCATTGAGGTTCGAACCTGGGTGGAGTGACCACAGCGAAATGCGTCATTTAGGGTCGACCCGACACGAACCGTCTACTTAATTAAATTAATTAATAAATAAATTATTTCCTTATGGTAATATGATATTACCCTTGGCCTGGAAAAAAACCATTTTACCCCTAGACCCTCCAAACCTAAGATTTTCCCTTTTTAAGTCCGGTAAAGACTCATACGAATAAATCTTTATATTCGAGATCCCTACATGGCTGGACCAAACCTTTTCTAGCAAGGGTTCAGAGGTCTAGTTCTACGCTCATCGATTCGTGTGAACCCGGTCTAATCGTAGGCATTCTAGACACATTAAGCATTATTTCGCATAGCCATTTTTAGGGTTGTTACATTATTCCCCCTTAGGGACATTCGACCCCGAATGATCCTTCTCATAATCTAGCACAATGCCAGTCATATCATAACATAAACACTATGCAAAGTCAAGTAGTAGCAACAATGAATGGAGGGATAAGGAAACTTAGACTTAAGAGTAAGAAGTCTAACCTCAAGAGCTGAAAAGATGAGGGTAGCGGGATCTCATATCGGCCTCGGCCTGTATGGACATCTATCTCTCGAGCACAAGTTTAAGTTCGGCCTCAGTGGGAAATAAAATGGAGCACCTAACAACGCATCTTCACGGCCCAAGAACTATGAGTCACCCCTTTCATTATGGGGTGATGGAGGGATCGTATCATTCAAGCCATTTTTTTCTTGACTCGAAATCGAAATGGTAGCAGGTTTGAAAAGGGATCCTAGAGTGTCTAAGGTTGGGCCATATAGCACCCTCAACAAGATGATTCCCCCACAACACCTTCACTGTGGCAATCTCTTTGTTTCTCAGCCGCTTGCTCTATCTGTCTAAAATTTCAACAGGTACCTCCTCATTGGACAAGTCTTGATCGACCCCCAAACCATCAACAGGTAGAATCGATGCTGGATCACCTAGGAACTTCTTTAACATAGAAACATGAAAGATTGGTTGAACGAAGCTAGCTCCGCATGCAATGCCAACTCATAGGCCACCTCACAAACACTAAGTAGGATCTCACATGGCCCAACATACCTCGGAATCAACTTCCCCTATCTGCCAAACCTCATCACTTCCTTCACAGGTGATATCTTCAAATAGACCTGGTCACCAACATTAAACTTTAAGGGCCATATCCTATTATCTTAATATGACTTTTGCCGACCGTAAGCAGTAGCCAACGAGTCCCTAATCACACTGACCTTCTCTAAGGCCTCATAAATGATCTCTGGACCCAAAATGGATGACTCTCTAACCTCGAACCACCCAACTTGAAGCCTACACCTCCTACCATATAATGCCTCGAATGGTGCCATCCCAATGGTAGAGTATAGTTGTTATTATACAAGAACTCTATCAAAGGCATATGGTTGTCCCAACTACCTATGAAGTCAATCACACAACCTCTCAACATTTCCTCCAATGTCTGAATGAGGCTCTCTTCCTGCCCATCAGTTTGAGGATGAAAGGCAGTACTAAGCTTTACCTGCATGCCTAAGTTCTTCTCGAAGGATGTCAAGAAATGTGAAGTGAACTGAGCTTCTCTATTTGAAATGATTGATAAAGAAATCCAATGCTATCTCACAATATCATCAATGTAGAGTCTCGCATAATCCTCGGCTCTGTAAGTAGACTTCACTGGGATAAAGTGGGCACACTTAGTCATCCTGTTCACAATAACCCATATGTTGTATTGTTGTCTCGTAATCTTTGTAAAACCAACCACGAAGTTCAAATTTAATGGCCTTTCACTTCCATGTCGGAACCTTGATTATCAGAGTAAGACCTCTAGGCTTAATATGTTCTGCCTTAACTTGTTGACAATTAGGACACTTAGCCACATATTAAACAATGTCCTTCTTCATTCCATCCCACCAATAGATTTTTTTAAGATCGTGATACATCTTCGAGGAATTTGTATATATGGAATATCTTGAACAATGGGCCTCTGCAACAATCTTGGTCTGCAAATCATCCACATCTGGTTCACACAGTCTATCGTGGTAATTAAGTATATCGTCACCTCCAAAAGAAAAAGATTTATTCATCTTAACCTACACTGAGTCCTTTAGCTCCATCAACACACGATTAAGATTTTCTGACCCTTCTTGAGTTAAACTACAAAAGATTCAGAACTAGGATGAATTGAAACACCCCCACTAATAGAGTCAACTAACCGCACAGCCAGTGTTGCAAGTCCGTGTATATCTTTCACCAACTACCTTCTTCTCATCCTCAACATGGGCTATACTTTCCATGCTCATCCTACTGAAAGCATCAGCTACAACATTAGCCTTACCTGGATGGTAGTGGACATTTATATCATAGTCGTTCAACAGCTCCAACCACCTCCGCTGACATAGATTCAACTCCCTTTGTGTGAACATGTACTGGAGACTTTTGTGGTCTGTGAACACATCCACATGCACTCCATTCAAGTAGTGCCTCCACTATTTTAGTGCAAACACCACAACCGCCAAATCCAAGTCATGAGTGGGATAATTCTTTTCATGAACGTTCAGCTATCTGGACGTATAAGATATCACCTTACCACCCTGCATAAGATCACAACCAAAACCAACCCTAGATGCATCAAAATAAAAAGTTTAATTGTCACCACACTTAAGCAAAATAAGCACCGAGGCTTAAGTGAGTCTGTCCTTGAGCTCCTGGAAACTCTTCTCACAAGTCTCCACCCATTCAAACTTGACTTTCTTCTTCGTCAAAGCTGTGAGTGGGGAAGCAATGGAAGAAAACCCTCCACGAACCTGCGATAATAACCAGCCAATCCCAAGAAGCTATGAATATCTGCGGGAGTAAGAGTCTTTGGCCAGATCTTAACAACCTGAATCTTCATGGTATCTACCTCCACACCTTTGTCGGATACAACATGACTCACGAAGGTCACTAATCTTAGACAAAATTTACACTTGCTGAATTTGGTAAACAACTTATGTTGTATAAGTACCTGCAAGGTTAGTCTCAAATGTTATTCATGCTCTACCTTGTACTTAGAGTAGATGAAAATTTCATCAATGAATACTATGACGAAAGAGTCAAGGTATTCACGAAAGACTCTATTAATGAGATCCAGAAATGCAGCAGGTGCATTTGTGAGACTAAATGACATAACTAGGAACTCATAGTGACCATAATGGGTATAAAAGGTTGTCTTTGGTATATCTCCATCCCTAACCCTGAGCTGATGGTATCCTAAACGAAGATCAATCTTCGAGAATAAACTAGACCCTTGGAGTTTGTCGAACAAATCTATTCTGGGAAGTGGGTACATATTACTGATAGTGACTTTGTTGAGCTTTCGATAATCGATGCACATTCTAAGGGTTCCATTTTTCTTTTTCACAAACAACACTGGAGCGCCGCAAGGAGATATGCCCGGCTGAATGAAACCCATATGAGTGAGATCTTTTAATTTTAACTTCAACTCTTTGAGTTTAGCTGGAGTCATTCTGTAGGGAGGAATAAAAATTGGTTTAGTATCGGCTTCTAAGTCAATACCAAAGTCAATCTCTCGAGGAGGAGGGACTCAAGGAAAATCATCAGGAAATACATCTAGAAACTCATTCACCCAACAGGCACTGAGTCTATGGAAGGAATGTCATGATCTAAATCATTAACACTCACAATATGACAATATAACCCATTAGACATCATTTTATTTTCCTTCAGGTTCGAAATCAAGGTATTAGGACGACTCGAGCTGTACCCCTCCCATACTAGCTCCTCTTTACTAGAGAAACAAAATCTTACCACTCTACTACGAAAATCAAACAAACATAACAACTGTGAAGCCATTCCATGCCAAGGATAACATCAAAAT
Source organism: Solanum peruvianum (assembly GCA_027705065.1). NCBI lineage: Eukaryota > Viridiplantae > Streptophyta > Magnoliopsida > Solanales > Solanaceae > Solanum > Solanum peruvianum. Next base: position 36,826,102 of record JAKWJD010001759.1, on the reverse strand, counting down.
CATGCATGGGTAATTCAACTAAGTCTGCACACATAGTCTTACCACTTACAACTATTGGGCAATCTTTGTATAGTCTATAAGTTCTTACATTTTCTCCTAAAGGTGTATTAATCACCATAGGAATATTTCAAAAGTGAGAGCAAGCAAAAGACTTACAAAGGAAAGGGTATACCATAGATCAAGTAAAGCATAAACAGAAGTTGAGAATACTTTTAGCATACTTGTGACACCATCAACGAACTTCTCCTGCTTCTCCCTCCCCTTTAGGGCATAGAACTTGTTCCTCTTTGGAGGCTCGGCTGCTGCTGCACCCTGTGGATTAGGCCTAGGCTTAGCATTACATCAAGCCTGATCTCTTTTCTCTGGGAAGTCTATAACCATATGCCGACTCTTATCGCAACTGAAACAGGCATTAGTGCCCGGTCTGCACTCTCCACCATGAGCACATTCACACTTAGCACAGTTCTTTTTAGGACGCTGCATCTCACCTCCATTACCCTTCTTGGGGTCAGGTCTGCCTTCTCTAAGTGTTGTACTCCTCTGGGAATTAGAATTCGCAGAATTCGTCTGCCCCTTCATGAACCTGGGCTGCTCATGAATTCCAAAATTGATTCCACGACCTCCAGGCCTGGTACCTACCTGATCTAGAGGCTTCGGCCTCTTAGCATTACAAACAACCCTCTTTTTACGGATGTCCTCTACCTGCTACACATGCACCATCAACTTCGAAAGGTCAATGTTATTGTGGAGCATCGCAGCCCGACACTCTTTCTTCCAAATCTCGGTGATTTTTATAAGGAACCTACTCATCTCATCTCTACTGTTAGATACATGGGAAGTAGTATGCCCGGATAGTTTAACAAACTTCAAGGAATACTCTCTGACTGTCATCGATAGCTGTTAAAGTTTGATAAACTCCTCAACCTTGTCCTCCCTCATCTCAATAGGGAAGAATATCTCAAGGAAGGCTATCTTAAACGGCTTCCAAGTGATCAAAAGTCTATCCAAAGCTCGGCTATCCTATCACAACTTGCACCAAGTCTGTGCAACATCCTTGAGTTGATAGGAAGACAACTCTGCTTTCTCAATATATATGGCCCCCATGGCCACCAAAATCTTATGCACCTCGGCCACAAACTCATGGGGATCTTCTAATGTATTGGATGGATTCATCCTCGTAAAGTCTCGTAACCTGTCAGCCATGCTACGAACCCGTGGGTTCTCCCTTTGAACATTCTATGGCTTGACCTGGTCAGTCATGTCCTGGGACTTCATAGTGATGCCAGGTTCCATCTGTTCAAGAGATGCCCGCACGTCCGCATCAGTCAACCAGGTTGGGTTAACCAGCATAGCCACTCATTCAGTTGAAGCCTGGGGTGGAACCATATTGTCCCCAGCAGCTGCTCCTCCTCTCTTTGACCAGTGTCACTCCTAGTATTCATTCTTTGAAAACAATAAGAATTGATTTTAGACAAACTCATAACACCAAGAAATCAGACATTAGGAAAAGGCATGATAAGATCAAAAGAAGGGAAATTTTCCTACGCATCATGCAGTCTCTAATTCAGGATAGTGTTGCACTTCACTACCATGACTTAAAAACTACTCAATGTGATTGATGTGAACTTATTATCATCAAAATTTAACAAATTGCTCTCATATCAACTTTTTCTGACCAAAATCTAGACCCTAGACAAGTCGAACGTCGTTGACCTCTCAAAGGTCGCAGAAAAGCCTGCATACCTCATTGTTACTTCATCTAGGTTAATTTTTAGCGGAAAATTTGAAATTTTTGTTACTTAATATTCATGTAAGACATTATACTTAAATTCATAAATGTTCACAATGAACGATCTAATATTAAGATTATCAAATAAAAGAAATAGTTCATAATTGCATTAAACATATGTTTGCCAAAACGACACCAATATAAAGTCTGAAATGAAAGTAGAAATGAAATACTAGTGGAACATGTTCCACTAGATAAAGCCTACATCTAAGCAATAAATAACAGTAGACATCCTCGAAAGCAGGAGGACCTACAAAATCGGGATGAAAGCTCCACGTCTGGATAGCTGCAACGGTGTATTTTAAACTTTAATGTCCTCTTGTGCCTGCACATAAAAGTAGATATTGTATGGGGTAAGTACTCACTTGTACTAAGTATGGGTATATGCAAGCACTCACCAAGGACATTCAGGAGCAAGAATAGCTCTTTTCTAACAACATGATTCATGGAAAGTCAACTCAGTGGACTTGCCAATTTGGAATAGGAAAGTCAGTGGACTTGCCAGATTTGGGTTAGGAAAGTCGTTCCATGAGAGTAAGATGCATCATCATACGTATCATATTGCACATAACACATACCATATTACATATAGCACACAACATATTGCATATAGCACTTAACATATTTCATACAATTTGATCATATGCCATGTGACCTTGGAATCATGGACTTGACATAAAGACTTCCCAAAATGAGGGCTCAATATAAGGGACCTCAATTAGGGGTCCTTTTTAGCAAACACAAAGTCTGCTTCATTCATTCATAAGCTAGTGTAAACACATGCTATGCCTAGGATGTAGTTATGACTTTCATCAGGTTCGCTGTGCAATGGCCAAGAATAACCTAGTGTAATTTCTTAAGTCTAGCTAACCTCATGATTATCCTATCCTAACACCTTTGGTATCATTCATTTAATTGTGTGCATCATTTGAGGCTGACCTAATTAATTAATTGGGAAGTTTAACTTTAACCGACATAGATCATGTGAGCATCATGATATCCAGTGTCTTCCCCACACCGAAAAGTGGTTGAATCAACGGCCAAACTGACTAAAAACATGCTAGAGTATATAGGGAATTTAACCTTGCTAGATCCCTATATTAGTAGTATACGTTCAAAGACTAGGATATATAAGGAGACCCATACCCGGCATGCCTGACAGTCTCATCTCATGAGAGTTACGTAAACTTAAGCCCTTCCCAAAATAAGGTATCACTACTCATAACTAGCGTATTGGTGCTTAGTATGAAGTTCCATTTCATTTAACTACTACGTCATGGAAGCTGGCTTCTAGTATGAGGACATCATAGCTCAATATATGATTTCTCATCTCATCATTAGTATTGAGTATACATTAATCTCAATACTTTCATTAGAATATTCATAGAGATTGACCTCTTCATTAACTCTACGCACTCATAGGTGAGTACGATTTGGTACATTTACTTAGGCTCATTTGAGATTACTCTCTTCCTTCACATAACTGTTATCATGTTATCACCACATTCATTAGCTATAGAACATTTGCTCTTCATAATTACTCACCCCTTTTTACGTTAATGTTCACTACATCGTATGACAATGCACTAGGCCATTTAGTGTGTTCCACACTCTTTCTTAACCCTTCTAGGAGTTCATCATTTCTTTACATACATCTTAGGTTCACTTACTTTTAAACGTATGTTATACTTATGGGTCTATATATACAAGCCATGAGGCTTCATTTATAGTTTGTTTAAAAGATTCGTATCTTCCTATGATTTTGTGATACAAGACTTATGCATCTTGTATGAATGCCAAGATCATCGATTTCGATCTATGTAGGCAGCATTATTTGAACGTTTATTCGCCTATGATTTATAAATCAATACGGAAATTGGGCAAGGGAACCCGATTCGGAATCCCTCGGACAACACTTACATTTTATGTAATTTAGTTTGACCCGCATGACTTGGGGACCCAAAATCGAGCCCCAACGCCTTCTTTTTATTTTCCCTTAATTTCTCTCTTTTTTTTTTTTTTCGTTCATTAGGACTGAGGGAATGTGGGATCAAACCAACACAGCCTCATTTTCTTTTAATTTCCTTTTACATTAAAGCATTTTTGTTTTGACTAAGAGGGTGTGGTATAGAACCCCCGCAACCCCACGTTATTTTTCCCTTTAATTCCTTTTATTCTGCCTAGAAGTTGTTGGTTTGATTCTCACACGCCTCAACCTTTATTTTTCTTTTAATTTTTCCTTATCTGACCGAGAGGTCATGGGTTCGAATCCCACTCCTCCCATTTCTTTAATTCTGTTTTAGTTTTAGGGGAATCGGCTAACGACACTCGGGTTCGAATCTCGTGTGCCTCACCCCTTTTTATTTTATATAATTATAGCTTTCTTATAGTGAGGTCTTGGGTTCAACCCTACGAACCTCACATGTTTTAAAAATTATTTTCAAACTCTCCTAAACATTAAACATTAGCCGAAACTAAACTAACACAATGCTGGAAATTTGGTCATGATTTCCAGCTTCTTTTCATCAACATTTGCACGTTAGTTCTTAGGATAATTCATGGATTATTTAGTACATATTTAGGTGGATTTTTCATGGATTCATTTAGTTAATAGTTTTCAGTCAATTCAGCCAACTACACTTCATATGAACATCACGATTTACACATGTTCTTGCACATAAAATACAAGGATTTAGCATGTCATTTCATGCTCTAATCTATGACGAATAGTCACAACAATGTACCCAGTCAACCGTATCAAACATTTCTGGAAAACATCATTCATTATTGACATAATTCCGAACCTACATACATATACATAATCATCCAAAAAACATGTTACATCCCTAAATTCTACCAGCAAACATATCCAATCTACGAATCAATGGGAGCTAGTGACAGGGACATGCAACGGGGAATAATCCTAGTTTTCAGATTAGAATTGACTGAATCTCAAAGGGTCTCTTGGGAAAAGGACTAAGATTAAGAAAACCATACCTAATTTTCACGTTTATTCAACACACGACTGGCAGTTCAACTCCCTCTCCATATCACGTTCAAGTCTCGAAACTCCAACACCACCTGACGGAAAAATCCTCCCTTTGCCTAACATTTTTTCTTAGAGTTTGTATATGTTTTGTTTATATTTTTTTTGTGTGAGTTCTTCAGGTGTGAAGAACTTTGGTTGTGTTTTCTGTTCTTGTAATTTTTTTAGGAAGAGAAAACGTGAGAAGAGTGGAAAAATGTGAGAGAGTAGTTTAGGACTAGGAGTTTTAGTTTGAGAATAATTCAACCAGGACTCCTTATTAATTTAATAAAATTCTGATTTAATTAGCTTACTGAAATGACCATCGAACCCTTAAAAAAAGATTATAAATCTCAATATAAATACATTTCATTGATGCTTCCGTTGAGGTTCAAACTCGGGTGCCGTAACCACCGCGGAACGGGTAAATTAATTAATTACAATATTACCCTTGACCTGGAAAAGACCATTTTACACCTACATGCTCCAAACCTAAGATTTGCCCTTTTTAAGTCCGATAAAAAGTCATACGAGTAAATCTTCGTATTTGAGATCCCTAAATTGCTGGACCCAACCTTTTCTAGCTCAACTAACTCCCAGAGTTAGTTACCTTGGCTGTCGCAAGGGTTCAGAGGTATGGTTCTTTGCGCATCAATCCGTGTGAACCCGGTCTAATCGTAGGCATTCTAGACACATTAAGCATTATTTAGCATAGCCATTTTTAGGTTGTTACATTAGTGTTTGAAAACACTTTTTGAAAATCTCTTAGAAGTGGATCCTTGAAAGAAAGGAAGTTCCAGGATGACTATCATAGCTCAATGAGAGGAAAACCGCGAATTGTTTATGAAGAAAACGTCCACAACCAGCTTTTCTAGCCCTTCCTTGAGTTCAAGCTTCTATTGAGTTTGAGAGAGTTCTTTCTTGAGAGAGGGTTTTGAAAATTCTAAATGAGTTGTCTTTGTCTAGTTCTAGGACTTCAAACTAACTTATTATACCTAAAATACCCTAATACTATCAGCCATGGTTCATAAAATACTTAGGATGAATTTACCAAACACCCCAAGCCTTGGTTGAATTTTTATAGTTTTTGCAGGTACAATAGACAACCTCCAAACGAAGGACCATCATCAAGTCAATGCCTCCCGGATGGAGTCCTTCATTTGGATATGATCCTTCTTCTTGTGAAGCCCTTGAAGGTTATATCGACGCCCAAGGTCGATGGGCTGTAGTTTCACCAACGATCTGTCCCTTGTGGCCATTGTATGCCACTACTGTCACGCCTTGAGCTACCCCTGAGACGCGGACACAGAACCTAGGACCATGAGTGATCCCAAGCTAACCCTGTTTGCATGATCATGAGCATACTAAAGATAATAAAATGATGCGGAAGCTAAATCATACTAATATGAAAAGATAGGGAAATACCCATATGCTAAATCTGATATATATATATATGAAAACTAATGAGTTTAATACAAAGAAAATATTAACTACTTCTATGCTGAAACTAACTATACCTGGAATAAGACTTTAAACTGTACTAGAAATAGGGGGAGAAAACCCAGCTAAATCTAGCAAAAACTAAAATTAAATGACTAAAGGCTGAAATGACACTCATGACTGTTGTCCTGGGATAATGAGAACTCCCAACTGAATCTGCTGAACTGGAGATTGGAAATCGATCTATGCGTGATATAGATACTGAGAACCTGAACCTATATCATGAGAAGATGTAGGGCACGTACGCGTTAGTACTTGAAAGGTACTAAGCATGTAGGATAGAGTAAAGCTAAAATAAAACATAACTGAACAATCTTAAAGAAAGTATAATGATTTGACAAGATAAACTGAATTCTTACTAACTGGATGCAATGAACAATTTATAACATGCTAAAATTGAATATTAAATATATTGATAAATGGTAAATGCAGAGATTCTAACTGATTTATAAAGCTACTATAACCGATAATAAAACCACATGAGCTAAATGTGGAGTCCGATGCATACGCCCCATCGAGAGGACCCAATATACCCTGCCAAAGGTATAAAGGCATGCTGGTGTGATCACTAAACTGATTGCCCACAGAGGGGACTCACAATATACTTGGTTAGTAGTTTTGGGACTATTAGGTATGCTAAACCCTAGTCCAACTCGGTATTATGCTACTCTCGTGAATTCTGTAAATTTACTAACTAGGTCTGATTTTAGGTAAATACTAGATAGCTTGAAACTGAACATGCAAACCGAGAATGAATAATAAATCTGGTACTTATGCATTTATAACTGAGGCATGTATATCTGAAGTGTTTGAAATATCTTACCTATATGTGTAGTTCAAGAGCTAAACAAATACAAAGCTAGGGTTCTGAAATTCATGCAATAAGCTTAATTATAACATTATAATATTATTTGAAACATAAAACTAATAAATTCATAAAGTGTTGTTGATGTTCTAGAAACACTAGATCTAATCATGATATGAGACTCAAGAATCTCACTAAAAACTAGCGATCCAATGTGTGAAAGAACCCACTCGTGAAATCCCACATACCTGTGAAAAAAGTTTCCCTGAAAAATACTTAAATTTTGGGGTTTGAACTGCTGGAGCTTGTTGCGTTCTTGAACTAGGGTTCTTGAGCTTTTTCTCCTTTCTTGCTTCTAATTTTCTAACTTTTGATTTAATGATTTGACTTAAGTATGTTTTAATTATGTTTCTAGACTTAAACTGACTAAAATCTTATTATTTAGGGTCAAAACGACATCACTTTAGGTTTAAATTAAGTTGGAAAGGTCCAAAACACCCACGGGAAAGTTGCTGCCGGACCAATCGACGGCCACGATTGACGGTCCGTCGGTTGGGCCTGTTCCACAAGACTTCACTAAAACATCATAACTTTTTACTTAAAGGTCTGATATTATCAAGGTCTGTGGGAATGAATAAATAATTAAATTATCTATCTCTAGGTTGGTCATAGGACACCTAATTGATTTTGTGCTAAGATAAATGACCATTTGAAGTTGACCCAACAGTATTTCCCCATAATTGTATGCTAATTTCAAACGTGCAGTCAGACCTACAGACCGTAGGTCCACCTACAGACCTTGCTGGTCATTCGTATCTCTTGTCAGAGAATGGGTGAATGGGGGTTACGATCAACAGTAATGGACTACAGACTGTAGTCTCACTTACGTATCATAAGTTTGTCCTTCCACCAACAGTTGACCAATTTTCATGGAATCAGATTTTGGGAGTTTCTGATACCATAAATGGTTGTGCAGGACGGACCGTGGGTTAGGCTATAGTCCGTCAATGGTCTCGTCTTTTACACATTCATATTTTTCTAAAAAACTAATTTTTTGTCTGTTTTGGATACGGGGCATTACAACTGCTTGGCAGCACCTGCCAAAGGGATAGGGGCCTCTTCTAGGGCTCATCGTAGGTCCTATGTGGATTCAGACCAAGACATTGAACCCTTAAAAAGGGTAATCTAGGTCTTAGGATCTTCCCACATCCATTTCAACCAAAACTAACAAATAAAACTTGCCAAAACACATAAGGACACAGAAGCACATTCTAAGGCACACTTTACGAATATAATGGATGTTTATAGACGTTTGACCTCCAAACGTCACCAAAATTTATATACATCCTAAGTACATAATCATACACCATTTTAGTACATTATAAGCTCATCACACTCATGCCTAGCTCTAGTTCAACCAAATTAATTTTAGGGTGTTACATTCTCCCTTACTTGGAATAACATTCGTCCTCGAATGACACTAAACATTTTTAAGGGTATCCAGGAATCAACTAGTAGCATATAACACAACATATCAAGGTAAAGATACTCACAGTAAAGTAACAACTTAGCAAGTAACACAACAACATATTTATAAGCATTTTAGCAACACAAGCAACCTTTGCAAAAAATGTCACATTTCAAAACACACCCTCATTTCTTCATTTTTTGGAGGATTTACCTTTTCCTACATTAAAAATGCTCATACACATCATTTTTTTTATACATACAGAGACTACAAATAAGAAAAATACAATTAAGTCAAATTTTGAATTTCTTACAGTGAAAACATGTTCCTTCAAAGTGAAACATGCAACAATTTTCAATAATTCATCTTTCAAGAAACATTATAATAAGGCATGACAATATGAGAAAAAAGATCATATAAACTCATTTTATAACATAAAAACAACAATCAACAAAAATTAAGACTTACCGGAGCTTTCACTCCAGATTAGCTCCTTTCTTAGCCCCGGTTATATAGAAACTATTCTTCCTTGGAGCATTAGGATCTAGCCACCACTAGGGGATTGGTCAACCTCTTTCCCCTTTTGTTTGAGATTAGGGAATTCCCTCATCTTGTGACCCTTATTACGACACCCAAAGAAACCATCCGTTCTGGCAAGACACTTACCCAAATATGCTTTCCAGAAGTAGCACACCTAGACATTTAAAAACTATGGCAACCTCCATGGGAAATTTTGTTGGGAGCGCTATGTTTGTTCCCAAAAATACTCTAGATGATAGATAAACTTCTTAGGATTTGGTTGACCTTGTTCATCCAACCTAGGACTCTTACCCTCTTGTCTTATCTCCCTAATTTTGGACTCCTCAATTTGTTGAGCATACACTATGAGTCAGAGATATCCATATATTAAGGAGCATTGCCGTGCGACACTTTTTCTTCCACCAAGCTAGACACTTCCATCACAAATTAGTTCATCCTATCCTTAGGATGGATATTATGGTTCGGTCATACTTAGAGAGTTGGGTGAATTTTAGAGAGTACTCTTTCACACTCATTCCCCCTTGATGATATTCATGAATTCCACCATCTTCTTCTCCCTCCACTCTAAGCGAAAGAACCTATAAAGAAAAGCCTCTTTCAACACTTTCCAATATACTAGACGATCCCTTAATTATCTCTTATTCCTCCATTTCTGAAGCCACACTTGAGCCAATTCGTTGATTTGGTAAGCAGATAGCTCCGCTCTCTCCCTTGAGGTCATACCATAGCATGCACCACCTTGAATATCTCAACTATGAGACTGTCCGATGGATAAAGCTAAAACAAAGAATATCATAGACCTAGACGCAAAAAAACAAAAAAAAAGGACACGGTCCTTGATAAAAATGAAAGAAAAGCAAGAATTGACATGTTCGGGAAGAAAGCTCTTGAAATATATGGAGACTCCTAAAGTGAAAAAGAAGAAATAGAATGCTCTGATTATGCTTCCATGGTGGTTGTTCAAGATGAGGAAAATGACTTTGATGGGCTGGTTGCTTTCATGGCGAAATCAGATGATGAAGACGAAGATTAGTAGGTAACACTCTTTGAAATTAAGAGAAACTTACATGCTTACTTTTTTTGAAGGCTGAAGAACCTAGTAAATGTTTTGATTGACACTATCATAGTGTTAATCACTGAAAAGGACTCTATGAACAACAATATCGATAGTCTCAATGAAGATAAGGGGATGATGATGGTTTAAATGTCTTCTCTTAAGGTACAAGTGACTTTTCTAGAATTTGAAAAACTAGAACTTAGGGAGAAACTAGATATATTGATTTCGAAATCATAAAAAAGGAAGGGGGAAGCCATTAATCTGCAGGTACAGTTAGAAAAAAATCTAAATACTGTTGAGAACAGACTTTACCTAGACCTAGAAAGAAATAATTAGATGGAGAGGGACCTGGTCCTTCCTTTTAGAGGGAGAGGTACCTGGTTTGTCTTAAGGAAGAAAATCAAAATTCTCTAATATGGACCAGCTCCATCAAACTGCTCAAAAACATCACCAGTCAAAACATTTATAACTGAAAGGGGTAGGGTAGTCTGAATATTACTCCCCCTGCGACCTCCACAGAAAATATGTATCTGTTTTAGACAATTTATTATGTCTTCATTGTCGTTTTCATATCCATAAAAAGGGGAATTAATTCCTGCCTGGAAGGCTTCACAAGAGAAATTCTCTGTCTATTTTAGACAAAAAAAATCTAGCATGTTGGACCTGATCCCACTGTTAAATCTTCTAATGATAAACTGCTAAAATAAGGGGACCTGCTCCTGTTTGTAAGTATCTGAAAACGAAAAGAACTACTCTGCCACATTGCAAAAAAAAAGCCTCTCATTACTCCTTTTTTAGTATACTGAAAATCATATTGAAGTGGATTCCCAAGTCTAATAAGTAATGTTTGTTGAAGGTAAGTGAAGGAAGTAGCAGCAAGTGCAAGTTTGTGTATAGTAGTTGCTCAAAGAATATGACTCGAAATACCAAAAACATCCGTTTAGTGAAGGCACTTTTAGATGGAGGTTTCTCTTTTGGAGACGGAAAGAAGATGTATATTCTTGGAGTTTGAAGAAATGGAAAGTCTCTTGAGGATTCCATTGAAAATGTATAATATGTGAGTGGGTTAAAATACAGTCTCTTCAGTGTTTCCCAGATATGTTATAAGGGAAATAAAATTATGTTTTTGTCGAACAAATGCATCGTCACATATTTGTCCACAAAAAGGGTCATTTTGATTGCCAAAAGGAGGAAAAACATGTATGAGGCAGAAGTAGAAACAACTCATTGAGACAATCTGACATGCTTAAGCACTAAAGCTTAAAATGCTGACATGAGGCATATGAATCTAGGTCATGTGTCTTTTCTCTACTTAATAAACTGGTCTTTAGAGACCTGGTCCCTAGTCTGCCAAAGTTCAAGTTCAGTGATGGTAAAGTGAGTGATGCGTATGTAAAAGCGAAACAAACCAGATCCTTATTCACATTAAAGAAGCATGTTAGTAATTCAAGGGTCCTTTAATTAATACATATGGATTTTTGTTAACATGTGAAAATATAGAGTCGAAACTCAAAGAATTATATCTTGGTGTTCGTGGATAACTACTCAAGATTCACGTTGACTATTTGTTTCAAGTCAAAGTCTGAGACTATTGATGAATAAATTATCTTTTTAAAAATGATTAAAACCAAGATCAACTGCTTGATTGCTCGGATTAGGTCCAACAATGGATATGAGTTTGAAAATGTGAAGCTTTATGTCTTCTGTGCAGAAAATTGTATCAACCATAACATCTCAGTGCCGAGAACACCTTAACAAAATGATGTGCAGGAAACGAAGAATAGAACTCTGTTATACATTGGCAAAACCATACTCATTGAGTCCGATGATCTCCCTAAAAACGTCTGGGTTGAGCCAGTCGATACTTCTAGTTATGTGACTAACAAATGTTTGATTAGGTCTTTCCTAAACAGAACTCCTTATGATCTACTAAATGGTAGGAAACCAAAGCTAATCTACCTAAGGCCTTTTGGGTGGAAGTGATTTATGCTAAAACAATGGCAAAGACGATTGGGAAAATTTATTCTAGAAATGATGAAGGGGTCTTAGTAGGGTACCCATCATCAAGCAAAGCATATAGACATTTCAACAAAAGAACACTATGTATTGAAGAAAGTGTTCATGTGGTCTTTGAGGAAAGTGTTTATTTGGAGAACATAGGGATGACGGATGATGATGATCTACTTGAGCTCTTAAATTTACAAAATAGAGAAGTTAATGGAACTGAAGATGAGGTAAATCTGGAATCTCATGTTAATGATCCTAGTCCATCCGAGAAAGTGAAAGAGGATAACCACCCCACTGTAGGACCTAATCCATCCAATGGTGCAAGTCAAGAGGACATACATCCTCATGATAATGATGACTTTGAATATAAAGAATAACATATGGATCAACCATAACATCTAGGCTCTAAAAAAGGATGAAAGCACAGTTCATCTAACCCGCTTGAGAATTTCATTTCTCCAGTGAATTTTTGAATGCAAACCAGTTCAAAAACAAGGAATTTGGTTGCATTTTCAGCCTTCATTTCTACTATTGATTTTAAAAATGTAAAAGAAGCCCTGAATGATTCTTATTGGATTAACTCTATGAAAGATGAACGACATCAGTTCAACCGGGGCAATTTGTGGTACCTTATTCCAAGACCTGCTAATAGATCCATCATATGGACCAGGTGACGTTTTAGAAATAAGCTTAATCAAAATGGGGTTATCACTATAAAAAAGTCCATGTTGGTTGTCAATGTTTATAATAAGGAAGAAGGCATCAGTTATGACGAAACATTTTCCCTTGTTTCTTGAATGGAGGCTATTAGATCCTCATAGCCTTTGCAATATTCATGTTTACAAGTTATTCCAGATGGATGTCAAAAGTCCTTTTTGAATGGAGATGTAAAGTTGGAAGTGTCTGTTAAAAACCACCTGGATTTGAGGATGACAACATTCCTAATTATGTATTCAAACTTTACAAGGCCTTGTATAGACTGAAGCATGCACTAGAGCCTGGTGTAATACGATGTAAAAATTCCTGCTGAAAAATGAGTTCATGAGGGGAAATTGACAGCACCTTGTTTTTGATGAAAAGAGAACAGGAACTACTCATCATCTAAGTGTATGTGGATATATCATCTTTGGAGTTACCCATGAACCTCTGTGTGAAAAATTATCCACTCTTATCGGGAATGAATGCGAGAAAACTATGAGGGGAGAGTTGAACTTGTTCTTCGTAGGCGGATCAAGCAAACTTCAAGTTGCACCTCAATATGTCAGGAGAAGTACAGAAAGGAATTGTTGAAGAAGTTTCATATGGTGGATTCCAAACCTATCGATACCCTACTGCGCATAAATTCACATATGGGAGGATATGAGGTTGATCCACTTGTGAAACAAACCTTGTATAGAGGCATTATTGGATCCCTATTGTACTTGAAAGAAGTAGGTCGTACATCGTATTTATCGTTGGAATGTGTGCACGATTCCAAGCTTGTCCTAAGGAATCTTATCTAAAGGCAAGTAAGAAGATCCTAAGGTATCTGAAGAAAATAGGGGACATAGTCCTATTTTATACTCTCTTATACTAGTAGGATATGTAAACGATTATTTTGCAGGATATCATGTGGACAGAAAGAGCACTTCTGGAATTGACACAATTCCTTTCATCCTTTCTAATCTCCTAGGGAACAAAAAAGAAGAATTTAGTAGCTCTCTTGACGGATGAGGCTAAATATGTGAAGTTTCTTCAAGTTGTGCCCGACTTCTTTTGATTAAGCAACAACATGAGTATTTTGGAGTTCAAATCAATACCATTCCTCTCATGTGTGACAGTACAAGTGCACTCAACATGGGATAGAATCCAATCTAGCACAAAAAAAAAACAAAGCAGGTTGATGTCTAGCATCATTTTCTGAGAGATAATGCTTATAATGGGAACATGATCATGAAATATTACAGGACTGAAGATCAGATTGCATATATCTTAAGCAAAGCTCTCAGCAAGGACTCATTTGAGAGCAACAGGTTGATGTTGGGAATAATGAACCTGCACTAAACTAATCTCATCAAGAGGCCTCTAATCTTTGTTTGACTATGATCTGGTTGCCAGGTACCCTCATAACTTGTAATGCATTGTTTAAGTGAGATCATCTATGTACTTGTTACCAGAATACACGATGAAAGCACAACAACAAAAAATAGCAAGAACTATTCATGAATCGTATTTTCTCTTACAGTTGAGGACCTAGTCCCTCCCAACGTTAGCACTCTTTAAATTTGTTACAAACCGTCTAATGAGAAACACCGAGATCTCTACGTGTGAGTCATAGACCCTTTTAACCAATGTTCCATCACCTTAAGTCAAATTGACGCGTCTATTCATTGACAATGAAACATTGTTTCAAGTTCTTTTTATATTGACTTTTGTTCACTCCATCTTCTTGCATTTCAGAAACCCTTCTCTCTAATCTTCTATAAGAACCTTATTTTTCTCTCTCTCCATTTTATTTTCTCTCTAATCTATCCAGTCTCGTTTCTCAGACAACATGTCTCAATCTCCACCCTCTTCAAATAAAATTCTAGAATGTGTAAACGAGATAGACCTAATGGTGTTTTACACCTCTTTATTTTCTTGTGTCAGTCCAACATGTCGACCATTTCTTTGGTCAACATCGGTAAAACGAGTCCTCCTAAACCCATGTCCCCTTTTGACCTTTATAACCTAACACCCTGAAGTCAACCTAGTCCCTATTCTAAGAAGCACTCTAACGATCATATGGAGGGAAACCTTCTTAAGACTAAGTCGTTACAATATAATATTAGTGCAGCAAGTGAGAACTTAGTTGTGGAAAGTTTAACGCGAATGAGGGAAGAAGTTAAGAATGAAAAGGCTGACCAAGGTTTTGAAAATTTGCTTGATGGATCTCAACCAATGATTGACCAAACTTCTGAGATCAGTGGCTACCCTTCATCCAATTCCACTTATACGGATGAAGATAATCATTCTCTCAAGTTGATGCTTCATAATATAATGGTTCAAACATCCACCAAAGGCAAGGAAAAAGGTGATTGAAGATACACCCAGAAGAAGTCCCTCTACCAGAGAAGTCACTCAAAAACTCATGGGTGATGCTACAAAACATAGCCAGTTAGCTACTATTGAGAATTGAAGGAAAAGAAAATCATGTGAGGCAGTGTTTGAAATGCCGGATGACAATGTGGTGGAAATCTCGGAAGAGGGTCTGAGAATGAATGTGTGTGGAAAGTTCCTAAAGAGAAAAACAAAAAACTGTCCAAGATGACTAGAAAGGGAAAAAGACAAGGGAAATCTAAGACATCTATAGGAAAAAGAGTTTTCAGTGAAAATGGAAGGAGAAAATATTCACAAAAGGAAAGGGAAACATTAATGAAATGGAACCTAATCCAAAATGGAATCAGGAGGATCGTACAGGAATCAAGTAGACCACCGTCGGCAATCTGCATGTACAAAGTGTTGTTGGTTGAAGGGTATTCAACATGGACATCATCTACAAACAAGGAATGAACTCCTTGCATGATTTTATAGAAATTCAGTCTTCGAGCCACCTTGCACGAGGTGGAATTTATATAATTTTATTACAACATAGAATATGTAGATACTGACAACATCACCTCTAGAGTCGGAGATAAGAATCTATTATCGGATGAGGACCTGTTGGGTAATTTCCTCGATATACCAAGAGTATGGATCAGGTCCTTGGGTGGAAGAACATGTACCACTGAGTTTGTGAAGGAATGCTCCAACATCCCTAACACTCTTCCGATTGGGTTTCAAAAAAAGATCATGAAATTAGAGTATATTTTGTTGTTCAAGTTTGTTAACAGAGTCCTCTTTCCTCAGAAAGAAACAAAGATTGTTGCCACTTCAATTGATATATAACTCATTGAGACCCTGAGCAAATTCGAGCCCATAGATCTTTCGACTCTCATAATTGAACATTTGTTCAAAACTATGATTGAACGCGAGGGCATGTATGGCATGTAGTATGTCTACTTTCTGATGAAAGAGTTCGACCACCTCCACATTCCTGTGGGGACAACTAAACAAGCTTTTACTCTGAATACTCTTATTAAATATGAGTGCATTAAAGGAAAAGTTTGCCGTCTGAGTAGGATATCACAGTTTGTTATGTAACAAGACCATTTGAAGACTGAACCGGAGGAGATGACGGTGTGTGTGAGCCACAGAGATTCAGACATTTCTCTTCTAAAGGACGAAAGTCTCAAAGAACAAGTAGAGCGACATGGTACTAGGGTTTTTAAGGAGCTATAGAAGCAGAATGATGAGCTCATAGCAAAGGTTGATGCTCTTTAAAAGAAGATGATCAAGGATAATGATGCAGAAAAATTCCAGGCTTACTTTGGTTATGAACTACCTCGCTCATCCGCCTCCCTCCTCATGATCCTTCCCGTGTCTTATATTTGTGTTGACGGTGCATGGGGTTCTCAGATATCAGTTTCACTTAAATGTATCAAATGTTAACTCTTGTGCTTATGAAATGGATTCTTGTTTTGTTGTGGTTAATTTATATTACCTCATGTCTTAATGACTATGTTGGTGTCGTCTTCGACTATGATATGTCTTATAAATCTTGCTTGTTTTGTTGGTTTACTGCACTACTTTTTTGTGATGCCAAAAGGGGGAATCAATTGGGGCTTTTCCGTGTGTTTAGGGTGATAATCTTAAACAAGATTTGAGCGTAAGGGGAAGGAAAGAATAAGATAAATAGGGAATATGTCTACTCATAAGGAGGAAGAAATTCCAGGCACCAATGTATGGTTTTTCATCATCAAAAAGGGGGGAAATGTTATTTATAGTTTTAATTATTGGACAAACTCTGGGACGTTGTAAAGGGACATGGTTCATAATGCGATATATACACTCTGCACTACCAGGCTGGAAAAAGTAGAAAGTGGTTTGGTGCACAGTCTCCAACCTATGACAACCCATGTCCCTTGACCTAGTCCACAGTTTGACATATTCCTCATTGGGAGGCTTTAAAATTACAATTGGTTGGTGCACAATCTCCAACCGTGGCAGAAACGACAGAGACCTTGAACAATGGGGTGGTATCGAAGGTTGTGATTATTCTTCATTAACCTAATGTCCAATAGTCACAACCTTAGATTTTGGAACTTGAAAAAAATCTCATGAACTCTTGCAAAGACTAGATCAAATTCGAATAAAATAGAGTTGCAAGCTTAGTGATCTTAGGATTTATTCTTCCAAACATATATTGTAAATCTCATCATACATCTTTAAAGGACTCAGATAGTTGTTTGACACTAAAATTCTTAACTCATTTCAAGAATGACCTTTATTGATATGTCTACTCTGTTTTAATTTGTAAAACTTTTGAGATTCTTGGTAAGTTTTATTTACTCCAAAAAGAAGGTAACAAGCATCCCTCAACGATTCACCAAAAATAGTCTTAGAACTTAGTTTAGCTAACACTACAAAGGATTATCTATTTGGTTATTATCATTGCCTGATTTTTAAAGAAAGTATGAATAGAAATGATTTTCTTAGAAAAGAAACATACAACTGTTTCAAACACTTGAAAACTTAAAATGGAAGACATAGGCCTATACAAGTTTAATATGCTAAAATAGAAGTTTTGCATGCGTTCTCTTCTAAACAGTGGGACAAAAGACAAACATAATCCTTTATGAGTCCTCTAAGTTTTACAACTCTCAAATCCCTAAGTCAATTCACCCATGGGCATAGAATCAGAAGATGAGTGAAAACAAGTAAACAAATAGAATATTAAGTAGAAACGAGTAACCACAATGAAGTTAAAAAATAAACATTCTTATTTTAAGATATAGGATCCATATTATGTATTCTAGAAACCGAAATAAATACTATGAGCGAAATGACAGATACGCTAACAATATGTTGAGGACCGACATAGGAGCAGAAAAAATGAATCATCAACGGACTCTTCCTCTTCAGTAGCAGACATTGAAAGTCTTAGTTGTTTAATTTTACCACAATATTTTCAACATCTTGCCATTCTTTTTGGCATCCTCCATGTGTAATTACTCACTCCATTTCGACAAGTAGCATACAACTCTAACATATTCATTGAAATATTATTTCTAACACAAAAGGAAAACTGACAAAAACGAGGAATAAATTCGTCCAACATATTTGTCAAAAAGAAAACCCCAAAGAAGATACCTTTCACCCGTTGCAAGAGAGTAAGCATGTCAAGTCTTGTTGCTTCCTGTCTAACTTCTGAGAAGGACAAAGTTAACAAGGGTTTGACATTTAGGAATAGTAGAAATCATCTCAGCAAATTTGCAATCCCTCACTATCAAAGAGAAACTAAGAAAAAGATAAGTGGAAGCGGCAAATTTGACGTGATAGCCCTAAAAATTGGAGACGAATTTGGTGCGAGCAGAGAAGGGAATTGGAGAAAAAGGGAGAAGTGTTATATGGAAATGTACGTTTTGACATTGGAGGAGCAGTTATTTTGGGGTTGTTTTTAATTAATTTTATTTGTTTAATTTCTCCTTTTCTTATTATTTTTTTAAATTATCTATCTTAATATATTAAAATGATTCTTAATGAACAACATAGTAAAAACAACATAAGTCGCTAATTATTATCAAAATTTCTTTATAATTTTATTTAACTAACTCCACACTATAATTTATATTACTTTAAAAACAGGAAAGACCTTATAATATTGATTGAAAATTTTTTTTTAGTTAAAAAATTAACAATATATAAAATTATTATTAATTATTTTCTTAAATTAATTAATTATCTTTATGATATTTAAAATTATGAAGTTCAAAACTATATGATAAAAGTAAAATATCTTTAAAACAAAATGCATCACACAAGATATAAAGTAATATAAAATCACGATAGAAAACAATAAGAAAATCTCCAACATTATTTCGACTAAAATTTGGCAATACAAAATCCACATTTTACTTTTCTAGTATCTAATAGCTCAAATACATTTGTGTTTGGAGTTTCGTGATGGCAATATAATATGGTAAATAAAATATTTTAAATAAAGAGGTTCACATTTTTTAAAATAACTGTTGACCTTCATATATGAAAATTTTTATAATTCCAGTAGACATAATATTTATTTTAATGTGAATTTTTATTTTAAAAATATATATTTATTTATTTATTTACAGTTATTTTGTTTACATTACACACTGTGCACACGTACTCTAAACTAGTTATTAAAATTTTGCTTTTTTTTTCATGTGTTTAAAAATGAAATTGCGATACGTATCAATTTTTTTATTACTAACAAAAGGATCAAAACATAGGATATATTCACCACAGTTGTTATAAAGAAGGCTGAAATATCAAAAGAAACTAATAGTTACGGCAAAAAATGTCGCTACTATACATGAACATTTAGTAGCAATAAAGTCGCCACAAAACACCTTTAGCAGCGACATCTTATTGGTCTCCACACTACTAGAAATTGAGTCTATAGCAACGCTTTCTTCGCAAAAGTTATGTGACTGCTGTTATAGATAGACTATCACAACAATTATTGACCGTTGCAAAAAAATTTTGATTCTATTAGAATATAATGTAATGAAATTTTTGCCTTAGCAAAACATCTGTTGCAGTAGAGCACCTTAATGCAACAGTAGTTTCAAGTGTTACAATAAATCCATTAATAGCAACACTTTTTCAAAAATTTTATCTACTGCAACACTTGTCTACTCCCTCCATATTTTCCCTCTTTTAATTTCACAAAAAAAAGTAAATATTTAATTCCTAAATGTTTAACCTCTTTATGTCTTTTAGCATCTTAGATCCTACGTAATCTTCTCGAAGGAAATGAGTAACAAAGCTAAATATAAGAAAGATTCTTGAACGAGAATATGGGTAGATCTTGAATTTTTCTTTCAGCTTTTCTCATTGTTTTTTCAAATCAAAAGAAAGAGAAACCTCGCTTAGATCTAAATTTCTCGATCTTCATATCTTGGTTTTTAGGTATGTGTCGATTTTTTTTCCTACAAAGGAGTATATTTGACTTTTTATTGTTAGGGTTCGAATATTTTATGCAATTTGAAACTTTTATTTTATTTTGGAAAAAAAATAGGGTATGCATATTCTAAATTTTTTTGTCTATCTGTCATCTTTAGTATTTCATAATGCATATCTCCATTGATGTGTGTGGCTTGTGTTTTTTCTGTTTTTTTGGTTGCTTTGTGTTCTTGTTGGTTTTCTGAGTTGAAAATAATGTGTTGGTTAGTACCTTATTAGAGTAATTATTTGTGGAATATTTCACTAAGACTATATGTGCAGTGAATGTCATCTCCTTGATGGAAATAAGATTTTAATGCTTAGTGTAGAACCATGGTCAAATTCTCAAGTATCTAGAATGTAATATGATTGTTTATGGTTTAATGCTTTATGTGCACTATTGGGATTGACATCTTACATCAGTTTTAATATGAAAAATCTTCTAATTCACTGGACTGGCTACACAAAAAACTTGTATACTCTCTTTTCTCGTATCTCTAAACATTTTTGTATGTACTGATCATGTAAAATATATTAAACTTCATGATTTGTTGTGATAGAGGGATAATGTAGAAATTCTGAATTATTCTTATGATTCATCAATTGATCGACGGGTCATTCTGTTCGTCCGTCATTTATAACTGAGAGGTCCGTGGAAAGTTGAATTTTATGATTTTTCTAATTGTGCATCGATGGTCACTATCGACGGGCCCGTCTCACAAATCTAAAATTCTGCATTTGTTTGGATCTTATGTATCCATGCTCTGTTTTTATCATTTTACTTGTGTAGTTTGATTACATTGAGACTAACAATTTTCTTTTCAAGTTCTTATGGACCCGAAACAAGACCTTGTTTACTCTAGGGTGAGGTCCAAGTCCGTGGCACCTTTCGCTGATTGATAGGCATGTCTGATGATGAGCAAGATTCGTAATACGTTCCCCCGGCACTCGAACGTCTAAACCAGCTGCTAGAGACACCTGGGGCACCCCCTAGAAGGTGGCGTCTAGCGTAGTCACTGCCTCCCAGTCTGATGAGGAGCGCACACTAACTGGCACACTGTCTAGGTCTGCCTTGGAAATTGCGAGAGCATCTCTATCTAAGGATACTTCAGGTTCAGAGTCGTCCCACTCTACGAGTCGAATGAGGCCACTTTCTCTGATTTCGGATAACATGGAGCCACCCTCCCAGATGTTCGTACCCGTAATGCCTCGTCTGATGAGGCCCAAAGTTCAGTCTTCTCTGGCACCCCAGCATTAGATTCCCGCACTGATTTTTTATAAGCCCAACCGGTGATGCGTAGATGGCCAGTACCCGGTCTATAGGGATGCAAATGTGCTGAATGATAAGGGTGTGATGACTCAGTTGGTGATACTCGACTGGAAAGTTCTTAAAGGTATCCTACACACAGTCCGTTAAGTGCATACCTTATTTACCCGCCACATGCTCGAGTGGATGGCAAGGAGTGTGGGGTCATAAGAAGAGGAGATTGTGCGAGAGTTCTATGACTTATACGTAGCAACTCTTTGAGGTGCTTTGGACAGGCGGTCGAACCCCGCCAAACACGACCCACTCACTGATGTTCGAGTTTGAGGTTGCCGGGTGGACACTTCTTCAACTTTCATCCCCTGCTTTCTGTATGGTGGGTCCCCTAATGCCACAACGATTTTCCTCAGTCCACAGTTCGGCTACAGGTAGGACTTGGTCAAGAGCAGCCAGTTTCACCGGAGTAGAGATCAGAGAGAGTCCACTAAGAGGTGGATTGCCTAACAACTCTCCATTGACAGTGAGGGAGCAGACTGGATGTTGGACTAGAGAAGCCTTATCAAGAATGCCAACCTCACCTTTTCCGCCATGGCATCAAAAATATCCTTACCATGGATAGAGCGGTCCTTGTAGCAGCAATGGTAGCCGAGTTGGAGATCGACTTCGCGAAGTTGTTGATCTCCATAATTCATGAGAGGGCTTTTATGTCCTGTACCACTTACCTGTTCGCCTGTATGATTTTCCTATTATACAAGGATGATGGAGTTCCCCTCTGGCACTGTGATGTCCTTTATACTCCGACCGGAAATGTGGATATCTATCTTATCATGGATGAGGCCGTTATGGCGGGACCACGGCAAGGGCCCCGAGTTGATTTGTAGCCGCTGAGTGAGATCTTTGTGGATACGGCAGAGCACGACAAAGAAGATTATCACTAGTAAGGCACCAGGTCCTCACAATCAACACCACCATCAGTAGCACTGGTCCCGATTGCTAGGGTCTAGAAGCTAGAGGCCCAGATGGCCACCTTGCTCCATCATATCCAGCCTTGGATGCCGAAATCCATTGTCGATGTTGAGGACCATATTGAGAAGAAATTGGCTAAGCAGATGGAGCGGAAGATTCAGGATGTCCACCCACGCCAGATGCATTTGAGCTGCGAGCGCTAACACGCCTAGCACCCACTATTGATTTGACTACTCTTCAGAAGGTTTTGGTGAACCTATAGGCAGATGTTGACAGTATACTAGATATGAGGGGACCCGAGCATGAGACTACACCAGTAGTGACAACAGAGGATAGAGTGTTTGTTCCACTTTCCACTTCCCCTATTTCACTACCACCTGAGCCTCGTAAGCGTGACAAGAAGTATCGTTCGAGCCACAAATCTGAGGGAGATGAGGCTCGTGCTAGGAAAAAAGAGCTGACAGATCTTGAGATGGTGAGGAGAGCCTCATTGATTGATGAGGACACCCACTAGATGAGGGCTCGAGAGTTAGCTGCTGAGGCGTCTAGCTCCAGAGTGGAGGATGTTGAGAGGAGCACCACTGAGGGTCCGGATACTGCTGTTGGCACTACTGAGGGTGCGGATTCCTCGAAACCAAACCCAACTTCTTGTTGATCTCCGGCGCTATGCACCTCAGGTTTGCTTCACCTACCACCCTATCTTTATATTCCTTATGCATTGGGTACAATTACATCTTTTTTTGGTGGGGGTGAGATAAATGGAAAGTGAGTGCTAGGGTGAAGTCTGAGTAGCCCAACTCACAATTCTCTCTTGGTGGTTTTCTTGCGTGTGTTCTTTTTCCTCAAGAGACTCATTACTTCACTGTTGAACCGACATATGTCGTAATTTGTACAAAGTATGAAAGTGAAAATGAAGCATGATGGCAATCATGAATGATATCCCGTTCTAAGAAAGTGCTTGCATGAATAGATATAATGAATGTTGAATGTTGTCTTTAATCATGACATATAGATGCACCAACAACATGATCCTCACTCTAACACTCAAACTAGGTGATCGATAATCTGATAGTGTAATGAGGTGTCAAGAGAGTATGATGGGACTTGATTGTTCCCCTGTTGGTACCTAGCTAGAACTTGCCCTGTTGGTCCTACAAAAGGAATCTGTGTTAGATAATTAGGAAAGGATCAAAGTCCCTTGTTCAAGTTAGCAAACATCTAGCCCAAAGTGAAGTGAGCCAAATGAAATTGTTATACCTTTTTTATCCAAATAGTTTGAGCTTATAATAGACCTTTCTTTTTTTCACCAACTTAATTTCCCTGGGTATAATGTGTTGGCCTTGTCCCTCCTTGGACATGTGCACCTCAACTTACGCCAAAAGCATAAGTTGAGAGTGGCAAATGTAGAAACTAACCTCGCCTTGGACCTGACCCAACCTTGGGTAATGTGTACCTTGACTAATGGCAAAGCCATAAGTTGATGGTGACTATTATGAGTGATAACCCGAAAAATAGGTATCAAAAGAGTAATGTGGAAAAAAAAGGAAATGAACAAGAGAAGTGACTGAGTCAAAATTTTCAATTGATAAATGAAAAAAAATTTAGAAGATTGAAAAAAAGAAGAGAAAAAGAGTGTTGAACAAAAAAGAAGTAAGAGTCACTTCCACAAAAGAGAAATAAATGAGAAAATGCGGCAAAGATGACGAGAAAATTAGGGCATAATAGATAATGAAAGAGGTAGGACGCTTAGCCGTAATGTCAAGGAGGGCAACAAGTCACTAAATGTACCCATATGCACCATACCTGACCCTGAGCCTACATTACAAGCCAAGAAAGTCCTATCGTGATCCTAAGAGTCTAATATGGTGAACTTAAGCAGTGAAAATAAGGGAAAGCCTATGGAGACAAATACCAACTAGGTGTGAATTAGTTTAGAGCGTGAGTGCTGAAAAATGATCCTTATACTCGAAGATAAAATCACTGTGCAATAAAGGAGGATATCTTTTGAAATAAGAGCACAAGTTTCAATATCAAAAAGTTGGTAGCTTGGCAAGAGAGAAAAGAGTAGAGGTGTCAGTGCATGGTGAGTCTGTTTCACGGTCTGATCCACATGAGTAAGTCTATCAAGCCTAAAAGAAGAAGCATGCAATAAAGCAACAAAAATAGTTGGAATTGATACCCATGTGATTGCGGAAGCTTGAAAGAGGATATTTGTGTACAAAGTGTTGTGTTCAGTCATAGTGCGTCGCTTGAGGACAAACAACGAATTTAATTTGAGGGTGTTGATGTACCGTTGTTTCACGGTACTTTTAATGCTTTTTCCTTAAGATTGGTGTGTGCCTAGAACCTTTTCGTAGTAATTTTAATATGTTTTTATCTTTATTTTTCAGGAAAGTTGTCCGAAACAAAAATGTAGAAGGCTGTGAAGAATTAGTGCAGAAGTGACCCACGAAGGCCATTGATGGCCCGTCTTCCCATCGCCGGCTCGTAGGTTGTGACCGTGGATTGGAAGTTCAGGCATGTGGAAGCAACTCCGGGAATTCTGACCAAGTATGGGATTACGGAAGGATCAACGGTCTGTCGGTTTGTCGATGAATCATCCTTGAAAAACGCCGATTTGATCAGCGAATGTCCC
Source organism: Solanum peruvianum (assembly GCA_027705065.1). Classification (NCBI taxonomy): domain Eukaryota; kingdom Viridiplantae; phylum Streptophyta; class Magnoliopsida; order Solanales; family Solanaceae; genus Solanum; species Solanum peruvianum. The sequence continues at coordinate 36,801,003 of JAKWJD010001759.1, read as the reverse complement.
ACTCCCCGATGTTGAAGAAAAGTTAAGTATGGAACGATGAGAAGCATCGACGGATCATAGGTGAATCGATGGACTATGATGTTGGTCCGTCAATTGGATCAGAGAAGATGCAAAGTGAAGGCTTAAAAAAGATGCTAAGTATGGACCGATAGAGGCAGTCGACAGTCCATCGTTTGATCGACAGATCATCTGTGGCGGTCTTCAATTGAAGCCGTGTTTTGGACAAACTTTCCTTATTTGAATTCCTTTTAGTTTAGGATTCTCTGTTTTTATAAGTAAAGTGTAAAACCTCGTTTTGGGGGTTGGATTCTATTACTAGTTTCTCAATTTTGTTCTTGGAGATTTGTCTTTGCAACTTCGGCATTAATTCAAATTTCTGGATATGGTTTTCAAGATAATTTTTTGATTTCAAGTTCAAATTCTTGATTTTTTTTAATTTGTCAAAGTAAGGTCATGATTTATTTTTTATTAACTATGAATTGTGTTCTTCTAAGAATGGGTAACTAAATCTACAACTAGGGTTGTGGGAATCATGGTGATTAACAAAATAAAGCTAGCTTAGTAACAATTCTCAAATAGGTTATTGCATGAATCGATGTTGTTTCGTTTAGAAGTCTTTTTAACGAGTGCACGCGTTAGAACTCGCCTTATTACTACTTGATGGACAAGGGGGTAGTTAATAGGAAATGAATTATCGACATAGATTTAGTGGGATACTATCTAATAGGCTAGTTTAAATTGGTGCGAAGTAGTAACGAATCCACACATCGAATATGATGTTTAATATAAAGTAAAGGTAAAGGCTTGTAACTTAGACACGTGTAGATGGACCAAGGTACGGGGTGAAATTCTATGAATTCCGGACCAAAGATTTAGAGATACATAACTTATCACTTTGCATGAAAAACATTAGGGATGAATTTTATAGCTAGCATTATGGCGTTATGAACCTATGGGGAATACTTACTCCCTAGTTTCTCTTATAACTTGATAAACACCAATAATTTACTCTCGCTACTTGCATGATTTCGCAATATTACAATACTTTGTTTCAAAAAATCCCCCCCCCTTAATTACTAGTTTTGGAAAGGACTCGACCAAATAGAAGTAACCGTATATTGAAGTTAAGTCTAAACCATTTTTCTCGTGGGATCAACCCCAACCTAATAGTTGAATTCTTTACTTGATACGACCGCTTATACTTCTTTACTAAAGTGTAATTTAAGTGTATCAATATACCCTAGTAGTTAGGGTATTCTTAGGTCATGGCACGGCATACTTAACCTCTTGAAGGTCTTGTACAAGCCCTTTGACATCATTCATTTCGCACATGTAAGAAAAGTAGTGTGGAACTAAAAAATTTCACACGAAGTATCTTAAAACATCTTTCATATTAAAGTCATAGAAAACACTAAGTCTCAACATATGGCATTTTTAGACTCTAGAATATTTTTGACACGGCCCATACAATACGGATATAGAAATACTTAGTCGATTAAAATACTTTGAATTAACATACATCTAAAGATGATTATTCCCTCGAGTCAAGTGAAGACATACTTCAGCTTTGCTTGAACGATAACTAGATTCATATCTTTCCTTCAAGATCCTTCTCATCTTCCACCTACATCTTTAGATATAACAAAATATATGAAATTAGTATAAACACTTGTACTAAGTATGGTTTAATGTATAAAATCATGAAAACAGATATTTATTGGAATTATGCTCTTTTTCATTAAAACATCATATCATAAGTATAAGAATCATATTTAACATATTAGAAACATATAAGATATCACATAAGCATTTTATCACTTTTTAAGGCACATTCAAGTGAACTAAGTCACTTTACAGTGAACTACACCCAACTTTATAGTTAATTCATTTAACATAAAACCCTCTAACTAAAGGCTATCCTAAGACTCACTTAAGTAAGACAAAGAGATACCACCCATACACCCTCTCTAAGAACACCTAAATGATCCTGAAGACCACTTATTTTGAGAAAAATACTCTTACAACAAACCAAAACGCATAACATGAGATCCTCCTACCAAAGGTGATTCTAAGGTTCACTTGAGTGAGTTGTGAAGTGACCGCCCATACAATCCCTTCACACACACACGTAAGAGATCCTTTAGAATACCTTAGATAGAATCATCTCATTTTATAACATAACATATATATAATATGATATTCTCCTTCCAAAGGTTATCAAAAGACTTACTTAAGTAAATCAAGAATAGAACGCCCATACACCCTCTCCAAGATTACCTAAATAATCCTTAAGACTTCCTAAGTTTATATCATGTCTAATGTATAAACCAAATTTCATATCTAGAGTCATTCTTAAGACTTACCTAGGTAAGACATGAAGTGACCACTCATATGCCCCTCCACACCTTAACTAGACAACTCTTAACTACTCTAGGTAAGTACTTATTCATTTACATGCTTTCCAACTTAAGTCATTATCTTCATTAGTTTATTAAAGAGACATTCATCAAATAAGGACCTTCAAGTAATGTCTTGGAGAAGACCTAGGGACTCACTCACTAACATCTTCAAACCCTATTGCGCAATGTCTAGATAGTGTCCCATACCACCACCTAAACATCATAGAACTTCTCCAATACTAATATTATCCCATATGGTGAGAATAGGCAATAACCAAAATAGACCATGGTAGCAAAGCATGGAATCCGGAATTGTAACCTACTCCGATGGAGGGTGTTCCACTTGCCAATGGTAGAACTTGGACACATCCCATGTTGGCACAAGGTTAAGGAATATGAAGGGATCATTTGTAATCAAGTGTCATCCATAAATAGATATACTTCCCAATCCATACTCACTAAGTGATAGCCTGTGTTCTCATAGATTATTTTGATAAAGAAGTACACGATGAGGTTCCATATCTAGTTCATAACTCAATCACATTAACCTTACCAAAGAGGTCCCCAAGGGTTGCCTTACAATGGTTAAGAGGATAGCTTAATGATTTTCCTACGCATGAATTCATGTTGTTCCAACCAATTAATCCCTAAGTCCACCATTCACACACAAAGGATAACATTAGGGTTTCAACTTCAAAGATATCATAACCTTACAACTAGGTTGAAGGCTTCACATAAAAGACCCTCTTAGAAACATTCAAGGTCACATGTCATTCATACATACAAGACTAATAATCTCTAGCATCCTAAGTCAAGAAGTCATATTTTTACTATACATGCATCAAGTTAGGGACATAAATCTACCAAAACAAGACACAACATACTTCACATATAACACATCATTTTTCGAAGCACATAGGGTTAACTAAGCATACTTACTAGTAATATTACACACTTCATAATATCATTAATATAATCATCATAAGACTCACATAGTCAATTCGGAAGAATCATGCATCCAACCCTAAGACTACACATATAAGGGCATAATCATAGTCTAACATGATCACCTAACAACATCAATAGAAAAACACATACTTTCACCTTAATTACAAGTAGATAGTTATAATCATACTTCACATGAATCACTACACAACTCATCATATTATATCAAGTAATTGCCGACAAGGCCATGATCATTATAATTCATAAAGTAACGTCAACGAGGCTACATAATTCACAAGTAAAGCACATAGCACTGCCACCATAAGTGGACCATACCTATCACAACATAAATCAAGATCTAGTTTACATAATATAAAGAGAATTACGGCAGCGTACCACCACCATTCTCACTACTTCAATCCATAGCTAAATCATCCAATACACTACAAAAAAAGGCCCTTACGCATGGTCATGTTCATCAATTCAATACAAACATCATAATATACAATGAATCTAAATCACATTAATATAGATTTATCAATGTAATACAACTTATACATCAATCTAATACAATTCTAACATCCTTAAAAACTCAAGGAAAACTACGCTGAATTCATAAGCATTGTCATATCACCCATAATATAAAAATTTGAAGAATCTAGGTTTTTCATGGGTTCATGAAGATTGTAAGTTAAAATCATCTAATTAACAATAATTCAATCAATATTCAATGATTCAAAACATTTAATGCAAGAACTCATGAATATATTTCAATTTAGAAAACTTATCTTTTGAGAAGTCTTTGAAAAACACTTTGAAGATTGACTCCTTGAAGAAAAGAGATCCAATGATTAAAAACCTTACCTTAACTGATGTTAATACACGAAAATTTTTAGAATTTTGTGGTGAAATCAAACTTTAAGCTTCAATGGAGTTCTAGAGAGATCTTTAGACGTTTTAGGTGTTGATTTTAGAATAAAGAATTCATATAGGTGTTTAGGAATTACAAACCCACTTAAACTAGCTAAAATACCCTTAGGACACCTCCCAATTAATTATTTAGACGTTGGGAGAATTTACCAATTCACCCTTGCATTTTACATTAAGTTGCGAAGTTGAGAGCCTCAATATACGACTGGTCACCTACGGACCATCAGCCAGACGACGGACCGTCATGGTTGGTCCTCGTTTGTTTCAGAGTGTGGAATTTTAGGAGCTTAAGATACATAGGCTACCTCTTGACCCACGTCAACCATCGACGGGGCGTCGACCAGCCTACTGGCCATCGATTGCCACAGTCATTTGGGCTTGTCTAGACAACCTTAGGCTCTTGTGAAGGGTCCTTCCTCAAGGACCCTTAGTTGGTCCTTGGGGATGTTTTCCTAGAAATTTTAAACCCAAATATATTTTTATACTAGTTTAGGATCTCTCATATCAATTTCATAAAAAACGAACATGTGAAACACAACGAAACATTCTAAGACACACAAGGCCATTTCAAGGTAAATCTTTCGAACGTCATTCACATTCTTGGACTTTTGACCTCCAAACTTTATGAAACTTAACACACTTCCTATAAACACTGTTTTTACTCATATAAGGACATTATAATTTCATGACACACACATAAGAAAATTAAAACACACAAGGCACATATAGGTGACTTAGTCATTGAACGTCTTGGTTGTCCCTTGACGTTTGACTTCCGATCCACCTAAATCTTTAGACATTACCTCATTATCACATTATATACCATTTAATGACCTTAGGCCCTCATGAATAACATATTAGGCTCTAGTTTCACCTATGTAGTTTTAGAGGTATTACATGAATCACCTGAGGATTTTTCCAGTGCAGCCATATTCTTCTTTACCACCTTAAGAAAGCTTTTCTTCTGCTTATATTGAGACGGACCAGGTCCCCATCTTTGTCTTCTCTTTATCCAAACTCTTCTATTTCAGAAGTTCCACTTCGTGACATCTCCCACCTGATAGAATAACCAATTAGATTTTCCTTCATGGCTTCACCCTTGAATACGAGACCCTTCCCTTTTATATGCATCTCATGAGCTTGAAGTTACTCAAATAGTGCATTTAGAGTTGCCTCTTCAGAATCCCTTGTCTCATCAACAAACAAAAATTTATTTGTCCAAGATATGGGAAGAATTTAGAGTATCTTAGAGATTAGTTTGCACACCAGGACATGTTCATCAAGAAACATGAGTTAATTGGTTATGGTGGATAATCTTGTGTGCATTTCATGAACTAGTTCACCTTCTTCCATGGTGAAACTTTCAAACTAAGTAGTAATGAAATCAAACTTAGATTTCCTTGTTTCCTCAGTGCCCTCAAAAGTGGTTCTCAATAGAACCCAAATTTTTTTTGTTGATTCACACTAAGAGATCAGATCATATTCTTTCATTCCAATTCCACACATAAGCAGCTTTTTGGCTTTGCAATTTTTTGAACTAGTTGCTTGTCAGAGTCAGTGTATTGTTTTCTAGTCTAGGGGATGACTCTTGTTATCTCTCCAACCTTAACCTCCATGGTTGGTACATAAGGACCTTCCCATATCATGCACCACACAGCAATATCCTTAGTCATGAGATAGTCTCTCATTCTAATCTTCCACCAACTATAGAATTGACCATCAAGAAGAGGTGTCCTTGTGAAGGAATGACTTCTTTGCGCGCTCACTATTGTCAACATTCCTTGGATGAATCTCTCTCTTGGTGTTAACCATATAGAGAGTCAATCTCTGATACCACTTGTTGGAATGTATGCGTCTACTATCAATCAAGGACTAGGTCCCTTGACTCAGCACGATTAGTAACTAAATGTAAGCGTTTACCTGTTTCGATGGGACCAGGTCCTCAAGACAGTTTTAATGAAGAACAGTAAAATAAGTGTTGTAAGTTAAGATCGAGCAAAAAACTTTACATGGAAACCTTCTTGCTCAAGGGAAGAAAATATTGCATTTCACTGATCTTCTCACAAACAAAAGTAAAACTAGTTTTACACCAACAGACTAGCCTACTTCTCTTTATGCTAAGTAATACACCTTATCACTTTGATGAGCCAGAGTATGTACAACACTGTCCACTAAGTTATCACCCTAGATATCATAAACTACAACTAAGCGGATATCACACTGCCCATTATACTAACCCAACTAATTAATGTAGACTCGTACATTAAGACACAAAGTTATTCCTAACTATGTTCTTACAAGACTCCAACCAGGTAGAAATGTATCTAACAAAGAATGAAATAAATCCTACAAGTTAAGCTCAATACAAACATGCAAGAACAACAGCAGCTATCGAAAGCACTTCTTCTCAAGATCAGGTCCTTGATGTATGTATTCTTGGGCTTGAATTCTTCCTTAAAGATAGCCTTTCTTTTATGTTTGTTGAGTTTTCCTTTTCTAAATCTTGATTTTGTGTCTATTGTAATATAGATAATATAAATCACCAAAAACTTCTTCACACCATCATATTGGCTGAAGTCCTGTTATTAGAAAAGTTGTGAACCTACCACATTAGAGTTGGAAGCTTTTATGATAGTTGTCTTGTCACCTTTTCATATCGCAGTCTAGAAGGGACCAGGTCCCTTGAGAACTTCTTAGTAAGCTCTTGAAAAGGCTTGTTGGTTGACTTCTTGTTTGGATGATTGAATTTATTTGTTGTTTGTCATATTAATTAAATCAACCATGAAAAGTTATTGAACGTTGGACAAACAATTGCGCCCATTTTGATTGGTGTAGTATGCTTACGCCCCACCAACCTCTGACACAACAGCTTTACAATTGTTCCCAATAATGGATCTAGACGAGAAAACTTTAGACAGGACCAGGTCCCTGCATTTGCGAGACACTAAAGCATACAATCTCGTTCTCTCTTCGTATTGGTGTAGAACACTGCACTTTTCACCTATCACCTGAAATGACAGTTTAAAACTGTACCCCATTTGTATCTGGACGAGAGCACTCTAGTAGGGACCAGGTCCCCGCATTTTTTAGGATCATCAAAAAATCTAGATTACAACATATAGGATTTCTCACATATACACACACATACACGAATGAAATGAATGAAGCTAATAAAATGTACTGAATATGTTTCTATTGAAAGATTTCTCAATAGAACTCTAATGAATGAATGTGATTTTTGGGTGGACACTCACCGCGAGTAGAGGTGTAGTGTGTAGTAGAGAGCTCAATATTTCTAAGATCTTTCTAATGAATGAATGATAGGTAGGAATGAATATTATTTTCGTGAGTAGACATAGAGTACTTAGTAGCAATCCCTTAACCTATATCTAATAAATGTAATGAAAGTCTAATACTCCATGGGGGATTAATGCTTAGCACTGAGAGGATATGATAGAGGTGATTACTCTCATGTGAGTAGAGATCGGGTACGTAGAAGCAACCTCTTGAGATGGGTAATCTATGTCAGTAGAGATGTAGTATCTAGAAGCAATCTCCTTTATCCCTTGACTATGTACCTTCATAGGACTAGCTAGTGGGATCCACCTAAAGGCTAAAAGAATGACCCTACCTTAGGCAAGTGGGGATCTTTCATCCCATAGGGGTTAATACCGGGATTCCATGTTAAGATCGCATGGTATATGTCGGTTAAAGCTTTCCCCCACAAAAAATGTAATGAACCAAATCTTCCTAAAGGTCTACTACTTAAGGTAGGTGGTTGAAAAGGACACCATCTATGCATTGCACAAGTAGGCATTTCGAGGGAGTTTTGGTGTGTCTTTGTAATTTTAATGAATGATGAGTCTCTATATGATATTAATGAAGTAAGTTGACTTTATATATAGTATTGATGAAGCATGTTGGTCTTATGTCAAATGTTAATGAAGGTTATGTGAATGGTTGAAACTAATGTGCCTAGTCTAGAGTGGTTACAAAGAAGCACAAAGTGCGAGTAGTAGAATTGGATGCTACTTTCGAATGGCAGTAGTGTAACTTAGAGTTACCATAGGGGATGGTCTTAATGTAATGCTCTTAAAGTCATGAATCATTTCTTCAGTATCTGTAGTAATAAATTGTAATACTCTGAAAGTCTAAGACGTGTTCTAGAGGATAACATAAATATCTAAGGGTTGTGTCACTGTTTTAAGGTCCAAAATAGTGTGTATAAGTCATTTAGGATATTTTAGAATCCAGATGTCAAAGAACTTCCATGACGTCCGGAAACTAGTTCAATGAGGTACTAGTGTGCCTTACCCTATTTGACTAAGTTTTAGGAGTCGTAAAATGATAGATTTTGGTGGAAGGGTGCCTAACATGTATTAGAGTTTGTTTATAGTCTAAATATCAGGGAACGAATCTCCAAGGAACAACCAAGGTACCTTGAGGAGGACCTTTGCAATTTGGCATAAAACTGCCAAAACACAGTGATAACAAACGAGTGCAAACAACGGATCATGGGCCAATCGACGGGGCATCGATGGACAGTTATCCAAATTTGAGAAGCGCATATTTTTGACAATCTCTGAGCAAAAATACGAACCAACAGGACAATTGGTCCCTTGGCCTTCGTTTGACATACGGGCCTCCTGTCGAGGTCTCGTCTTTGAGCTCACTGATTTTCTGCACGTTTCTAAGTTGATTAAATTAATTAATTAGGTGTTAGTTAATTAGTTAGGGATTTAGGGATGTCTAATTATTTTGTTTAATGACCTATATAAAGTCCTTAACCTAATTAAACTAATCTAAGCCCTCATAATTCCCAAAACGAAATTACTTTTCCTTCTCTCTTCTTTCTCTCTCCCAAGTAGAAGAAGATCATAGAAGTTAAGGTCAAGAGGGTTATAGGGATTCTAAATGTCAATTTTTTCCATCAAACTTCATCAATCAACAAGGTATGGTATCCCTTTCACCTTTGGGATCTCTTTCCCCAAGATGATTTCAAAAATATGAAATTCAAGCGGGTTTTCTTACAATACGAAATTTTCTTGTGAATTTCTCTTTTTATGATTTATTTTGGATATTATGAGTAGATTAACATGAATTATGATTCAATTATACTAATTCTAGATATATTGGTCTAAATTATAGAACATGACCTTTTCCCCTTAACCCTAGGTTGTGATCTTGAATTGAATTGTATAGTATTGATTTAATTGGTTTGGTTAGTGTGTGAATTACTATCCTATGTTGTTATTATTTAACCGATGATTAGATTGTGATATATTGTAATCAAATTATACCTGTTTCTGAGTAATTAACCTAGGTTGTGAATTAGGTTATGAACTTAACCTAAGTATTCTAGGCTATGAACTAGTGGTGGATTGTTGCATAATGGTATAAATTGGCCTTGTTATTATGTTGTTTAATATTATGTGATGCTAGTTTTAGTTGATGGTAAGACCTTGATGAGGGCATTGTGAAGGATTTTGAGTAAGTCTTGTGATCTCTATTCTTTACTTCAATTATGATTTACTTGTGATTAAATGATGACGTTGTATTGAAGTATACCTTATATTATGATTGATAGGGTTAGTATGATGTTTAATTGAAATGTATTGAACCATGGATTATGAGTCATTGGATAAGATGTAAATGTTATAAGGGTGGTGATAACTTGCAAATGTGTCTTATTATGATGTGACTATGTAAATGTGCTAACCTCACTTGTATGAATTGTAATCAAAGGAAAATACTCATGTAATTCTTCTTGAGCTATGATGATGATGATGATGATGATGATGATTATATAAGGGAAGACCCTATGACCTACATTAAGCTATGGTCATTAATAAAGGCACTAAAGACATTTACAGAGGGACTCTAGCTCAGCACCGAGTGATATATAGTGAGCAGTGTCCTTTCCCACATAGGAAAGGTAGGATCACTAATGTACTATTGAGATTGGATGCTATAATGCATTTAGCATAAAGAGGATCCAATTATATCTCCTATTTCTTGAACTATGTTTCCCCAATAGAAATACTAGCTAGTGGATCCACGTAGTTGTTATGTTCATGTTTTTGTACTACCTTGGCAAGCAGTCTCCCTTCTTTTGTGCAGGGTTCCATGTCACTGGATTCCACATTATCTCATGTGGTCTATGTTGGTTAAGTCAAGATCTTCCCAAAAGATAAAATGAAGTAATGAATTAACTCTAACAAGGATGACCTATAGGATTTAACTTAGTCTAGGTAGGAGTATGGGACTCTACCTATACATTGCACTAGTTATCTTTGAAGGGAGAATTAGAAGGATTTTCTTACGTATGCATATGCTTATATAGGTAAATGATATTATTATGATCTTACATGTTGATGTCACCTTATGATGTTGAATTCACTTATGAAAATATATGTTTGGTATCTATTTCTAAAGTATGATGTTATGTACTCTTAATGATATGATATGTGGAGTTGGACATTGGTTATGGTTCTTGTTAGGTTTACTTAATTGAGTAAGGTTATGGGACTCCGCTTAATTATTGCACTAGTGGAATAATGAGGGTTCATGAGTAATAATCCTGCTTTGGTTATGATGTTATGAATTCTTATTTATGCTTGTTGATAAAATAACTTGATGATAGAGTTGTCTTGATTATGTGTTCAATCATGTGGATATATATGTTGACTTGTCTAGACATAAGGTTGTTGTTATTGTGATGAACATGCATAAGGTTTTTCAAAGGAAATTGCATGTTTTAATGAAAGGTCTCATTTTTGCATTATTTTATTATGTGTGTGTATATGGTGTAATACTTAGTACAAGCAATGTACTAACCCCATTTTCTCCCCTTTTCCCCAACATTTTAGGTTCCGGTCATTGAAGGCTTGTGACGACATTTGAAGAAGGAATTGGATTCTCACTCTCCAAGTTAAGCAGATCCTCACTACTTTGAAGACAATGCCAATTTTTAGCTTCGAATATTGATTAGTCTTAAAGACAATATGTTCATTTCTTTTCATTTGAATACTAAAGATTTTATAGCCTATATGTGGCTTTTATGATATTGATGTATAGGTATGACCAATTGCTATACACTTGTTTAGATGGTTATGAAATGAGACATTCGGTTTTAAGACTATATTATATCTTTATTATATATATATATATATATATATATATACGAAGGGTCTATGTATACTGATATGACTATATTATGTGTATGCGAGAGGTCTATGTAAACCTCATGATAGATAGAAGAAAAGTTTTTAAATTTCCGCATTTTGACCTATGAATGTAATGATGTAAGCTAAGAGGTTAGTCTTAGTCCTTGAAGAGGACGACGAGGCTGGTTACGTCTATGGGTGCTCCCCGAATGTGACATAAATATTGATTTTTTGAGTTGTGATGGAAACAAAATGTCCTTATCTTTGGTAGACTTAAGAAACACTTATGTTTTTATTGAAGGTTGTATGGGAGGTCTCATTATGTCTTGCCTAGGTGGGTCTTGGGATAAGTTTGGATAGAAGGTCTAAATGGTTAATGGGTTACTTAATAGATATGGTTATATGTTCAAAATTACGGGAGTATTGCTTTGTATAATGAAGATTGACTTGTATGATGTTTTTTACACTTTGTTCATAAAGTTTTATCAAAATAGCATGAAAAGCATGTTTCAACTAAACTATCCTCTTTAAAGCATGTTTTTTCATGATTGTCATACTTAGTGTTTAATTGTACTAAACTTCATATTATTCTCCATTTCTACAAGTTTAGGTAAAGGAATGTTAGGATCTTAGACTTGGATCTTGGGAGTTAGATTGTTATCTTAAGACTCTTTGTATGTCCTCATATATTCGAGGACGTGGATGTTATTTCTTGTTTTCTTTCATTAAAGATAGTATAAAGACTAGTAAGTTTCTTTCAATGTAAGGGTTGTGACCCTATGATAATGAGATATGCCTAAGATAGCTTGTGATGCGACTTAGTTCTTCGACATTTTATAAACGAATTTCCTTATTTATTTTTTTGGGAAAAGTTTTAATTTACGCACTACATTTCGAACCTATGTGATGAATGAATGCCAAGAGGCTTGTATAAGACCTACGAGAGGTCGAGTATGATGTGTCGCAACTTGGGCGTGCTATAGGGTCGTGAAAAATCTTGTATCAGAGCATAAGCTTATGGAAAAAGTCTTAGGGTCCAAAGTCTCATAAGACATGTCTAGTAGAGTCTTGTTCATTGGTGTAAGTCATGACACATGTATGAGCGAGAGGCTATAGGATGATAGAAGTTACACTTCCTGTATATTTTTGAAGTCGTTCTTTAAAGTGTTTGTCTATGAGTTATTAATTTTACGCTTGTGATCTAGGAACATGAATTCAAGAGGGGCTAATTCAAGGAGGGCTCAAGAAGAGAATGTGCATGAGGAGGTTTCCCCTTAAGTGCCCCAAGGTCAACAAGCTCCCAATGAGGAAGGGGCCATGACTAATTTGAAGATAAGGGATGCTTTCCAAACTTTCACTAACTCATGACTACTCAAGCTCAATTCTTCACTACAGAAGCTGAAGCCATGAAGGCCCAAGCTAATCAAGGAGTTAGACCCTAAGTGAACCCAAATGCAAGTACTCATGCTTCGAGAATCTAAGATTTCATTAGCATTAATCCTCCTACTTTTAATGGAACTAAGGTGGATGAGGATCTAAAACGCTTCATTGATGAGGTTTTTCACGTGGTGGATGCTCTAAGGGTAACTTCTAGTGAAAAAGAGGAGCTATCCGACTACCAACTAAAATATCTGGGACAAGTGTGGTTTGAGCGATGGAGGGATGAGAGACATGTGAGGGAAGGCCCAACAGATTGGGGAGTGTTTAAGAAGGCCTTTCTTGATAGGTTTTTTCCCTTAGAGTTGATGGAGAAAAGTTATTGGAATTAATGAACCTCATTCACGAGGGAATGAGTGTGAAGGAATACTCTCGCATTTTACCCAACTCTCTAAATATGCACCAACCTTTGTATCCATCTCTAGGGCAAGAATGAATAAGTTTGTGATGGGGGTTTCTAGTTTGTTTGAAGAAGTGTGTCGTACAGCAATGGTCCATCATGATATGGATATCTGTAGACTCATGGTTTATTCCCAACAAATTGAGGAGACCAAGCTTAGGAAGATGATTAGAGATGGTAAGAGGGCTAGGACGGATGAACCAAGTCAACCTGCGTCTAAGAAGATGTTTTTACAATAAAGATTCCCCCATGGAGAGCAAGGATAGTGTGTCCAACCCAAATTCTGAAGGAGGTAGTGGAGGTGTCTCTACTTTCGAGTGGTCTATATGTACTACATGTGAAAACCAACATTTGGTAAGTTTCTTGCCAAAACGGGTGGCTATTTTTGGAGTGGAAAGAAGGGTCATAAGATGAGACATTTCCCAACTCTTGCAACAAAAGGGAAGGAGACCAACCAAGATCCTCATGATGGTCTGAATCCTAACACTCAAAAGAAGACCTGTTTCTATGTGCTAGAAGCTAATAAAGGAGCTAATCCGGAATAAAGGCCCAATGATTCATAGTTTTTTATGTTTGTTTTGATTTGTTCTTATATGTATTTACCCTAAGTGAGGGAGAAAGAATTGAGTAGTAAGGTGGTTGATATCCTTATTTTTTCCTTCTATTCTTATTCAAGCTTGAAACCAAAATTCTTAGTGGTTTTGTTATGCTTTGGAATCTTTCTTAAGATAAAGAGTTGAATGTATATTTATGTTAAGAGTAACATTTTTATAATATATTGTATGGTCTTTATGATATTATATTATCACACGGGAAGATTAGTAGTTAATCTATTTTTCTCATGTCAAGGTGAATCTAACAAGATTTGCTTAGTAGCCTCAAGAGTTGATATGTTGATTATGCCTATGTGTGATTTAAAAGGTATTGCATGTTGATCCTTAGAATGAAATGATGAGAATGTCTCACATTGGAGAAGGTAGTTCCTCCATAATGCAATGAAAATGATGAAATATGTGCACTGTGAATTGTTGAAATAGTTCCAAATTGTTTGTGTTGCTTAGAGTGTATAATGATGTGAACTTGGTGTTCCTTGTAAGTTTGGTGCATTAATTATGAAGTTCTAAATATGATGATTTGTGTTGTGACCTGTTAGATAAATCAACTGTCTCAAAAGATAATTTAGAGCGTTTTTAAAGATAAAACATTTAGTTTGACCAAACTGGCAACTCAAGTCTTAATACATAATAAATAACAATGTAAAGATAATTGACTGCTAATTATCTATCTATCTATGAAGCCTTTATTCAATATAATGGATGTCGGGACAGGCCAATGACATCCTAATGAACTGACTCATACTGAAAGGAATGAGAAAAACGGATCCTTCGGAAGCAAAGGAATCTCATCACAACACTTTAAGTGCTCAATTGGATCAACAATGTGCTGAATGTTTATGTTGGTTACCTAGATGCAGGTGAACTGGCATCAGTACAATGAATGTACGAGTATGTGAGTTTGAATGCTAAACATAACATAAGCTTGAAAATATTATCAAAGAAACACATACATTGGCACTTCTCGACTAATGAATAAATTAACTCAATATAAAGCAATTGAACACATGAAATATATGAAAAACTTTATAGAAATAGTAAAAGCAACTTAGATTGTTAAAGAAAATTAAGTAACCGACTCAAACTTACTCATATAACAAAGTAATATAGTTTCTTTTGAAGTTTGTCTAATCGACAACCACCACTAAGATTTTAACTGGTGATACTGTCTTTCCCACGCTGCGAGAACTTTCCTATACTTTGTCGTCATATAGAACGCTTACCTTAATGGATCCACTTGATTTTGCTAAAAGCATCCTAAGGAGTAATCGAAGTATGAATCTTTACTACCTGTGGTGGATACATGGTTGATGGAGACAAATTATCTTAACTCAAACTCATCCCCATATCATTGCTCAATACTTCTCCAGTTATACTTTAGCTCATTACTTTTCTTTAAAACAAACTTTCTTTGGTTTAAGATAATTACAAAACACTTAGCTTAAATTCTCTCTTGGAAATCTCAGTTCCTCTTTATTGAAAAACTAGCTCAGTCTCTTTTGGAAATCAAAGTTCTCTTTTTAATGAAAAACTAGCACAGAGGCTCTTTTTAAATCTCAGTTTCATTTCTTGTTGAAATGTAAAAACATTTATTATTTGAATACATAGTCCCGACATACTCTTTTGAAGAAATAGCTTCATGCTTTACTCTTGAGTCAACTCAAAACTTAAGTCATAAAATAAGGTTGAAACATTTCAAAAGACTTTTGAAAACTTTATAAACTTCTCTTGACTTGACTCTTAAATTCTCTTGACTTGAATCTTAACTTCTCTTAACTTAACTCTTAATTTTCCTTGAATTGAATTATAGATTCAAGGATTATGATTTGTTATAGAAAAGATTTGATGATATTAAGGATTGATTTTAGATAGTTAACCATGAGAAACGCTCTAGAAATCATTATCTTGAAACAAGTCCGCGATGCAGAGACGCTTTTCAATAATTGATCGCGAAATTTAATTTTGAAAGAGAGGAGCCCGCATCTTCTGTGCTACACGCAGAAAATATTCACCCTAAAGGAACAGGTCCGCGACGTGAACCTTCTATTATTCCTTGACCGACTTTTTCCTTCATCGTTTTACAGCCCCAATTCACCTAAACTCGACTATTCTTCTCACTTTCCCTTAGATTCTGGTACCCAGCATATGTACCCATGAACCAAACTAAAAAAAACTCTAAAACTGATGTAAAGATATTAGAAACTCCTCAATTCAGCCAAATTCAAGAACGAAAAAAAAATTCAAGAACACCATTCAAGATTCATTAACTTTCAAATTTTGAGAATGAACTTTGCTGAAATAAACATGCTTGGCCCGTGGGTGAACAAACCCAACGCTAGGAAAGACTCACATACCTATTTAATAATCCACCCTTGTCGAAATCAACATGCTACACCTCTAAGAACGACAATATTTGCTCATTATCCTCTTGCATTCTTTCTCCAAAAACCCTAGCGTAAATCTCCAATTGCCTAAACAAAACCAATTTAGTTTTGACCTTTAATTAATTCAATAAAGACGAATTATTATATTAAGACATGGAAAAGACCATAATTCCCTCTAAAAATTCTGATTGAACATTTTCTTATTTGAACAACCCAATTTCAAATGGTCATATCTCACTAATACGAACTCGAAATAACACAAGTTTTGCGGCGTTGGAAAAATTATTACAAGAGTTTTCCAACCATATCTGAAAGTGCACATAACTCATCCTGAGCTAGGAGTTATGATCATTTAAAGTTGACCAAACTCAACTTTAACACACTTAACAAATTTCGAGATTTTTATTACTTCCAAAAATTGTCTCTTTTTAGTTGTGGGATGTTACACTTGTATCTGTATTAACACATTGATGATCAATCAACTGATGTTGGTCACAACTCATCAGAAAATTGTTTGGCTTTACAACACTCCATTGTGCAAACAAATTACCTCCACCATGTTTATCAACATTCACATCTTGATGATTCTTAAATTGATGTTGATCTTGACTCATCAAGGAATCAGTTGGTTGTACAAGACTCTGTTTGCGAACAACTTATCTCCACCATTTGTATTACCGTTCACACCTTCACAAAGTTGGGATAAGGATGTATAAATACCACCACTCATATAATTCACTTGTGAAAATATACCAGGTATGTTATGTTATTTTTGTTGATTACTTGTAAATTGTTGTTGAGGAAGATGACCCTCCATATATTACAAATTAGGATTTATAAAGAAAAAATACTTGAGAAAAAAATGGTTTTGTATGAAACTGGTGAAGGAAATTAACAGTTGGTGAAAATATGAATATAAAGTATGAAATTTTATGGAAAAGTAATATATCTATGTTCTTAGATACATATATACACTCATGGGAGGATGTATCCCTTTGTACTTTGTTTCAAGATTTGAAAAGGATAAATGAAAGACTAGCATGTTGTAAATTATTTTCCGTATTTGTCTGATTTTATGGATATTAGTTTTACCAAATACAAAGTTAATCAATAAGAATGATTTCAAAACATTATAACTAATAAATTATACGGACAAGGGCCAAAAATACCCTTAAAGTATTGAAAATGGTACAAAATTACCCTTCATCCACCTATTGGCTCCAAAATGCCCTTTTTATCCACCTATTGGCTCCAAAATACCCTTGTCATCCACCTTTGGGTTCAAAATTGACCATTTTTTAATTGTATTAAAATAAAAATCTTTAAATATTTTTTAAAATACTGGGCGTTCAACTATTTATTATAATTTTAATTTATTATTATAATTTATAAACCAATCCACTACCCACTCATTACTAACTAAATGTCACTCAATTAATAATTCAATTATATTATCAAAATCGTCATAAACACTACTAAAACACGATGAAGTTATAGATTACTCAAAATGACATTCAAAATTGTTCGAGTCCGAATCGAAGCCCCAATTAAATTTAGGTTGAGCCGCTTATTTAGGAGGACAATTTCTTTCAAAATTGAATTAGAAATTTATGATTAAAGGTAAAGAAATAATACATCCCAAATTAATTGATGCACTTTTTTAAATATAATTTTATAAATATTTATGAATTATTTTAAAACCTTTAATATATTATTATGAAAAAAAGTTACCTATGAAGTAACATCACATAATTGAGACGTAACAATAATTAAGACGAACATAGTCAGACTTTTAAGTTTATCGGTGATTTTTATGTAGCCACATGAATATATGATAATTTACTTCTATATTTTTTAAAAACACTCAATTGGCAGTATCTTGAATTAATAATGTGACGGGTTCATTAATTTAGAGGGATTTAATTAGTAATGGGTGGTTATTGGATTGATTAATAAATTACACTAATAAGTTAAATTATAATAAATAGTTGAGCGCCACGTATTTTAAAAAATATTTAAATAGTTTAAATATAAAATAGTTAAATAAGTGGTCAATTTTGAACCTAAAGGTGGATGACAAGGGTATTTTGGACCTAATAGGTGGGTGGGAAGGGCATTTTGGAGCCAATAGGTGGATGAAGGGTAATTTCGTACAATTTTCAATATTTTGAGGGTATTTTAGGCCTTTTTCCGTAAATTATATGCATTGACCGGATTCTTATTTAATCTTTCACTATCATAAACATAAAAGTTATGATATTGAAATTATTTTTGTTCCATATCAATAATGAAAGATGACAAATCTTTTCACTATCATTTATTATTTTCCTTTAAGGGATTAGTCTTCTCTAATCAGATATCTCAAAGTGAAGATATACTTATTATCTTTCTTTATGAGGCAGTGTTTCTCTCGAATGGACCCTGCACAACATAAATTCAAATTATTCATGTTTATTTTTGTACTTCCTAATTGAGATTTATATTTTTTATTATTATGTCATGTTGATGAAAGTTATGTGAACAGGGTGAGTCAGTGCTGAGTCAATGGCCACTTGTTCATTACCCTTGAATTTTCACAAAATTATTAATTATACCTTTAAATTATGAAAATGTTATGTTATCCCTTTAAATATAAGTTTTATGTATTATTTACACTTTTAAACTATATAAGTGTGCTATTACACACTAAACTTAATTATTACATATCATTTAAATCCTTAAATTATTTTTGTCTAATGTAGTTTTTGCTCCAGTTTTACATACCAAATAAATTAAAGGAACTTGTGCAAAGAATCAATAGCTTTACAAGGACATGAAAATTCTGTATATAAAAAAACATGTGTGAATTAACAAGAATAATTTTAAAATATAAAAATGATTTATTTAGTTTCATAAATACAAAAAAAAGTACTTAACTGGTTAAACACAACAAACACTACAATTTTGACAATTATTTCAAGAGGGTAGTAGGACCCTCAAATAGTTTAGGGTATTACTAATATAGAAAAATTAAGCTTAAAAATAATAGGACTGACAATATTTATATATTTACTAATTGTAAAATTGGAGAACCAACTTAATTTGGGACTATTTTGACAAAATATTACATATTTCCTAAAAAATAATTTTGTTTAAAGGGTTTAGAATGTGGATTAAAGGAACTAGCTAAGAAGCCCAAATTGTTGTGTGTGTTCTAACCAGGTATGAGGGCATTTTAAAACTTCTTGTTTTGATCATGAAAAATACATACAAACATGAGGAAGTAGGATACTTGGCGGTAATAAACTTGATTTGATTTTAACTCACTGGTGGCTTAAATTCAAAGTTAGAGGAGTATAAAGGTTTTGCATTCGAATATAAAGATATAACAAACTTAAATTTACTGAAAACAATCTTAGTTCATTGAATATAAAGCAATAACAAACTTAAATTTACTCATTTAAAGTAATATAATTTTAGTGGGAGATTTTCTAATCGACAACCATCACTATTAGCCTAAGTGATGGTACAACGTTTTACTTCACGCTGCCGAGGATCATCCTATACCTTGCATTAGTATAGGACCTTTTTAACTTTATGGATCTACTAGTTTAACTTATATAATCATCTAAAAAGTATGATCCTTTAATGCCCATGATAGCTACATGGTTTATGAAGACTTGAGTTATTATGAACTCGCATCCCCATACCGTTCTCAATAATACTTCCAATAATATAACTAGCTCATGTTTTTTAAAAGAACTTCTTTCTCTGGGTCGAGATAATTGCTCAACACTTATCTTTATAAGCACTCTTAAAATCGATGTTCCCTTTTCTTGCTAAATTCTCTTTTAGGAAATCTTAGTTTCCTCTTATCTTAAATGTGAAAACAACATTTTTAACTCTTAGGGAATACTTAGTTCCTTTATATCTTTTGAGAAATGAACTGAAATTTTTACTATTTACTTAACTTGAAACTTGAGTCTTAAAACAACTCTTTAGTTCCCTATAACTTTTTGAGAAATGAACTCAACTTTTTTCTTGTTACTTAAATTGAAACTTAAACCTTAAAACAAAGTTAAAATATTTCTTAAAGACCCTACAAAACTTTTAAGAACATTGATTTGACTTGCTTCTTAACTTCTAGACATGACTCTTAACTTCTTTGACTTTGATCTTACCTTTTCTTTATTTGGATTATGGATTCAAGATTCATGATCTCATGTTTATGCATGATTTCATCATGTTCAGATGTATTTTAGAGTGTTGGAATCAACTAAAAAACATGGGTACATCACTTAGAAACTAGTATGAAAAGGTGGGGAATGAATGGGGTCAATTGGCGTCCTTGGCGCTCTAAGAGGTGTGGGGTGGATGGTGCGATGCCCCAAGTCCCTACGGATAGAGATTTTCCTTTGGGTCTACGGGAGGCGCGACTCCCAACCCTTCTACCTAGGTGTTCTCGACTTTTCTCCTTTGTTTTTCATCTCTAAACCCTCTAGACATCCATGGTTCTTTCACGAAACACTTAGGATCATTAGCACCCTCAATAACCAATAGATTTAACTCGAAATACAACCTAGAAGCACGAGTCAGAAAAACACTAAGCATTGAATAACTCAACCAACAAGAATTCGACAATGTTCTTCAAGAACTTCACAAATTAACATGTAAACAACTCACCAATCACATAATTGAGAGAAGTATGGTGTGTGGTTGAACTGACCTAACACTAAATGATCTCACATACTTTTATAGGGATCACCCTCGATGAATTCCACTCGCAAAGCTTGGCGTTCTTGGCGAATTCTTGACTTCTCTCTATCTTCCTCTTCTTTTCTCTCTTCTCCAAGCCCTAAGCGTAATTCTTATTTTTCCTAACTGCAATAAATTTAGCTTTACCCCTAATAAATCTCTTAAAATGAATTAATTAAATTAAGGTAAAGACAACTTTGCCCTTCTCAAAATTTGATTGGATTTTCCTTAATCCAACATCTCAACTTCCGAAAGGCATAACTCGCTCATACAATATCAAAGTTGTGCAAACTCGGTGGTATTGGAAAGATCTTTCAACGGGTTTTCCAATCATATCGAAAAATACCTCTAACTCATTCTGAGGTAGAATTTATAGTCGTTTGAAAATGACCAAAACACACTTTCCTAACTTAAATAAATTTCCAGATTTTTCGTTTTCTTTCCAAAAATAAATATTTTCAGATTTTAAACTCTTTTCTAGTCGTTTCTAGTTGCGAGATGTTGCATCAACATTAAACAATTATTTCTCTTAGCATATAATGAATTAGGTGACCCATTACCTATTAAATGTTCTATGTTTCCTCTTTAGAACAAAGCCAAGTTTTTCTCATTTCAAGTTAGTAGTAAAAAATTATGACCAGTATATCAGGGACTACCACAACAGAGTTTTTGAGTTAGTGACTTACAAATCACTTCTACGGGTCATAGAACATTCAGCGGCCCATATTGTTCACTTGTGAAAAAAGTAATAAGAGACAAATTTTGGATTTATTTCTTACTGACCCATCTACAAGTCATAAACTTCTACTGGTCGTAGTTTGGACTTGTAGAATAAACATTTGAAACCTAAAATTTCAATATGAATTCAACGGATGAGATCCACTGTCCATATATCAAGCCACGAACTGTAGATGGCTGTATGAATGTTTTTTGACAACTTTTAAGAGAGGTGTTTCAGAGTATTCCCACCCCTTATAAACCTAAACCCTAAATCTTTTACACGTGAATAAGGTTCTAAAATATGTAAATGAACCCTTTTACTCTTATTAATGCTTTCAAGCCTTAGAGCAAAGATCCAAGATGATAAATCTAGGGTTTTCAAGTGTTCGTAAATTTTCGTCAAACACTTTATTTATCACGCCCCGAAGCTACCCCTAGGACGCGGACACGGATCATAGGATCACGAGTGACACCAAACTAAACTTTATGACATATCATAAGCATACTAAATTTAACTGAAGTAAAGAATCATTATGAGGAAGCTAATCATAAGATAATCTCAAATAATAGAGAATACCCCATACTAAATCTGAATAAAGGAAAAAAGAGACTTTAGTGACAATTGAAAAGTCAAACTCAAGTAATAAAGCTGAAACTAACTATGTCTGAAAATAACCTCTATCTGTTTAGAAGTGTTCTGACATGCCCCATCTAAAATCTAGCAAAAGTTAAATAAAAGCTAAAAGCAAAGGAAGATAATCATGTCACTCTTCCTAGAAGAATGAGGGCTCACCAGTGATGTTATTGAACTCAAGATCGGGAACTTATTTATGTGTGATCTGAAAGTTGAGAATCTTAACCTACATCAGAAGAAGATATCGCACAGAGTATGTGTCAGTACTTGAGTAGTACTAATCATGCAAGACAGAATAAAGTTGAAGTAAGTGAATCAAAGCATATATATGAGAAATGATAAAACATAAGCATGATAACATACTGAGGATACAGAACATGAACTAATGGAATGCAATGACCAAGTTTAGAACATGTTGTGACTGAAATCTAACTGTAACTGGTAACATGGTCAATGCAATAAAATCTGGTTGAACTGTGGGAGAAAGTAATAAGCAACATAAAATCACATGAGCTAAATGTGGAGGCTGATGTATACGTCCATTCGAGAGGAATCAATATACCCTGCCATAGGTATAGAGGCATGACAATTGTGATCACTAAATATAGTGCCCATATAAAGATTTTATCTACGGTGCACGTAGTTCTGGGACTATGAGGGTGACTGACCCTAGTCCACTCGATATTAAGCTAATCCAATTGATTATGTAACTATTAATTTATGACTAACTTAATGTAATATTGGATTGCTCAAAATACTTACATACAAACTAAGAATGCAACACAAATATAATGATAAATAAACATATAAAAACTGAGGCATGTATGTATATATATCTAAAATAATTGACCTACTATGTGTAATTCATGAAGTGAAAGAACTACATAGCTAGGGTTCTAAATCTATGAAAGAACTTACAGAAAACGATACGAAATTCATGATAATATGATTTTGATCATTCTGACTGCTAACCCCACAATTTCTAACATTCAAGAAACCCTTGGTCTAAATAATATTAAGGGAATCAAGAATTTGACTAAAAAATAGGGACCTAGTGTGTTAAATATACTCATTAGTAAAATCCCACATGCCTGGTGAAAAATTCCATACAGATATCACGCCCTTTTTGTCCTCAAAATTTAATTTTTTAAATATTTTGAAAGAAAAAGAGTTTTTCCACCTAATATCACATTTTGAAAAGGAATTATTTTATTATTCAGAGTCACCACTTGGAATTAAATTTTGGTGTTCTAATTCACCTTATTTAGATCCCTAATCAAAAGAAACGTTGACTCTATTTTTATTGGTCTGCAAACTAGAAATTCGGGTAAGGAATTTTGTTGACCGAGGCGAAGGTATTAGACACCCCTCGAGTCCTGTGGTTCTAGCACGATCTCTTTATTGACTTTAGTATGATATGACTTAATTTTTGGATATTATATTATTTAACTTAATAATACAAATACTATTTACTTTAATTCTCTCATTTATTTTAAACATCTTTTAAAATGTCTTATTTATTTTAATATATATCCATTAATTAAAAATATGTATATGCACATAAACTTATCAAACTAAATAAAGTACAGTCAAAAAATGAACATTTAAAAATTTGAATTTTTGAAAGTCCGTAAGTTTTTTTTTCTATTTGCATATATTTACATTATTATTTTGTATATTACTATAGATAGAATATACAGATGTATATAACTGCTAGGAATAAGAATTCACCTAGAAATGAGATTTTTAGAGTTTAGATAATTTTAACATTGTCTTTAATTTTTAGTTTAATTTAAAATAGGAGATAAATTTTCATTAGATTTATAATAAGTTATAGCAAAAAATCCTAAAGAGGTTAGGACTATTTTTTAGGGAGATTATTTTTTATTTTAATTTTTTTTCTCTTTCTTATTTTTTTCTACACGTCTTTTTTCTTGTATATTTTTTATTTTTTATTTATTTTTTACGCATATATATATATATATATATATATATATATATATATATATATATATATATATATATATATATATATATATATATATATATTTGTTGTTTTAACATTTTTTTATTACTTTTTTTTGTTACAGTTTGGTGTTTCTTTTTTTTTCTATACATGTTGTTGTTGTCCTTTTTTTTTTCCCTTTTCTTATGTTTTATATTATTATTTTTTTAATCATTCTTCCTCATTATTTCTTAATTTATTTATTTTTATTTTATTTTAGTTTTTCAACTATAACTCTAAATAATATCCATATAACCTCTTAATGAAAAACTTTAATAATTCGAATTAAATGCTTATTCTAAAGAAATTTTTTTTAATCGAAATAATATATTTAAAACATTAAAACATATTACACATAATTTATTTATTTTTCTTAGTCACTAATCAATTAAGGTTAGCTTAAATCCGAATCTACAAGTACAAAATCTCTGAAGTGAAGAGTAGACTGAAAGAAATACTAATCTATTCAAGCTTAACAATTCAATATCATGACACTAATTTCAATATAAATTGCAAATTCCATCTAAAGCGCATAATAATAATATAATGATAATAAACATAATCCATGCAATTTGAAGAACATCATATTATTGAAATCATATTTTCATACAAGCATTCAATTTAAATCATGCGAGAATTGAGTTACCTCGATGTGAATATTGATACCACAAAATAACTGTTACGATCTACTAATTTCTAAAGTCAATAATCAATATTAACTTTCAGGAGCCACGACTCTGAAACCTCAAACGAAACTCGAACTAACTTAATTCTCAAAAAAAAATTATTTTTCATTATCTTTTCTCTCTTGCTTTTTTTCTCTGTGTATTTGAATCTGTGTATTTTTTTATCTCCGTCTCTTTTTGAGTTATAGTGTATTTCTGTCTATGTTTTTCCTATTGAGCGTGTATTTTTTTATAATCATTTGGATGAGAGTTTGGTGTAAATTTAAATGAACGTGAGAGAGTGAAGAGTTTAGTTTGAAATCTAGTTAAGAATTTTAGGGTTTAGATAAGGGAATAAATTAAACAAAAGTAATATGATATTAACAAATCAAATAATAAAAATAAAAATAAAATAAATAAAACAAACAAAAAAAAAAGAAAGAAAAAGAGAAAAGAAGAAGAAAACAAAACGTGTAAAAAGAAAAAACATCGTCCAACAGAGAGAAATTTTTTTATAAAATAAATAGATAGAATAAAAAATTAAAATAAGTTTGATGGAAGGAGGATTTTTTAGGAAATAAATTAAGGAAGTTGGAGATAATTAGGATAAAGATAGACAATTTGAAATTTTCAAGACTTCTTCTTTACTTTTCTTTTTTCATACTTTTTCGTAATATATTCTATTATTATTATTTTTAAACTAGATAAAAGTTGAATAATTTAAACAATTACATTAAATTCACAACTTTTTTTAATTATTTTTTATGATTAAACATTAAATATTAAAGAACTTATCATTTGTAGTAATTTACAATTTGTATCATCACAAGGCTCATATTTATGAATCTTAATGATTTTATCTCATATTTATACGTTACTTTAGTTAAATTATATTTCAGCCTTTCACTTCAGTTATTATTTCACTCAACCGTAACACATAGTCATACATTCAATACACTAATGTCATTCAATCTGCATCATTATGTGATGCATATGTAAGTGTTCAGGATCATCAACATGCATTTCATTGAGATCACCAACTTGTCTATAAACTTTTGATGATGCCTCCTAGCTTTCAGAGGACTCTAGTCTTTAGTTAACTTTTGGTAGTTCTTGTCGGTGCTTATCTTAAAATTATATATATATATTTCAAATAGTTGAGACTCAACATTTAACTTAAAGTTTTTCTTTAGTGTTTTAAACTTATCAATATTGAATAGGTCATCCTCTAAGAAGACAGTCAGGCTAAGGTTATTTTGCTTGGGAGCTATTAATAATTTTCGAGGTCTGGTCACCTCCAAGGTCTGAGGTGTGATAATTTGATTACTTTAGCTTATTAAGAGAAGATATTTTTTGTAAAAGAAAATTATACTTAACATTGACTATTTGTTTTCAGAAAGCACTCACAAGTCCGTTAAAACTGTGTATTACTTAATACGGATACTATAGTAAAATATTCACATTATTTATGTTCTCTTAAAAAGAGTGCAACCTTTATTAGGGATAATTAAAAGCTTTGGAGGAGGTATATAGTTAAATTAATTTTTTATGTTTAAATTAGGATTTCATGGTCATAAGTTAAAAAGATTCGTGATTTAATAAACACCAAAAAATTCTTCTTGAAATGAAAATCATTACTTGAAAAAGATGACAAAACACTGCATGAATTTTGAGTGCCTCGCTAACTATTCTTACACTCACATTAATAGCATTCTCTTGACAAATCAAATCACTGAATCAAAGTATAACTATTACTAATAGTAAGACAAGAAATATGTAAAGTAGTAAGGTCACATGAAATGTATGAGTATGACCACACATTCACATGGATAGTAAGTGTATTATTCATGCGTATCTATTATAAAAGCCTCAAACTTTAAGAAAACACTCAATCCTCACAAATCATGAAAACTTCTTCTCCCAAATATTTACAGGAGGATAATCTAAGTGAAGAATGTAAGAAATTGCTCTCCATCTTGCCAAAAGATAAAGGATGGGTTGGATCATATATCTACAATTATCAAGGTTTTTGGACACCACCAAGATTTCTTCAAGGTGTGATTGCATTTCAACAACAATTTCAAGCCGAAGATAGTGATATCATTCTTGTTACAACTCCAAAATCAGGAACTACTTGGTTAAAATCACTTTTATTTGCTCTGGTAAATCGAGTGAAACATCCTATTTTTGAACCTAATCACCATTTACTTGTAACCCTCATGTTCTTGTTCCATTTTTGGAGCATGAACTCTATATTTATGGTCGAGTCCCTGATTTTTCAACCTTCACTTCACCTAAACTCTTGGCAACTCATGTGCCCTTTGCTTCATTGCCAAAATCAGTCCAGGATTCAAAAACAAAACTTGTCTACTTATGTAGAGATCCTAGGGACACTTTTATTTCTATGTGGCATTTCACAAACAATTTGTTACTTCATCACAACGATATAAATTCTATTGAAGAAATGTTTGATATTTTCTGTGAGGGGGTGAGCCTTTATGGTCCATTTTGGAATCACGTGTTAGATTATTGGAAAAAAAATCATAGAAAAGCCTACCAAAATACTTTTTTTAATGAATGAAGAAATTAAAAAGAAACCAAATGTTCAGCTTAAACGCTTGGCTGAATTCTTGGAATGTCCAATTTCCACAGAGGAAGAAAATTGTGGAGTGGTGGATGAGATATTAAAAATGTGTAGTTTTGAGAATTTGAGAAATTTGGAAGTGAATACAAATGGCCAGTTTTCAACTGGAGAGGCATATAATTTGTTCTTTCGTAAAGGAGAAATTGTAGATTGGAAGAATTATTTTACTACAAAGATGAGTGATAAACTCAATCATACCATAGAACAAAAGTTTCAAGGATCTGGATTAAAGTTTTCATATGTTTGATTAGGTATTAATATGCTATAATGTCAATGGAATGTAATTATTTATTTTAAAAATCATGTTGCAGTATTTGTGTCTGAGAGTAATATAACAGAACAAACAACAAAAGTTCTATTGTCGTAATATTATTTTGACTAATTATTACTCAAATTGATTGCAAATTTAGTATTAAATTATATTCTTTATTTTATTTTGGAAAAGTGCATAGTACCCCTCAACCTATACCCAAAATTTCAGAGACACACTTATACAATACTAAGATCCTATTACCCCAGCCCCAACATATTTTATAAATAATTTTCTACCCCTTTTTGACCTACGTGGTACTAGCTTAAAAAAAATATCAACACGCGTTGGACCCACAAGATAGTACCATCTAGGCCGAAAAAGGGTAGAAAATTATTTATAAAATAAGTTCAGGAGGGTAATATGACATTAGTATAGTATAAGGTGTCTATGAGATTTCGAGCATAATTTGGGGGATACTTGTGCATTTTCCCTTTTATTTTTCACCAGAAGTCATGTTTTTTCTAGTACTACAGGGCTGTCAATGAAGTTGGAGGCATTTGTTTTTTATTTGAGATTATTTAACTCCAAATGCAAAATAAAAAATTTAGGGCTCAAACATTGAATAATTGATCAAAATGATTTAGAGAGAAATACTAATGGAAGAGTGATTTTTTTATGACAAAAGAAGTATGACTTAATCACATAATTTTTAATAATTGAATGACTATTTGAGTAATAAAATCATTTTAAGTTTTCATATGTGTGACGATCATTATAATTTATGATAGTGAATAATGACAATAATAAGAAAATAATGACAATTATCATCTCTCATTTTCTTTTATCTTGGATGACAAAATGTGTTTCTTTGTTTCTAAAGTTTTCTTAAGTTTCATTTTCACGTCTATTGGACAACTAATTATAACTATTATATTACTCTCGTTGTTCCAGATCATAATGTGATATTATTTGATTAAGTATAGAATTTTTAAAAAAGAAATAGAAAATCCTAAAACAAATTATAAATCTATATAAAATTACATATATATCATCGCTTTTAAGGATAAATCGAAAAGTTTAAAATTGAACTTATTCTTTCCGAATTAAAAGCATCATTTAATTTATTTAGATATACCAATACATGTATGCCAATCGTGTGGGCTGTCCAGTATAAATGGACTCATAAGTCCATATTTTGGGGTCATCTTAATTTTTATCCTCAAATATGATGAGTTTTAGTTTTTATCCATCAATATTTTATGTAAAAGATATATGATCAACTATATCTTTGAAACCAAATAACAACAACAAAAAAAATGTTCAGTATAAGTTTATATTTTTGTATCATAATCTACCACAAGTTACGCCTGAAAAAACATAACAAGTTGTGTTGTAGTGCATAAGTTTATTCCTAATGCACTTATGCCATGCGAGATAAACATTCAAATTCAGAATCCACAAGTTATGTCGTAAGACACATATAACTTAATCT
Organism: Solanum peruvianum; assembly: GCA_027705065.1. NCBI lineage: Eukaryota > Viridiplantae > Streptophyta > Magnoliopsida > Solanales > Solanaceae > Solanum > Solanum peruvianum. Next base: position 36,771,581 of record JAKWJD010001759.1, on the reverse strand, counting down.
CAATCGAACTTATGTTGCATGAAACACAACTTATTCTCTATGAAACTTATGTCAAGTGAGCCAAAAGTTCTATTAGCTTTTTTCGAGTAAATTATGACATAGAAATACTACAAAATTTATATGGGATATATTAATTTCTGACTCCGCCACTATACTTGATTAGTTGTTAATACCAATTTCTCGAATGTAAATGATTTTCAACCGATGATATACGAACAAAGAAATAATGTCCACATGTATAAAACACATGAATATATGTTTTTGTTTAAAACTAGATAACTTATATTACCGACACCTCACACGGTAGTCTATGATCTCATTAAGATCAGGAACGATTATTTTTAATATTCGAATACTAGAAATTTGGTATTGTCACATATATAAGAACTTGAAAGATTGTAAAATTCTTACTATTTAATGGAGTTTATCAATTATCACTTTCTCTATTGTTTGGTACATGTGCATAAGAAGTATAAGATACTCAATATGATGATATATTATTCTTTCTTTAGCTAGTAGAAGCTAGGTTTCCTTGTTCCTCCATATCATTTTCGATAAACACCCTTTAATACACCATAATATATTTATCATGTGAACGATATCAACCTCTCATATTGTCAAATGTGTGTTTCTTGATTAGATTATTCTAAACATAGTAAATCATTAAAAAAACATTAATTCTTGCTTTCAAATGATTGATTTTGTTCACCAATTTTTGAAGGATAAAACTTGATCTTGTATCCACTTTTTCTTTGTCCCTCCATAGGAAAAAAATGGTAATTTTTAGACTGAAATTGATCCAAATAGTACTTTACATTAGCATAATTCAAAATAAAGTGTGGCAAGAATAAAAGAAAAAACACATACACCATAGCATGGGGAAGACCAATCGTGATTTTGTTCAAATACTTGAAGTGTCCCATCATTCGTTGTGTTGAATTAGAATTGAAAAATTATTGGTACCCATGTTTGTAGTAAATCGTAGAAGGTAAAACAATCTGAAATAATCATGGAATATGAGTAAATCATGCTTGGTTGATTTTTTGTTACAACATCAATAATTTGGCATATTTTTGTTACAACATCAATAATTTGGCATATTGACTCTGCAATTTTGTGTTACATTCTTGCTTTCATTTTTTTCCTGCTCTGCACAAATTACATCAGCTGGCATGCATATACTCTTGATTCTCTACCTGCAAAGGTCTGCGTGTTGTTGTTGCCCAAAATTTATTCAAATGAAAGTGTTCTCTAATTATATTTTCTCCTTGTTTATTTTCTATAATCTTCTTACGCTTTTAGTCAAACCTGTAGTTCTTTTTGATAAATAAATTAAATGATTTTAATTTTATTCAAATCGACTAAAATATGTGCCTGATTTATGAAAATTTTGGTGAATCAAGCAATAGAATCATCATGAAAGTGCGCATAACAGAATTCAAGCGCATTGTGAGCCTCAATCACAATTAGCTACATATAACTTTTGATGAAGTCCTTCACAGGTTTGGAAAACGTTTAGTTTCCAGTTGTATGTGAATCCTTGCAACATGTTTTCAGCAATAGTGATATGGCCAAATACTCTTGGATAATGACCGAGGGAGAGATATTCAAAGAATTTCCAGTACTTGATGGAACTTAAGCACCAACAACAATGTACATGCAACAAATTTGTGTTTCATGGGAAATATGGAGAGGCTGGAAAACTCATAAATATGGCGATCATTAGAAATTGTGACTTCAACAAAGATATATCCTGTGGAATACCAAGGAAGCCATTTCCACTGCCTCTCCAAACTGTGACACTAGAGGTACATGGGCTGAACTTTGTGCAAGAATTGAAAGGTACAAACTTGTTGTCGGTGGATCAAATCTGAGATAGGTAAGATAAAAAACAACACATATGTGAGTGAAAGAATATTTTCCTCAATTCCATTTCTGTATTCTACTGATCCTTATATACACAAAGATAGCAACAAATAAGGCTACAAAATTAGGTGTCAAAAACTACAATTTAGGAATGAATATATACTCCTAACTAATTTACTATAATACAAGATATTTACTATATATTTAACACACCCCCACAATCGAAGCGGGAGGTTTGCGGATGCTAAGATTGTCCCGAAATTCTTCTAACAAGACACGTGGAAGACCTTTTGTGAAAATGTCCGCTATTTGATAACGGGATGGAACATGTAAAACACGAACCTGTCCACGAGCAACCTTTTCTCGAACAATGTGGATATCCATTTCAATATGTTTTGTACGCTGATGTTGTACTGGATTACCCAATAAATAAATAGCACTTACATTGTCACAGTATACAAGTGTGGCTTTCTTAATCGGACAATGCAACTCTAAGAGAAGATTACGAATCCAACATGATTCGGAGACGACATTGGATACCCCACGATATTCGGCCTCGGCACTAGAATGAGACAATGTGGGTTGTAGTTTTGATGAACATGAGACCAAGTTGTCTCCCAAAAACACACAATACCCAGATATAGACTGTCGGGTGTCCGGGCACCCTCCCAAATCTCCATTAGTGTAAGAGACAAGAGTGGAGAATGAAAAGGGATAAAGGTGAAGTCCATAATCCAAAGTATCCTTAACATACCGGATTATTCGTTTGAGAGCATTAAAATGATCAATACGCGGATTATGCATATGGAGACAAATTTGTTGAACAACATAACATATATCCGGACGGGTAAAAGTGAGATATGAAGGGCCCCTGCAAGACTTCTGTAAAGAGTGGGATCAGTATAAAGAGCATTAGAATTAGCACTAACTTTAGGTTTGGAGTCAATCGGAGTAAGAGTTAGTTAACATGAGGACATGCCGGCTCGTTCAATTATTTCTACAGCATATTTCCGTGTGAAAGAAACATACCACCCTTATGTATAGTGACAGCAATACCAAGAAAATAATTTAAACAACCCAAATTTTTCATAGCAAATTCATAACTGAGAAGATCTATGATAGAAAACCGAAGAGCATCAGAAGAAGCAGTAAGAATAATATCATCAGCATATAATAAAATGTAAGCCATGTCCAAACCCTAGTTGTAGATGAATAGAGAATTGTCACACCGGCTATCAGTGAAACCAATGGACAAAACATAATCAGAAAATTCTTATACAAAGCCCGGGGATCTTGGTTAAGGCCATACAAAGACTTACGTAACAGACAAACATAATAAGGATGAGTACGATCTCTGTACCCCAGGGGTTGATGCATATAAACAGTTTCCTGAAGCTCACCATGAATAAAAGCATTTTTGACATCCAATTGATGAATTGGCCATGCCTTGGACAGAGATAGACTAAGAACAGTCCGGATTGTAGCCGGTTTGACCACCCGACTAAATGTCTCACCACCACAATCAGTACCAACCTGCTGTGTTTTGCCATCACCTGCAAGACGTGGTTTATGCCTATAAAAAACACCATTAGATTTGACTTTATGAGTAAAAATCCACATAGACCGAATCACATTCACATTAGGTGGACGGGGCACTAACTCCCACGTCTTATTTTTAATAAGAGCATCATATTCATCATCCATGGATATTTTCCAATTTGGATCACGGAGATCCACAACAATCGTGTTACGAGGCAAAGGTTACCTTGTAATCTCAGAAACAAAAGAATATTTCTTATTTTGTTGAAATATCCTATTTTGGCTACGAGTCACAACTCTTTGCCGCTGGAGAGGAATTTGAGTGGGCTGTGGTGCTAAATTGTTTGATGGTGTGGAATGTGTTTGGGCCAAAGGGGAAGTATGGGGTGAGGAATGAGGTGAGGGCTGTCAAGGGAGGATGGCCCATAGGGAGGTTGGGGAGATTCTATAGAGAGAGAAGCGGGTTGAGCTTGCTGGGAAGAGGCGCTGCCAGGTGGAGTAGATTGGGCCGGGGAATGGGCCGCAGGAACTGGAGGGTCGTTGGACGCAACATTAGAATTTCTAAAATGTTGAATAACATAAGAATTTAGTCCAGAGTCCAAAATATTACATTGTGGAGAAGAAGAAGTATGTAACTATGCAAAGGGGAAAGAATTCTCATAAAACATAACATGTCTACAAATGTTAATTTTACGAGAGGATAAATCATAGAATTTGTAGCCACAGTGATTCCGGGGAAATCCCAAATATACACACGGAGTAGATCCGGGTTGCAATTTATTAATAGTGGGAGATGGAAAAAGTGGATAACACAAACACCTAAAAACCTGTAAATGAGAATAAAAGGCTCCCTTTCACAATGATTTTCCAAAGGAGATTTATTACCCAACAATTTGCTCTGAAGATATTAAGGAGGTAGGTTGCCATTTTTAAGGAATGATGCCAAAAAGAAGGTTGAAGTGAGGCATGGGCAAGAAGAGTACGACTAATGTTATTGATAGTATGAATTTTTCTTTCTGCTTCCCCATTTTTTAAAGAAGTATGAGGACAAGAGAGACGGAAAGACATGCCATGTTTTTTACAGAATTCCCAAAATGGACCATCACCAAACTCCCTCTCATTATCACATTGTACGTTTTTAACATTACGTTCAAATTGGGTGAGAATGTGATTCCTAAAAACCAAGAATGTGTCATAAACATCAGATTTTCGGGCTAAAGGAAAAGTCTACAAAAAAATAGAAAATCAATTAAATAAACCAACATAGTAACGATGTCCTGAAGAACTCAAAATGGGAGATGACCAAAGATCACTATGTATTATATCAAATGGCAAAGTCGTACTAGAAATTGAAGAAACAAACGACAACTTCACATGTTTCCCCAAAACACATGAACCACAAATACTAGGACTTGAAAGTCTATTACAATCAATATTTTTATTGTGCCTAGGAGCATCTAAAATAGGAGCACCCGGATGACCCAACCGATCATGCCAAAGTTTAGGAGAAATTGCGGCAAAAGTAGAGGTAGCTTGATTGTTGATTAGAGTAGTAATTGGGTAAAGGTCGCCCCGGATATCACACCTCATTATTGGCTTCCCCGTCTGAAAATCCTTTACAGAAAAAACCAAACGGATCAAATGCAACAGTTACGGAATTATCAATAGTGAATTTTCTAACAGATATGAGAATTTTTATGATTTAAGGAGAATGATGGACAGTATTTAAAGAAAGGGTCGGGCTAGATGAAGTCAAACAAGTGTGACCGTAATAAAGAATAGGAATTTTATGATCATTACCAACAACTATATTATTATTTGAGTGAGTGCTCAAATTAAAATAAGACGACAATTTACCTGATGAGCAAGTCATATGAGAAGTAGCCCTGTGTCCATGTACCAAAACGATCAGGCGGATTAAGGGACATAGTATGCATTGCAGCCTGAATATTGGTAGGAGTCATCGAACCGGACTGTTGTTGGTGTCCAGACGTCATCTAAGACTGCTGATGTCATGGCCTTGGGACCAATAGTCTATCCTGCTGGTTTGGAGTACTAGGCCTGGTCCATGATTGAGTTGGGTAAGGGCAAGGAGGAATGGGCCAGCCATATCCCCAAGGATACACTTGCTACCGAAAAGTAGGGGACATGTTCAAAGCTTGAGCAGCACCGGAGCCTCGCCCAACAGGTTGCGCTTGTTGTTCGATGAACTGGAATATTTTCTCTTCAACTGACTCATGTTTGTCAAATGACTGGAGGATTCATCTGACGAGGCTGCAACCACGGCAGATTCGGTTACCGCCTCCTTTTCAATTCCGGTTTTCTCAAGAACAAACGTGGAGCGAGCCTTGTAAAAGGGAGGAAGCGGATTTCTTTGATGAATAAGCGTTCCCACACCACGGTAGGCTCAGGTAAGGCCACCAACCAAGTGTAACACCATCCGGCTATCAGAAATTGACGCTCCGACATTCTTCAACTGATCACCGAGAGACTTAAGACGCTGACAGTAAGAGGATGCATTGGGAAAATTCTCCATTGAAGTGGTGGAGAATTCTTGTTCAAGAGCAATGGCACGGGAATATTGGTTGTCCTGGAATATGTCTCGCGACCTATCCCACGCCTCCATAGTAATCGAATCAAGCTCAATAACGGTATGCAGGAGATCATTAGAGATAGTGGCACATATCCATGAAAGAACCATGGAATCCGGAGTAGTCCACAATTCCTGCTCTTGATCAGTTGAAGCTGGTTTGGACTACCTTCTTTCGGAAGGATAATATGGGCTAGTACTCTGTGAGAACGAGCATGAATTTTGAATAATACAGACCACGTAGAGTATTGAACATTTTCCATATGAAGAGTGATGGCAATATGGTTCTTTATATTCGAGACGGCCAAAGACGAAGGAAAAGATTTGTCCGACATTGTGAGATTGTCAGCGAAAAAACAGAAGAAAGGGAAGAAGAAAGGGGGTGGAATCAAGGGCGTATGATGAAGAAGCACCCTAAGAAACTGATAACATGAAAGAATATTTTCCTCGATTCCATCTCTCTATTTTACTAATCCTTACAAGCACAAAGATAGCAACAAATAAGGCTACAAAACTAGGAGTCAAAGACTATAATTTAGGAATGAGTATATATTAGTAACTAATCTACCATAATACAAGATATTTACAATATATTTAATAGTGAGCTACATCCATGAAAACTCTAGACCTGGTATAGGAGGAATCATTATGATGCCACTGGTAATCGTATCCTGGCATTTTGAGTCGCTGCTCAATGCAAGACCAACAATCATGATGAAGCTATGGCAGCATTATAAGTAACCAGATGGTGCAAGCAAGCGGAAAAGGCTTGTTCTGGACACACCGCTAGATTGAGACTGCCACCTTCATATTTTAGTAAGGAATGAATATCGGGCCCTACTTATGTTCAGCCGATGATCAGGCTAGTGGTGCTTACGAGTGTTTCTATTTCGACTTGGGCTATAAGGAATATGACTTGGAACTTGATTTTATGTTTGTAGACAACATGATCAAACAAAGGACGCCCAAAAATTGAAGTTGAAAGGAATCATTCAAGACATTAATCAGGCCTAGGAGTGTGCATGCTGATTTTAGGTTTGATTTTGTACTATTCAGTTAGGGGTTTTAGGCTTTTATTTTTCAAGAAGTGTAATCGAATCCGGAATATATATATATATATATATATATATATATATATATATATATATATATATATATATATATATATATATATATAACAAAACACAATACTTAATAGTATAATATTTATAGATATCCAAACATAAAACACAATACTTGAGAATATATGAGTTATATATGTCCAAACATAAAAAGATCTATTATTCTTTCATCAATTTCATATATGATTTCGTAGCTAATTAGTCCATCAATACTCTATGGTTAGTCCTCTAATTAGTCCATGTGGAAGTAATACCTTCTAATATTCTTTTATTAATTTCTAAAGCCATGAACTGAACACTTCTATTTACCTCTCTTCTCCATATTTCTCACCTCTCCATTTCTCTAAATCTGAGCTCAAACTGTGAATTTGGAGATTTAGGTTGGTAGAATTTCATCTCGTTTCCCAAAATATGTCGCAGCTTAGTACCGGAGCTCGTTGCTCCTCTATTTCAAAGAACAACAACAACAATGATACGTTCACATTTTTGCGTCTGAGTTCTACTCATTTGTGAAGTTAAAGAGAAGGTTTGATGTTATGCCTTAATACTTTTGAATTTGTTCATTTTTCGTCGATTTATAACGTGTAAGGTTTTGCTAGGGTTTAAGCAGGACTCGTAATTTAGCTGTATTATAGGCTTCTATCTGAATTGTTGATATTAGTGTTACTTTAGCTGCTGTATCAACAGAACATTATAGAGAATCAGGATTAAAAACAATCACTCGAAACCTTTACTGGAACTTCGAGAATCTAATGGTGCCAGATGTTGGAGTACCTTCATTGGCTTCTACCAGCTTACTTAATTTTAGAAACAACTATTTTAAGATAGTTTGCAATATTTGGAGCTTGTTCCTGGGATGATTGGTATGGAGTGGGTTATGGAGTTGTAGGATGTTTATCAGTTGGATTGGCTCTGTCAGATTTCAAAGGGACATCTAGACCTATATAATTTTAAAAATAGTTACCTGGTTAACATGTTCGTTTGGCCGTATTTAGATCTTTTAACTTGCTCGAGCTGTAAAATCACGTTCCACTATGTTTGATGCCTTGAGGAATTATGTTTGAGTTATTCTGTACTTGTGAAAAAAGGAATGTTCAATTTTCATATGCACCTTTATATTGCTGGTTCTGCTAATAGCGAATCAAGTTACTCTATTCCGTGAATATGTCTTGCAACGGCTTGGAATTTCATTTTCTGCATCTCAATCCCAAAGCAAACCAGGAAGCAGAAAAAATAATGGAGAAATGAGTGTAAAATATGAAGCTTCAGTTTTTGCTGATTCTCAGGGTCAAGATGAGAATGATTAATGAGGTACTAATTTAGAATCCAAAGATAACACAAATGAAAATGAAAAACGAGAAAAAGACATATTAAACAAGCTGTATCTTCTGATTCTGATTTAGATACAGACGATCTTTCTAGGGATGACTTGGTGAAAGTAGTGGCTGAGAAGGAAGAACTCTTAAAAATAAAAGATGATGAGTTTCATAAAATGAAGAAAAAATCTCTTAGATCTTATGTGGAGATGGAGAATGTAATCAACAGAACTAAACGAGAAGAAGGAAATTTCAAGAAGTTTGCCATTCAAGTTAGTTTTTCTAGGCACGTGCTTTGCCAGATACTCCTGCATTTACTTATTGGTGTTGTGCCACTTCTGAAGACACGTCCGAAAGGTGTTGAAATGACTGATAAATAGCTTTAAGAGGTACACTTTTTCACCTAAATGGCCTATGTTCTTTTTTACTGCTTTGTTAGACTATGAATTCATCTATGTAACACTTGAACCTTTTTTTACAAACATATTCTACAGTTTAAACAACTTATGGTTTTTAAGGGTCAATTCCTGAAGAAATTATAATTATAAATCTCAACAAAATAGTTCAGAAAACTACCCCTTAAGGCTCTGTAAAATCCTACAGATTTTGGCCAAAGAACCCATTGCAGATCAATTACTTCTGCTAAATGCCCCACCCAGCTACTGAAATGAAGGAGAAGCAAAGAAGGTTTGCAGTTTGCTATATATATATATATATATATATATATATATATATATATATATATATATATGCATCTGGAAGAGGAGATCCCAACCTTTTTCCTTGATATTGGAAAACTCTCAGTAGAATGCTTACTATTACTCCAATTGTAACGTTAGGTTCCATAACTTCAAGGGGTTGAATTTATAATCCTTCATGTGTACTTCAGATCTATGTTATTTTTGCTTCTTCGTCTTAAATTTCTGCAAAGACCTTATCGAGGAGGTCTCCATTATCTGTTTCTCATTGCGGGTTTTTGTTTACATCTCGTTACTTTTCAGACATTCAAATAATTGGTGTACGAAAATATGTTATATTCTAGTTGTTTTGTTAATCCTTACAAATGCAGAGACCTGTTCCCTGATTGAGTTCTATCATCCGGTTCTATAATGGGGTACAAAGGTTGGTGAGACGTCAACGTACTACACCAATCAGAATGGCCAAAGTTGTTTGTCCAAGGGTCAATAACTCTTTATGGTTGAGTTAGTCAATATTGCCAATCTGTGTTTGAAAAATAGAATTACTGATTCCAACAAATCTTTTCAGAAACACGAAGTAACCAAAGTTTGTTGAACCAGTAATAAAGATAAACAAAAATTAATTTAGAAAAAACAAAAAAATGTAAATGTACCAGAATTTTGAAACATAGAACAGAAAAAGATCAAGCCAAATGAATGCACAGTGTCCTTTTAAGGAAATTATTCCCCATAGTATATGAGGTTTGAATTGGAATATGTCCTCTCAGGATAGAATGATCTGAATCACCAGCGTATTGACACCCAAAACTCTGGTGCAGCGAACCACTATACAACAGTAATGTATGAAAAAAAAATTGTGCAGAAGAAGAAATAAGAAAAATTCGTAAGAATTTTTTTTAAGAATAAATGGTATTTATAGGAAAGAGGAAGAGATTCCGAAAGTTTTCAACCCTTTCAGAATCCACACGACCGTTAATGAAAATTTGTAACCTTTAAGAACGGTCCTAGCTGCTCCTGAAAGTTGAAACGTTTCAGACTTTCAGAACATAATTTCCAAAAGGTGGGAAATTTATATAAAATGGGAAAGATTTTAAATAAAACGGGTCACGGAAATCCGAGTCGGGTTGTGTTAATCAACTAAAAAGTTAAAACATTTCGGTTAATCTCAACGAAATAATTGAAAAAATTTCTGTTATCAACTAATTAACTGAAAATGTGTTGGTCATTTAATTTACTTTAGTTAATTAAATAATTTAAACAAACTTTGTCCAAAAAATAATCTCTCGATCATTTCCGAACCAAAGCAAAGCCGAGCCGAGCAACGATGAAGACGGTGCGAGGGGTGTCCATCTTTCTAATTTAACTCTCCTATTTTTCTTTCCCCCGCCGATGAGTGACAAATGTCTTTTCACTAAAGCATAAGAGGACTTTCCAAGTTACTCTCTTTTCATTTTTCCTCCATTTCCCATTAATTCTTGCTACATACCCAGCAGTCAACATGACAAATAACAAACTAATTCATTGAAAAGGAGAGTGTTCCAGCAGATAACCTGGACACCGCTTGTTGCTTCCTAGTCTTCCAAGATATTGATGATTTGTCTAAGAGAACAAACCATCGAGTGAGAGATCGTCATGTTAAAGGAAAACCTGCCTAATCTGAATCGCATCATTCATATAGCTTTAAATCACATGCACTACGCAAATATATACTTTGTCCATGTTTTCCTTTCAAAAATTGAACAAGTCGTAGCGATGCTTCCCAATGTTCTGCTTGTGGGCAATTCGTAAATTGGGATAGTACATGCAAAGAATAGGACAACTCTGGTCTAATGAAGCACAAATATGTGAGACAACCTACTAATCAACTATAGCTCTCAAGATCAGCAAGTGGACTTCCTTTCGCTAAGGCTAACTCCTGGTTTTACTTCATAGGAACATTTGCAGGTTTCACTCCTAGTAATCAAACTTCCTAAATATTACCCAAAGCATACTTACGTTTACATATCAAAATTCCTTCTGAATTTTTCGCAACTTCAATGCCCAAAAAATACTTCAACGCACCTAAATATTTCATGTGAAAACAATCACACTCAAATAAATCTTGAATTTTTGGGTTGCGTGATGATATTTTATAATCTACTTGCACCCGAGTTCTTTCTTTCCAGCTGGTAGTTTTTTCAATTACCCATGTCTTATTCTGTTCAAGAGGCTCAATTTTAATCTGCATTTCTTGTCTCCAGCTTTCATGTTTCACTACTTCTGAGAAGGATGATGGCTCATGATCTGTAGTAATAGCTACAAGAAAATTTTGATATCGCCAAGAAAATTTGTCACAATTCAGAAATGTATTATTGGGTAAGGTGTACCTGAGATATGCATTGTAGAAGATGAACTAGAAGGACTCAATTTTCGGATGATATTATTAACATAATCGAATAGATGATCAGGTTGTTGTTTTATTCGATGTCCATGACCCAATTGAGGTTCATTATTTTGTTCTTCACTTCCCTCTACCTCTTGGATACTAGACATGTCTTCTTCCCCCATTTCTTGAGCATCTTGCACCTCATTAACTTGTGAATCAGACATATTAATCACTGGTTGGTGTTCGTTGGCTCAACTCCAATATCTATATCAAAATCATCATCAACAAATCCATAAACAACAATTTTTTCAATATTATCATAAAATTGGGAACTTGTTGGATAAATAGGAATTCATTCTGAAAAAATACAACATCTCTAGAAAAAACGTACTCAATTTGTTCAAGATTATATAATTTCCAACTCTTTTTCCCGTATAGGTATCCAACAAAAATATATTATACTCTTACTAGTAAATTTATCTTCTTTTCTTCCGTGACTATGACCATAAGACAATGAACCAAAGATCCTCAAGTTCTCATAAGAAGGACGCTCTCCATGCAAAACTTCATACAAATTTTTTCCATTTAAAATCAACGAAGGAGTTCTATTTATCAAGTAACCTGCAACCAACACACATTCTCCCCAATAATTAATTGGAAAATGTCCCTAAAAGAGTAGTGTCCGTGCTATATTGAAGATGTGTTATTGTTTTCTCTCCACCCTACGATTTTGTTGTGGGGTTCCAACATAAGAACTTTGAAAAACAATTGTCCTTTTATTCCCTAATTATGAGCATTAACACCCTCAAGTTTTCATAAAAAGGACGGTTTCCATGCAAATTCCATATGGAGTTTTTCCATTTTAAATCAATGAAAGGAGTTCTATTTATCAAGCAACCTGCAGCCAACACACATTCTCCATAAAAAATAATTGGAATATGTCTCTGAAAGTGTAGTGCCCGTGCTATATTCAAAATGTGCATGTGTTTCCTTTCTACCCTAACAATTTGTTGTGGGGTTCCAACACCAGAACTTTGAAAAACAATTCCCTATTCAAGAAAATAATTTTCATGCAAGTATATTCCTTCTCATTATAACTTTAAAATTTTTTAACTTGTTTAATGTATTGTTTTTCAACCATGGATAGAAAATCAACATCATATGTGACACCTCTTTCTCAATTAACAAAATATCCATACTACACGGGAATAGTCATTTATAATGTCAGAAAACATGAAGCACCACATGAAGATAAGTTACTGTATAGACCCCATAAATAACAATGAACGAGTTCAAACTTGTCACAAGCTTTATTTTTACTTAAAAGGAAACCTATTTCAAGTACGCTTAGCTCGTTTACAGACCTCAAAAGCTTTATTCATCATCTCCATTTTATTAGTACGAATAATATAGGAAACTAACTTGGTAAACCTTAAAGAAGGATGTCTTAGACATTTTTGCCAAAGATGAAGTGAGTTGCCTCATTCTTTATTGCCATAGCTTATGGTACCATTCAAAAATAATAGAGTCCATCCCTTCGTTCACCCGAACAATCAACATCCTCGAAGTGCATCCCTACATAATATACAATTTTTTAGTGAATTGAACAATACAATCGACTTCATATATTAATTGCAGTACGAAAATAAATTGTATTTAAAACGAGGCACAAAGAGAACATATTCAAACATGAAGTTCTCGCTATGTTTTACAGATCCCTCTTTTGTAGCTATTGTATGCTTTCCATCTGGAAGTCCCACACGACATTCAACCACTTCTAGCAAGTACGTCATACACTTCAAGTTTGCAGTCTTATGGTTTAATGGTCTTGTGTTAATTATCCATGGGATTTTATAATGTTTACTTGTCATCCTCTCATCTGTACCATTTTGATGGTTGTTCACCATATTACGCAGAGTCAATAATTGTTCATTGCTCAAGCCAACACTGGCCATATCATTGACTGTCTAGTTGTTCTCGATCTTCCAGCACCTCCGGTAGTAATTTGAGCAGCATAAGCACGTACTGTTCATTGTTGTGTTGCAGCCCCTTGCCGCTAGTTCATATTTCTCCCCGATGGAGATCACACCACCAATCTCGGTAGCTTATAAGCTAAAAGCAAATATTTGCCTCAAGTCCAGAATGTTTACAATGAAGACAATTCATTGATCTTTCCTTCACCTCTCTACGTCCCCTTGTCCTGCTATTATTTTTAACCGCAAGTCCGATGATGTGACCTATTATTTCCTCTGCACAGGTGATGGTATTCACCCTTCATGCTGGATTAAAATAGTGTAAACTCTGTTTTCCTCAATGGGTCCGCAGCGGGCATGTTAGTTCTAACAATCCCATAGAGTGTGTTATCCAATCCCGTAAGGAATTGATGCACTTTTTCTACCTCCCGTCTCTTTTCTAACTGTGATCCTATGTTACACTTGAATCCTTCACATGTACACATAGGAACTTGTTCATAATTTGCTAGTTCGTCACATATAGACTTCATCATTCCATAGTATGCTATAATTGGAATACCAGACTGTTTACAATCTATCAAATCAATTTTCACCTATTGCATCCGAGGTCCATTGGCAACTGAAAACCATTCCGTAATTTCTGTCCAGAGATCTTTTGCATTCTCCATGTGTGATATGGTTGAACGCATAGTTGATTCGATAGTATTTTGAATCCATGATACTATCATGGACTGAAATGTCCACCAGTCCTCCAACTCTGAAGACCCTTCTACCAATTGTGTGATTGCTCCATCAACAAATCCCCCAATCCCTTCGAGCAACACAACGAGGTACGCATTGCACGAGCCTATTCTTCATGATTTTCCCCTCGTAGTTGTACCTGTGTGATTAAGTTACCCAGATTGTTGTTTGAAGTCGCATCATAAGTGAGATTTTCATTTTGGTTGGTTCATTTATTAATGATTTTACATCTCTTTTAATGGCTCCGATACCATATAAAAACAGTGATTACTGTTTACAAATTTGACCTCCCATTCTCATTCTAGTAAAGAAGAATATATATGCATGAGATTGAATCTCCTACACCTAAAATAGTTCCTAATGATATTCTGAGAATATCTTATTATAATATAACAAAAAATATCTCATAGAATATTTCTTACACATTTAGATACACAATCTAAAGTTACTATATTTACGCATATCATTGCTTCATATATTTTATGATTAGTCCTCAAGTGGAAGTGTACCTTCTATTATTATTTCATTAATTCCAAATGTGAAGGTACTATTTCTAATAGATAAGTGGAAAATTCCTAGCATAAAGAGAAGATAAGACAAATATTATTATTTTGTTAGTTGAACCATTGTATTTTATAGTATGAAAGTCTGTCATTTTAGTCGTTCTGTAGATTGTTTAGTGTATCCTCATTCCTTAACAGAGGTTAGGTCCATGCCCCCCTACCATTTTGTAACTATTTAGTGTATCCTTATTCTTTAACAGAGTTTAGGTCCATGCCCCCTACCCTTTTATAACTTTTTGGTTCTTATAGACATGATAGGGGGGTCAAGCCTAATCGCCCACACGGTTATGGTGATGGCTTAAATTTATTTTATTTTTTACTTTTTAAAAAGCTACATATAACTTGAGATAAAAAAAATCAATCCAAATCTTTACTTTCCAAGAAATGCCAAAAAGGTAATCATCATAATACTTTAATGTCTTATGGAGAAAGGTAACATTTGATGACCTAATTATCATTGAAGAGTGTAGCTTCTAGATCTTCCAATCTTCACAAATTTCAAGGGAAAAATCCAATGAATAAATTCCAAAACATGTCTTCAACATCAACAAGGAGACACGATAAAAAGCTTAATGATAGTCCAAATAACCATAACATTTGGCATGTCATAATGGCATGATAACAGAAAAAATAGTTATTAGTTACATGGACAAGTTCATGATTTTCATCAACAGTAATCAAAAGCTTAATTATGCAAAGATCTCTGGTAAACTGAATAGAAATCTTACTTCTTTTTTTAATTCTACTTGCAATATAATCATAGAAAGCTCAATCCTGAAAAAAACATAATTATAGACTTGGTAGAGGATCTTGGGCAACATAACCATTTATCAGAAAGTTGAAACAAATATTTAGATCCGCAACTGCTCTCCATCTTTGTTCTCTTTGATATAATGATGAACTTCTTCAAAACCTTCGCATTTGTTAACAGAAAATTTTGAAAGTTTATAAAGCTTGTCCAAGCCTCATTTGGTATGATCATTCAAGTATCTATTCTTTGATTATTACACACTTGTCTTTGTTCTTTTGTGATTTTTCTACTAATTTAGCTCCTTCAGACATTGTATTTGTAAACCAGATTGACATACATGTTTCATACCACTTTGTCAATCATCCAAACTGCATAGAACCCAATTAATCTCCCTGTTTGATGATCACAAATCTCTTATTTGTGCATTCAAATACTTTTACATGCAAGCACTAAGGAATGGAATAGTAGAATTAAATAAGTTAGTCAGTGAGTTATAAACTCTGCACAACCTATATCTTCCCTCTTTTGGCATCATCACAAAGTTGTTTTCATCCTTTAACGGTTTAGCCAAAGTAATAAGTTAGACGATTCATGGTCACAAGTAGAAGCGAACTGTCCAATTTATCTGCAAAAAAGTGTTCTACAAAATATCTAAGCTAGTACTGAATAGAAAAAAAACAACTAAGAATTATAAAATATTCCATGAGAGTGAGGTCTATTTAAATGATCCCATCCTTCATTGAGAACATGTAGAATTCTGTATATAGAAATATCGTGTACATAAGTAGAAAAGAGCGACCCATATTTCATCCCCATTGGCATAAAATTAGTGACCTCGGGTCTACTATACTTTTTCTGAAAACTTTCCTAAAAGAAATTGTTTAGTCTAGCTTCATCTCCAACTTAACTAGAAAATAACCATTTTAGGGCCACCAAAACCCATTACAATCCTTCCTCGAACAATAGATCTTAGGGATGGCGGCGGGGCGAGTTGAGTTTAACCCGCAAAATTTGAAATCCGTCCACCCCGTCTTGCATAACTTTATTAGTTAATAGTTTTGAGTGTGATTGATTTGTACTTGAAAAAGAAAGATTTTTTATTTGGATGCCATGTGCGATGAGTTGTTGAATTATTCCTTGTGTTCACTTGTACTATCTAGAACTTGTCCGGTTAGTCTTTCAATGTGAGTTTTGATTGAGTTTGATTGGAGCAATGACCCTTGGCATTCTTGGTGATTTTATGTCAATTTTTGGAAATTCACTTGGCCTAAACGTCAAGATTTGCACATACTGTTTCCCTAGTCGACTCCTTTGAGATTAATAATGTTTTCTTGGAAACCTTATTACAAGCCTTTAAAAATTTAAAGAAGTAATTATCTTTTGAACCCTTCCTTTATTGAACTCAAAAATTGTGAAATTTGAGGCTAAAAGCCTAAGTTTGGGTGTGTTGTTAAAAACCCATAGAGGAAATTCTTATCACACGAAGGTTTAAATTTTGAGCAATAAAATGTTGAATTAAAGAATGGAGGAAAAAATGTTAAAGAATGAAAAACATGGAAAACAAAGTAAAAGAATAAAAGAAAATTAAATCCTCCCAAGTATGAAATTGTTGCATGCGGGGCATTTGAGTGAAATGAGAAAAAGTATGTATTGGGTTGATAAATGAAGAAAAGTGGTAAAGTTGAAAACTGAAAAATATTATTATGTAGTATTCAAGGAGATCGTAGTCACTTGTACCCAAATGTTATACTAACCTTTCATAAGCCTACATTGAAAGATTGATAAAGTCCTTTGTGATTTCTGGCCGAATGCTTTTGAGCCAATGATGATAGAAAATAAAGGAAGGCCTACTGTGTGGTGTTTGTGTTCATGAGATGTTCTTTGGGAGTGTGAGTGCTTGTGTCGTTGCCCACTGTTTTGTAAAGAGTGGGATTGCTTGTGCCTTTGCCCCCCATTTTGTAAATACTTTCTAAGTATTTCAAGACGTTCTATCTTGTGAGGGCATGTAAATTGAGAAAGTTATAATTTTGGAAAGTCCTAAGTTAGTGAAATTATCATGTGAAGGAACTAATTATTTTGAGTGACTTCTTGATATTTATTTGTTGCCACTTGATTATTCACGGTTCTTGAAATTGTGATGTAATAATAAGGGGAGTCTTTTTGTGAAGTATTGCATGTGGTGACTATTTTCGTAGTACCACCGAAGTCATGCTGTTTAATTATGCTTAAGGGATAATAGGTGTGCTTGAAGTGAATAGGTTCTTGATTCTTTGGTTCTAAATTTTTTAGGACAAATATCATGCCTCGAGCCTACAACCTGAATGTGGCCGACATTCAAGAACCATTGCTGGTCGCAAAGCAAATAGTTTGTTTGACTACTTTACAGAAGACTTACTCAACTAAAATAGGAAACTCAAATGCAAATTTTAACTCATAAGCTCTCAACAATAACTTAAGTCAAAGAATTTCTGGTCAATACTCAAATAACCGTAAGAAACGCAACTCAAAGTCTCAAAACATCACAAGGGATAATAGGGAGATACTCCTCAATTTGTATCTATATATGAAGGCTCTAAATATTATTATAGATGTCAGTTTAAGACCCCCGAAAACATAAAAAAGAAAAAAATATGGTGAAGCCCTCTAGAAAGAAATGAGGCTCACCAAAGCTGACTAGAGTGCAAATGGGATAACAAAGCGCATGTTAAAGACCGAACACATGTATCCGCATCATAAATAAGATGTAGATTTAATGACGTCATTACATTTGATGTACGAGCATCTAAAATAAAACTAACACACATATAGATGATCTCATAACAATGGAAAGACAATACTCAGCTCAACTCAAATCCAATATGAAAGCAATAATAATAGATGCAATATTTAATGCTTTTTATAACAGTAATGTCAACTCAAAATGTATAAAAATACAATAACCAACTCTTCTCTCTTATTGTAACATCTCGCAAATTAAAATAGTTAGGAAAAAGCTTAGAAGTTAAATTAGTCATTTTTTGAAATATGACAAATCTAGAAAATTTGTTTAAGAAAAAAGTTGATTTTTGGTCATTTTCACATGACCATAACTCCTAACTCATGAGGAGTTAGGTGTACTTCAAAATATGGTTGGAATGATCTTTAGGCGCTAAACGTATAGGATTCAGTTTATACTTAGGCGCTAAACTGATAAGATTCAATTTACGCTAAGGGGCTAAACTGATATGATTCAAATTACGCTTTTACCAAATAGAATTAGGGTTTCTGAAAAAAGAATAGAAGAGAAAAGAGAAGAGAAAAAGCAAGACTCCTCGTCTTCGTAAGGAGTTGATTGTGGTTTTCTTGAAGAACTTGACTATAAAAGGTATGTGAGCCTTTTATAACATTGGGTTTGTTCACCCACGTGCCAAGCATGTTTGATTCAATGTGAATTCATTCTAAAAAGATTGAAATTTGAATGTTGTTGATAGTTACTCTTGAATTGTTTTCGTTCTTGAACATGAGTTAAGATTTTGGATTTTCTTAATGATTAAAGTGTTTTTTCTTGATTCTCTAAGTTAGATCCTTGCATATATTAATTGGGTACATAGATCTAAAGTGAATTTTAAAAAACAAACCGGGTTAAATCAATTTATTATCAGAAAACAAGGCCAAAAATTTATCAGATTTTACTTGAAGGAACAGGTGGTGCGACGCGCCTTCATAGCGCCAGAAAGGCTGGGGTGGCGCGCCTGCAGTACGCCCAAAATGTGCCTCAGTTAAAAAGGGTTGGCGCGACGTGCCTCGATTGCACCTAGATCGACATTTTTCACCCACTTTTCGTTATTCAGTCCATTTAAGCCTTTGTGAAGTGTATTAACGTGCCTCGATTGCGCCTAGATTCGCATTTTCACCCAGTTTTTCGTTATTTAGTCTGTTTATGCCTTTCTAAAGTGTATTAAAACTTTTGTTAGTTCTAAATACTCTAAATGACATATAAACATCTAGAAATCATCGAGAAACATGAATAATGACCTTGAATTCCATAACTTTAAATTCAAAGAAAGTTAAGAACCAAGTTTAAAAAGTTCTTAGAGTCTTTTAAAGAAGAATTTTGCAAACGCTTTTAACTTTGTTTTAAGACTTAAAGTTCAAGTTAAGCAACGAGTAAAGATTAAGGTTCTAAAGTTCATTTCTTCAAAAGACGTATATGGGGAATATGTATTCCCAAAGAGATTTAAATTGCTTTGACATTAAAAATGATATTTCCAAGAGACTTTGGGATACTTTTTAGAAAAGATTAATAACTTTCTAAATGAAGCAAGAACTGAAACCAAGATTTCCAAGATAGCCTTTGAGCTAGTTTTTTAGGACTATTCAGAAATCAAAGAAAGAAGTTATTTTTAAAACATATGAGCTAAGAATATTTTTGGGAGTAGTGTTGAGTACCGATATGGGGATGCGAGTTCATATTAACTAAAGTCTCCATAAACCATGTAGCCTTCATGGGTAGAAAATAGTCATACTTTTTAGATAAATCATTTTTTCATAGACTAGTGGATCTACTTAGTGAGTTAGCATCTTATACCCCCGAAAAGGTATAAGTTGATCCTTGGAAGCGTAAGGTTAATTGTTGTATCATCACTATAGATTTTAGGTGATGATTATCGATTGCAGAAACCCCCACATCAGTAGTTGCATGGTTCCTCATGAGAAACTACTTAGTATGAATGGGGTTTGAGACTTCATTCATGCATTGCACAAGATGATTTTGACAAGAAGCATGGTATGTATTTTATTATGATTATGACTTGACATCATGTTCAAAAAAAATTCTTTTACTTATATTGCACTTGTTTTAACTCCTTTATAAAGAAATGAGTTCAGTTAAGTATTCATGAATTGAGAAGAGCTAAAGTAAGTGTGTTTTTCAGAATCTCTTTCAAGAATATGTTGTCTTAGCAATCCAACTCGCATACTCGTACATTAAATGTATTGATACCAGTTGTCCTGCGTTGTATTATGATGTATACACAAGTAACTAGGATCGGCATTCCAGCGTAGTGTTGATCCAGTGAGTAGTTCAAAGTCAGTCGGTGAGCCTCCCTGTATTTTGGAGGATTTGTTTTCATTGCTTTCCAGTTGTTCATTAGGAAGTGGTTAGGTTCGTTCCAACATCCATCCCAGTTATTAGATGCTTCATAAATATCCAGTCATATGTTAGTTTATTCGTCATCATTTTGTTATTGACATATGTTCAGTTTTGCGTTCCTACTTTGGCTGAATTAAGTTTATTTTCAAAACATTTTGATTTTAGTTCCAGACAGTTAAGTTACTTAGATTTTTAATCCTTGTATCAATGTTTTGAGTCTTTCGCTGAGTCAAGTAAGCCAAGACAAGGGTTCATTAGGGGCCACCAATGGTCTCGAATATCAGCCACGCCTAGGGTGTAGGATTGGGGTGTGATAAAGTTGGTATCAAATCTTAGAGTTCATGAGTAGTAGGAAGTCTATGAAGTCGTGTATGTAGAGTCCTAGTTATCGATGTGAAGAACCCATATCTATAATTAGAAGGTTGCAATATTTAGGAATTCCTTTACTTTTTTCATACTCAATTCATGCATTAGAGTTTGATCTCTTACAATTTTCCTTCTTATTAATTCTTGCACGTTTTTCAGAGGATAAGGCCTCCACGAAGAGTAGTAAGAGGTCATCCATCTAGGAAGAATATTGAAAAACAAGAGTTACCAAATGCACCTGAAATGCAACCTCAAGGGGAAGTCACTAATGCTGAGTTTAGAGAACTAATCAGGATGTTGAGCCAACATATGACTTATCAGGTTGGGCAACAGAGAGTAGATCGACTAGAAGAGGATGAAAGTTCAAGGATTCGTAAATTCTTGAGGATGAACCCTCAAGTTTCACTAGTTCAAGCACTATTGAGGATCTAGAGAACATTATTAAGAGATGAAGATGGTACATGATGTTATGCATGCTGCCGACGCTGAATGAGTTACACTGGCTGCATATGAACAGACAAATGTTTCAAGAACTTGGTTTGGCTAGTGTAAGGAGGGTAGAGTTGATGATGCACCACCTTCAAGTTGGGCATTTTTAGAGGAAACTTTCTTAGGACGTTACTTTCATCAGGAATAGAAAAAGGCCAAGGTACGTGAGTCCCCCACACTTCAGATGGATTCTCTAAGTGTTCATGAATACCGGTTGAAGTTCACCCAACTATACGATTATGCTCCGGAAATGGTTGCAGACATGAGTAGTAGGATGAGTCTATTTATTGTTGGGTTATCTCGTCTATTAAGCGAAGAGGGCTGAACAACCACATTTATTGGGGACCTGAACATTCAAGGTCGATGGTCTATCTGCATCAAGTAGAGGAAGAGACGCTTAGATATAGAGGAGTTAAAGAACAAGAGGACTAAGACAGGGAATGACTTCGAGTTGCAGAAGAGTAATGCCAACAGTTCATCTTTCCAACAAGAACAAATGGGACGTACTCCACGATCTCTTAGCGAACCTGCACCTAGGAATAAAGGTGAATATATAGGCCAAAACTCACACAATTTTGGAGCTAGACCTGAACATCTCAGGGTAGTGTGACAGAAGGTCGTCAGGGCCAAAGGTACTAGCGGAGGACAAAATCGCTTATATTCTATCAACAATCCCCAGGAGCAAGAAGATTCGCCAGATGTTATCACTGGTATGGTTCGAGTATTTAACTCTAAATTTTATGCTTTACTAGACTTAGGAGTTATTTTTTCTTTTGTAACTCCATATGTTGCTATGTACTTTCATGTTATTCCTGAGCAACTTATTGATTCATTTAGTGCTTCCACACCTTTTAATGAGTCTATTCTAGCTAAATGAGTTTATCTTCATTGTCTCGTTACCATTAATCACAGGAGGGTCATATCTAATTTAAGTGAGTCAGACATGATATATTTCAATGTCATTCTAGGTATGGACTTTCTTGATGTCTAATATGCATCAATAGATTGTATAACTCGAGTTGTCAAGTTTAAGTTTCCAAATCAAGTCTTAGAGTGGAAAATCAATTCAACAGTGTCTAAGGGTTGTTCCATTCGTACCTTAAAGAAAGGAAGTTATTTTCTAAGGGGTGTGTCTATCACTTAGTCCGAGTTAATAACTAGTGTTGAGATAACTCTTATTAAGTCAGTTTGAGTTTCAATAGTAAAAAAGTTTCTAGAAGTCTTTCCAGATGATCTACTTGTAGTCCCTCCTGAGAGAGAAATAGACTTCAACATAGACATAATTTTAGATAATCGTGTTATGTCTTTTCCACCATACTTTGGCACAAATGGAGTTGAAAGAACAATTGAATGATTTTCTAGATAAGGGTTTTATGTGATCAAATTAACTTACAAGACTGTTAAGTTTCAATCATTTCAAGATAAAGAGAAAAACTATTAGGAATTGAAAGAAAGGTTGACTACTTCCCTGTTTTGAGTTTACCAGAAGGTACTCAAGGTTTTGTGGTGTTTTTTGATGCATCTAAAGTTTGTTTGGGTTATGTGTTAATGCAGAATGGTAAAGTTATAGCTTATGCCTCCAGACAGTTGAAAGTTCATGAGAAGAATTATTTAACCCATAACTTAGAGTTGGTTGTTGTAGTAATCGCTTTGAAAAATATGGCTTTACAATTTGTATGGTATTCATGTTGATGTGTTCACCGATCACAAGAGTCTTCAGGGTGTGTTTAGGTAGAATAGTTTAGTCGTAAAAAGAAAGAATGGTTAAAATTACTCAAAGATTATGTCATGAGTATTGTTTATAACATACGTAAGACTAGTGTTGTTGTTTATGTATTGAGAAGGTTGTCTACAGGTGCCATTTTAAGAAAGATAAGAAAGAGTTAGCAAAAAAATGTGCAGATACTTGCACAATTAGGGGTTCGAATAATGGATCCCACAGAAGGAGGAATAGTGGTGATGGATGGGTTTGAATCATCATTAGTGTCAGAAGTAATAGACGAGCAAGATCAAGACCCTATCTTTCATTAATTAAAGACAAAGGTTCATAAGCTAAAAATGATGGGTTTTGAACAAGGGGGAGATGGTGTATTGATATATCAAGGTAGGTTTTGTGTACCAATGGTAGATGATGGAGTCACTTGAAAGTTTCACCCATAAAGGGTGTTGTGAGGTTTGGTAAGAAGGGAAGCTCAGTTCCCAGCATACATTTCCTTACAGAATATCCAAGAGTGTAAGCAATGTAGCTTATAAGTTAGAACTACCATCAAAGTTAGCAGCACTCCATCCGATGTTTCATGTCTCCATGTTTAAGAAGTGCATGGAAGATCCATCATTGATCATAGCAACTGAAAATATTGGGATCAAGTATTAGTTAGTTACTTTAGGACTGCAGTGTCTATTTCTATGTTTCATACATTTAATTTTTCAGTTAATTTTAGAAGTAGCTACCATGGTTAGCACCATGACTTAAAAGTAGGACCATGATCTATTTAAGTTTTTAATTGTATATTTTATGTATTTTCTTGTTATTCTTCACAGTAAAATAACTCTCTGAATTTGTTTATCTCTTAGTCATCTTCACATTTAGATTTATTGTACTATTGCTTTCCTTTCTGTAACAAACTAGACTTTGTCTTCATCATGCTATTGTCATCAGTCTTATTAAAACTAATAGTTGGTATTAGATCTTTCATCTTAAGAGTTCTGTGATCGAGTTGGAGAAGCCATAGATGGTGAACCAAGTTTCTCACGAATTGCTCCGCCTGTCTTTGATGGAGATAATTTTCAGATTTAGACATTACGAATGGAGACATACTTGGATTCTTTAGATCTCTGGGAAGCTGTGGAAGACGATTATGATATCTCATCCCTACCAAATAATCTTACCATTGCCCAGATTAAAGCACACAAGGAAAAGAAGACAAGGAAATCAAAGGCCAAGGCATGTTTAATTGTTGTTGTATCATCAACAGTTTTCACGTGAATAATGTATTTGAAAACTACTAAAGAAGTATAGGATTATCTTAAAGAAGAGTATTCTTGAGATGAGAGCATAAAAGGTATGCAAGTGTTAAACTTAATTAGGGAGTTTGAATTGCAATAAATGAACGAATATGAACAAGTGAAGGAATATTCAGATAGACTTGTAAATATTGCAAATAAAAGGAGGCTACTCAGCTTTACATTTTCAGTCTTGAGAATTGTTGAGAAGATTCTTGTAATAGTTCCTGAAATGTGTGAAGCAACAATTACAACCTCAGAAAGTACTAAGGATTTGTAAAAGATTTGTTTGACAAAGTTGCTCAAATCCGTGAAAGCTCTACAACAAAAAAGACTCATGAGACAGGAGGTTACAACATAAGAGGGGACTCTTTTCACTAAGAATCAGGTTACAAAATTCAAAATAAGAAAAAGAATCAAGTAGTGTGTGAAGGATAACATCATCCAACAACAAAACTAAGGGAGGAAGCGCGAAGAAAAGTTATCCCCCTTGTCACCACTGTGGAACAAAAGGTCATGCACCATTCAAGTGTTTGAAAAAACATAATGCTAAATTCAAGAAACGCAATAAGCTTTGACATGAAGCAGGGATTTGCAAGAATAAGTCCCCGCTGGAGGAAGGAAATGCTCAAGTTGCTGATCAAGAAGAAGTGTATCATCTTTTTGTTGCAACATGCTTTTTAAGTAGTAGCTCAACATATTCTTAGTTAATTGACAGTGGTTACACTAACCACATGACTCATGACGAGAGTTTATTTTTTGAGGAGTTGAAGCCCACTGAAATTTCCAAGGTTCGAATAGGAAATAGAGATCACCAGCCTGTCAAAGGAATTGGAATCATAGCTTTCAAGAGAGCACTGACAGAGAAAATTTTAGAGGTTCTTTATGTTCCTAATATTGATCAGAATTTGCTAAGAATAGGACATTTAATTGAAAAAGGATTCAGGGTTTTCTTAGAAGATCATCACTCTCAAATCAGTGACACTAATGGAAATGAAATTTTCAGGGTGAATATGAGAGGAAGGAGTTTTTCCTTTGATCCAACAAAGAACGAGCAACTAGCTTTTTCATGAAGGCAAGTGTAACAGAAACCAGGCATAAGAGACTTGAACATTGTCATGTACAAGCACTATTGTTGCAGAAGGAAGATATGACCAAAGGACTACAAACTCTAGTTAATCAGTTACCAAGTTGTCGAGCTTGACTACTTGGTAAGCAGAACAGGAAGTCATTTCCTAAAGCGACGTGGCATACTTCTCGAAGGTTGCAACTGATTCATCTAGATGTTGCAGTACCTAAAAGAACACAATTCCTTAATGGTAGTATTACTATGTTATATTCATTGACGTTTATACAAAATTCTGCTGCATTCTCCTTATAAAATATAAATCACAAGTGGATGGAATTTCCTTGAAGTTCAAAAAGATGGTGGAAAATCAAAATGGTTGCAGAATCCAATCCCTGCGATCTGACAATGAAAAAGAGTATAATTCTGAAGAATTTAATAAATTTGTGATGAAGAAGGTACTAGTCATCAGCTTACTGCTCCATACACTCCGCAACAAAATGGAGTTAGGGAAAGGAGAAATAGATATATAATGGAGACGTTGCAGCGCATTTTGCATGAAATAGATTTGCCAAAATGTTTTTGGGTTGAGGATGCTAATACGGAATTATATCTCAAAAATATGCTTCCTACTAAAGCATTGTTGAGTAAAACTCCACGCTGGACGTGGCCGGCTTGAGAACCATTGTTGGCCCCAAGCGAACCCTTGGTCTGGCTTACATAACTCAGAGGAAGAATCAAAGCATTAATACAAGGATTAAAAGGCTACCTAACTCAACTGTCTGGAATGGAAATCAAAATGTTGTAAAAATAAACATTTAACTTAGCCAAAGCGGCAACTCAAAATTGAACATAACTCAATAACAAAATGATGACAAATAAACTTATATCTGATCGACTATATACGAAATCTCTAATAACTGGGATGGATTTTGTAAAAACCACCAAAACATTCTAATTAACTAACAGGAAAGAAATGAAATAGATCCTCTGGAATGCAAGGGGGCTCATGGACTGACTCTGAACTGCTCGCTAGATCAATGGTGTGCTGGAATGTCGATCCTAGTTACATGTGTCTGAATCAGGTTGTGTACATCCATTTAGGGTTCCCTAATATGAAGATTTACCAGGATGAGTCTTTACCAGACTTTGAAAGGGGAAATCTTAAATTTGGAGGGTCTAAGGATAAAATGGTCTTTTTCCAGGCTAAGGGTAGTATCATAATTACCCTAAATATATAAATAATTATTTAATTACTAAGGTGGAAGAGTATTTTGGGGAGAGAGGGCCAAAATTCACTCTTACAGTGAAGTCTTGCTCCACCCGGGTTCGAACCTATGTGGAAGCAATGAATTAAATTTGTTTTCATTTAAGTTGGTAAATTAATGTAATTAATTCACATTTAATATTTATTATCTGATTTAAAATAAAAGGGACATCAGATTTTTATCATTTAATAAAAACCTTATTTTACTAAGTCATAAACTAGATTCCTAAGCCTAATAAAACTCTCACTCTCTCACGTCTATCTCACTTTCACATTCAATCTCTGACGTCTATCTCACTTTCACATTCAATCTCTCTTATCCCATTCATGTTTCTCTCTGCCAAATAACATTCAAGAACAGAGAGTGTATTAGGTTCTTCAGACTTGAAGAACTAACATAAAAATATTACAAAAACAAACGTTAATCAATCACGTAGGCAGAGAAAATGTTTTTTGTCAAGTGGGGTGTTGAACTTTCAGTGTTGGACTTGTGTTTGGAGAATTTTTTTAGCAGCAAGTCAAGGTTTGAACATAAAAAAGTTATGGGTTATATTTCTCTTGGTCCCTTTCCCAAGAGACCCCTTAAGATTCAGTATATTCCGTGCAAAAACTAGAGTTGTTTCCACGTTGCATGTCCATGTCACTAGCTCGTAATGGTTCATAGGTTGGGAATGTTTGCTGGTATATATTAGGCGCGTGTTGCATTTTCGTGATGAATCTGTTCATGTATGTGTGTTTGAAATCGTATGAATTACAACCTATGTGTTCCGAAATAATGTGCATGTGTGTGCAAAATTGTGACTGTGACTAGGTGTTCTCGGGTTAAGTCTCAAAAATTGTAATGTTATGGTTGTGATCTTACGTGCACAAACTTATGTGAATCGTGATGTTCATATGAAGTGTAACGTGGCTGAATTGAGTGAGAAACTCTTGGCTAATCGAATCCATGAAAATGCACATAAAATGTTCTAAATGAACTATGAAATTCCCTAAAAATTAATGTGTAACTTGATGAAAAGTTGCTGAAGAAAAACTACAAAATTTTCCAGTTTCTAATGTTGAGTTTCGGTAAAGTTAAGAGGGTGCAAGATGTTGTGAAAAAATGAAATAAAATAAGTGATGTCATGGAGGATTGAACCTATGACCTCACCATATTAAAAACCATGAAAATAAAGAAGCAAAAAGGAATGTGGTGAAGGGGATTCGCACCATGATCTTGGCTGGAAAATAAAGTATGAAAACATAAGAAATGAGAGGAGTGGGATTAGAAACCACAACCTCTCGGTCAAGCTTAAGGAAAAATGAAAAGAAAATAAGTTTGAGCCGTGGGAATAAAACACACGACCTCTAGTCGGAAAAGGAAAGTTAAATGAAAAATAAAGTGAAAATGTGGGGGTTCGATCCCACAACCTCATCGTCAACTAGAAGAAGCCATGGAAAAAGAAATTAAAATAAAAAGGGGTTGTGGGAGTTCGATCCCACAACCTCTTGGCCAAGAAAGAGAAAATGTAGAGAAAAGAAAGTAAAAGAAAATGAAGGTGTTGGGACTTGATCTTGGGTCCCCAAGCCGTGTGGACCAAAATAAAATAAATGAAAAATGTAAGTGTTGTCCAAGGGATTCGAAACCGGGTTTGCTTGCCCAAATTTCGTATTGATACATAAGTCGTAAGTGATTTAAATATTTATAAAATTGAGATCTTCTCATACATAAAAGATGCATAAGTCTTGTACCATATAATCTTAGGAAGATATGAATCACTTAACCAAACTATGAACGAAGCCCCATGGCTTGTATGTGTAGACCCATCATTCTAGCATACATATAAAAATAAGTGAACCTAAGATGTATGAACAATAAAATCAATAAACAATGAAATGATAAAATGAACAATGAAAAAATAAAATGAACAATGAAATGATGAAATGAACAATGACATAATGAAATGAAAAATGAAATGATGAAATGAACAAGGAGATGATGAAACCCTAGAAAGGTCAAGTAAGAACGTGAAATACACTAAATGGCCAAGTGCATTGGCATATGTTGAAATGAACATTCATGTAAAAAGGGGTGAGTAATTTTGAAGAGCAAATGTGCTAATGTAAATGAATGTGGTTCCATCATGATATGAGGCTAATGTAAAAGAAGAGAGCAAACTCAAATGAGCCTAAGTAAATGCTAACAAAATGTACTCACCTATTAGAGTGTAAAGTTGATGAAGAGACCAGTCTCTATGAACCCTCTAATGAAAGTATTGATATTAACACACTCAATAATAACAATGAGATGAGAAATTATCTATTGATCTATGATGTCCTCATACTAAAAGCCAGCTTCCATGACGTACGAGTTGAATGTAATGGAACTTTATACTGATCAGCGATTGACTAACTATGACAGGTGATGCCTGCTTTATGGAAGGGCAGAGGTTCACGTAACTCTAATAAGATGATACAGTCCGGCATGTTGGGTATGGGTCTCCTTATATCTCCTAGTCTTCGAACCTGTAATGCTAATATAGGGATCTAGCGGGGTTCAATTTCCACGTGTGCAAGCATGTTTTGGATCACTTTGGCCGGTGATTCCACCTCTTTTCGGTGTGGGAGAGACATTGGGTTTCATGATGCTCACATAATCTTTGTTGGTTAAAGTTAAAGTTCCCAATGAATGAATGAGGCCAGCCTCAAATGATGCACATAACGAATTGAATGATACCAAAGGTTTTAGGATTGGATGATAAAAGTTGAGTACACTTAAGTAATGACACTAGGTCATTCTTGATCAGTACACAACAAAACCGATGAAAGTCTTAAACTACATCCTAAGTATAGCTGGTTTTTACACTAGCCTATGAAAGAAATGAAATGAAGTACTTATGAATGGATGAAGCAGAGTCTTTGTTTGCTAAAAAGGATCCCTAGACGAGGTCCCATATGTTGAGCCCTCATTTTGGGATGTCTTAATGTCAATCCCATAATTCAAAGGTCTAATGGCAGATGAAAGAATGATATGCATGATGTTATGTGCTATATGCAATATGGTATGTGCTATTTGTAAGATGGTATATGATGTGTGCAATATAATAAGTATGATGACGGATGTTACTCTCATGGCATAATTTTCCTAATCCAAATTTGGAAAGCTCACTAACTTTCCGAATCCCATTTTGGCAAGTACACTGACTTGAATTTTCATAATCATGTAGTTAGGAAAGAGATGTTCTTACTCATGCATGTCCTTAGTGTGTGATTGAATATACCCATACTTAGTACAAGTGTGTACTAATCCCATACAATTCTACAATGTTAGGTGCTGGCACAGGTAGACGCTAGGGCTTACAGGTTGATGCCGCAGTTATCCAGTCGTGGAGCTTTTATCCGAACTTGGTAGAACCTCATGCTTTCGAAGATGTCTAACGTTATTATCTAGCTTAGATGTAGGCTATATCTAGTGGAGCATGTCCCACTAGTGTTTCTTTCAACTTTTGTTAAGACTTTGTATTGGTGCCTTTTTTGCAAGAATACGTTAATGCAACAATTAATTGTTTCTTTCATTTGATTCTCTCTATATTAGATAGTTGATTTGTCAACGCCTATGATGTTAAGTTTAAAATCTTTAGCATCAAATAAAAAAAAAGTTCAAATTTTTGACTAAATTTAACCTACATGAAGTAAGAATGACGTATGCAGGCTTGTCTGCGACCTTTGTGAGGTTAACGAAGACTGTCTAGTTTGGGGTCTAGATTCCGGTCGTGATAGAATGCATAACCCATGGAGTATGTGAATCATCTTTATAAAATCGACGTCAGCATTAACAGGCACCATCATCCAAGGCTTTTGTGTTCGGGCAAGCGACATCGGCCAAAGTAGGCATCATCAACTAAGGCCTGCACACATTTGACATGACATATGGTCTTCTAAAAAGTAGAGTCGGCTAACGAAAGTGGCATCATCTAGTCCTGCACGTAATTGTCATGGCATGTGTGCACCGTCAAGGCAACCTTCACATAGACCTATGTTAGGTAGCATTAGCAAAGGCTGGTGCGCTTTGGGCAAGATACGTTTCCTAACGACAGCCAACATAAGTCATTGCGGATTAGCATGGCGAAATCAACGTCGGCTGGAAGCTGGCAACATAATCCAAGGCATATCTGTGTTGGGAAAGAAAAATCAGCTAATGACTAGCTGCATTGGTCAGGAGACATAGGTGGTAGATTATAGCATTATACATGGCCTGTATACATCGGTCAAGCGTGTACTGGCTGCATTGGTCGTGGACTGTTTACATCATTCAGTAATGGTCGTTCTTGGCATTCCTGCATTGCCCTTGGTGTGCACACCACGACCAGCCGACGTCGGACATGGGCTACCTGGATAGGCCATAGCCTTCACAATGCTCTCCACACATCGGCCGTAGACTGCCCGCATCGACCGTGGATTTTGCACATCGCTTAGTGGTCGTCAGGAATGCACCGGAAACATCGCCCTCTGCCTACAAACAATGGTCAAGCGACATCAGGTGTTGCCTACCCCCATCCACTTTGGCCTGCACAATGGTTAGACGACGTTGGGTGTTTCCTACCCCGATTACCTTTTTCCTGTACAACGTTTATCCGACATCGAGTGTGGCCTTTATACGTCGTCATTGTCCTGAATACAGTGGTGAGACAATGTCGACCGTGGCATCCTACATCGTCTTTGGCCTGCAAATAATTGTCAGCTGAGGAAACACGTGGCTTACTAGCATTTCCTTTTACCTGCACACAAAGATTGGCCGACGTTGGATGTGGGTTGTACCTATTATTCGTTGACTGCACACATGAGTCAGCGACATTGCATGTGGCGTGCCAACATTTTTCGTAGCCTGCACATATCGGCCAGCTGATATCGAACATGGCATGCCTATATTTGTATCTTGCACGTCGGTCTACCAAGGTGAAATATGGTCTTGTTGCATAACTCCAGCCTGCAAATGTCTGTTGGCGCATCGGGTGTTTCCTTCCTCCATTGACATTGGCCTACACAACGGTCAGCCGACGTCCAACGTGGGTTGCTTGCATCAGCAATGTCCTACAGACCACAATCATCCATGTCTAGCGTTGCTTGCTCGTCTTGCCTTTAGCCTGCACACCATAATTACTTTATGATTTTTATTAATGAATTACCAATTTTTGAAATTTATTAAACAAAACTAAATATTTAAATAAATGTTGAAATTTGTGAATTAAAGATTCGTATATTAATTTCTGAATTTTTTGCGTTAATTTTATATTTTTCATATTTTTTATTCATGAATTACCCGTTTAAGGATTTATCGAACAAAAATGATACTTAAAACAATTTTTGAAATTCTTAAATATTACTTTATTTATTTGTGAATTTTTGTACTTAATTTTATATTATTGTCAAAGTTTTCATATTTTATATTCATCAATTACTTATTTTTAAGGTTTATTATAGGAAAATAAAAATTCTAAAAAATTGATAAAATTATTTAATTAAATGTTACTATTTTTATTTGTAAATTTTTAGCGTTATTATTTATTTTTTTCATATTCTTCTCATCTTTTATTAATCAATTACTTATTTTTGGTTTTAACAGAAAAAATTAAGAATTAAAAAATTGTTGAATTAGTTTTTTTATATATTAAAAAGTTATTTGTTGAAGATAATGTGTGTTTGTACCTTAGAAAGTGCATATTTAGGTTGTACATGTTTGATATGTATCATTGGAAAAAATGATGTCTACTCCCGTAAGATAGAATCCACGCCATAAAATTAAACACTCCAAGCTGGACATGCATCGAACATTACATGTTGGCTTCGGGTAAGCGACGTTGGCCAACGACAGGCAGCATCAACTAAGGGTGGATGCATGAGCCATGGCGTGTGCCCATCGTTTGGAGGACATTGGCGTCGTGCAACAACAGGCACCATCAACCATGACCTATGTTATTTGGGAAAGAAATATCATCCAATGGAAATCGACAATGACCATGTGATAGTGGTAATGGATCGACCCCATCGGTCGTGGCTTGTGCCTATTGCTACATCGACCTTTGTAGTGGACCGCTCGGATCAGTCTTGGCTTGTGCACATCGCTAAATAATTGTCGGGTGTGGGTTGTGCGCATCGGTCAGGGGAATTGAGCCATGGTCTAAGAGCATCGGTTAGGAGACATCAGTTGTGGCTTGTGTGCATCGAACAAGTGACATCGACCAACATATATCAACTTTATGATCCAGAAGTTGATAATATGCATGAGCATTGGTTCAGTTGGGTTTTTACATCAAAATAATCAAATAACATTGGAAAAAATATATTTCATCCATTAAATTATTTTCATGCAAAGACCCATGCTTAGGATTCAAAATAGAAGAACCTGGAGTTTGAAAATCCCTTCATGAAAAGTCTTTGAAATGGATCCTTGAAGGAAAGAAGGTTCAAGGATGAACTACCATACCTCTATATGAAGAATCCCAAGAAATATTGGTGAGGAACACGTCCAAAACCTTCAATCCTAGCCCTTATTTTCTTTCTTGAGGGAGGGGTTTTAATTTTTTGAAATGAGGACTAACTTAGTTCTTTGGGTATAAACTAACTTAAAATACCCTAAGACCCTAAATAAAACGTCCATGCTCCATAAAATACTTGGGGTGAATTTACAAAAACAACCCAAGTGAGGTCGCATCTCAGCAGCTTCTGTAGGTGCCAACCGACAAACCTTAGCTACTGAGTGTCATTTAATCGATGGTCCATCTTACTGGGGCATCATTTGGTTCATAGAATGGTTTCATTGTGTCTAATCTCCTACCATTAAGAGTGGAGCTAAACCCTCAAAACAACGGGGCGTCGTTCAGTCTACTGTCCGTAGATGAGGGGCATTGATTGGGTAGTTTTGCAATTTTGTTGCCAAGTCTTAGGTCATCTCCTAGTGCCCCTCGTGGGTCCTAGGTTGAGTAGTGCCAGAACTTTAAACCCCTAAACATAGTCTTCTAGACCCTATAGTCCTCGACTATCAATTTCAACCCAAAACAACTCAAGAAACATACAAAGGGACACCAAAACACAAGCAAGCACATAGACATCTATCGTTGGACATCATGGTAGTTCCTTGATGTTTGACTTACAAACATACCAAACTGAACTCAAACACTAACATCACTAATATAAAACATTATTAACCCATTAAACATATGCGAAGCTCTAGTTAGACATTTTTCATTATGAGGGTCGTCAGATAGGTTTTTAATGGATGGATTATGATGTTTTCAATAAAAGTGATGATTTTACGATAAAAAACTCAATGGACCCATGATCATGCAAATTCTCAATTTTGACTTATGAATTGGGTTTGATGAATATGATTAGATAGTGTTAGAGTTGTGTTTTTTTTATGTTGTATTATGATTATCTACTGCCATGTATGCCTTACTATGATGAAGTTTTGGAGAACTGAAAAAAAGTGGTCAAGGCTCGGTTGAAAAGTAAGTTGATCTATATTTTTTAAATCTTGTTGAACTGATATTGAGTGGTATGGTACACCTACGGTGGAGGTGATTACTTGATGTAAATGAATATGTATGTGAATTGCTATTATGGACTTGAAATTATTGAATGTGAAGTAAAGTGATGTTATGATATATATCCATGGGATGTCTTGTGAAGTTGAGAATGTGTGTCTTGAAGATACTATGTCTAAATTAAGTATAATGTGAATGTGAAACATGATAGTATGTGTATTATGATGAATGTAGCATGATCATGTTTATAAGTCAATGTTATGAATAATGGTGGTTATGTGAAAGGTGTTATCATACATACATACACACGATTAATGAATGAAGTTAATAAATGAAAATGGAGGATTTTAGGGTAGACACTAATCCTGAGTAGAGATGAAGTGTTTAGTACCATCCCTACTATTCCTAAGAACTCTAAATAATGAAAATGGGGATTTTTGGGTGAACACTTTTCGTGAGTTGAGATGAAGTGTTTGAATAACAACCTCACTATTCCAGAGTTCTTTTCAAAGATAGATTGGAGGTTGGATACCATTTGTAAGTTGAGATGTGGTATTCAAATGTAACCTCTAGGGATAACTACTCTTTGTTAGTTGAGATGTAGTACTAAATATCTATCCCTTAACGTATAGTCAATGAATGTTTAAGACTCACTGGGGAGTTATGCTTAGCACCGAGAGGATTTGAAGAAGGGGTTGATACTCTTTGTGAGTAGAGATGTTGTATCCAATGTACCTCTTGATATAAGTGCTCTTTGTTAGTTGACATAAGTTATTTAGAAGTAATCTCGTTATCCCTTAACTATGCGCCCACATCGGTGTAGCTATTTTATATCCATCAAAAGGCTAAAAGTATGAACCTACTTTAGGCAAGTGGGGATCCCCCATGAGGTAGGGGTTAGTACCTGGATTCCATGTCTACCTCATATGGTCTATGTCGGTTTAAAGATAGCGCCCACAAATGAATGTAAATGAACTAAGTCTTCCTAAGGGTGTACGAAGGTAGTTGGTGGAACGAGACTCTATCTATCCATTGCACAAGTAGACATTTGGAGGGAGTCTTTATGTGTCCTAGTATGAAATTGTATGAATGGGTTACTATATGATGTTAATGAAGTAAGTTGAATTTATGTGTGATGTTAATGAAGCACGTTGATATTTGATGAAAGATGTGTATATGATTGAATTTGATGTGCCTAGTCTAGGGTGATTCCTAAGGAGCACTAAATGGGAGTAGTAGTATAGGATGCTACTTTTACATTGCACTAGTATAAATTCGGGGTTGTGTTGGAGGATGGTATTTTGGTGAAGTTCTCATATGCATGTATGTGTCCTTTCGTGATAAATGTTGACTTATAGAGTTGGAATGAAGTATTATTATATTTGGTAGTCATAAGGATCACTTAGGTGTTTATTGAAGAGGTTGTATGGGAGGTCTCTTTATGTCTTATCTATGTGAGTCTTGGTAACGCCCGGAGAGCACCCCCTAGATAGTACTAGCATACTCGAACTCGAAAAGGACTCATACAAGCCTCTTAGCATAATTGTCATGACATAATGAACTTGAAATAATGAGGAAAAATTTGAAAACTTTTACATTGTGAAGTATACTTAGACTTCTCACATATCATATATTAAGTTTACATAAGCTCCTCGTTTAAGAAGTTTATATAGACTTCTCGATTATAAATATAACCGATTCATGATCATAGTCTAATATTGTTTCACAACACCATCTATTTATAAGATTTCAACAAAACTTTATGAATAGGGCGCTTAGCCATTTAGACAAGATAGCTTTAGAACAAATGTACATAGGAGAAGAATATTGGTTCTATTACATTAATAGAAAAATCATAAAGTGTCCACTAGTGCATATGTCCTCGAATCTTGAGGACCTACCACAATGTCTTGGAGAATAGAAATTCAAGCCTTCTTTGAAAACAGAGGAGCAACAAAATAGCCAGAACCTATACTCATAATATAAAAGGTTGAAAAGGGGTTAGTACAATTAATGCACTAAATATGGACAAATACATAAAAACCTTTAAAACATGATAAAAGGCCATTTACATGTAATGCATGAATTTATAAGGTTTTAAAAGATAATTGCATCAACAACACAACACATAAACAAACACTTAAATAATATGAAGACTTCAACGCAACATGACTTTAGCACTTACTAAGGGTCAACTTGTGCAATGTAGAGTAAGCATCCCATACTACCAACCCTACCAAGAATTCCCATGGAAACCACCTTGGCACACATGTTAACGTTTACCTTCATTTTATAAGACATGTTATCATAATCATCTCATAACCATAAGGAACCAACTACAACAACCTTCTATGCATACTAGTGCAATGTACAAGTGAAGTCTCATACCCCCACTTCTATTTAGTAAAGTTGTTAGGAAGTTACAGACTCGTTCATACTTTTGCATTACTTCATTATTTCAGGTAAGATCAACAGACATAAACAATGAGAGACTCCATGGAATCTGGTCTCATAAATCCCCACACCAAAAAAAAGGGTGTTACACCTTCCAAGGTGGAACTAGAAACTAGTTACTATGAAGATCCACTAGTTATATCCTACGGGGGCATGTATTTAAGGGATAGTGAGATTACTTTTATAAACCTAGCCTATTACTTAGCGGGAAGACTTCCATCAAAGGAGTAATAACTTCGATGAACCGGGCTATTGCATTAGCAGGAGGATCTTTTCCTCATTGTACATATCCACTCAGTGCTTTCGATGCTTCCCAATATACTTCCATTTTTTTCTTAATTGTATCTACATGTGTTAAGAGTAATTCATCTGCATTGAATACAATTCAAAATAAAGCTATTAGATTTATTAAGTGAGAATGCACTTTCACCTTAGAATCATCACACACTTTCACCTTCGTAGTCTTAATTATAGTGTTTTCATGAGGAGT
Source organism: Solanum peruvianum (assembly GCA_027705065.1). Taxonomy (NCBI): domain Eukaryota; kingdom Viridiplantae; phylum Streptophyta; class Magnoliopsida; order Solanales; family Solanaceae; genus Solanum; species Solanum peruvianum. Next base: position 36,734,269 of record JAKWJD010001759.1, on the reverse strand, counting down.
ATACTTTTAATCAACACAAGATATGAATCTCATTATTAAAGATTCATACTACACAAATCTACATGGTTGAATAGAATGCAAACCATCATAATCACAGTTGCTATATCCTTCCATAAGCCATATACCTTGCAATCAAATTCGAAGTATATATACAATTTTCTTCATCACGTATAAAACCCTATATTTTACCTTCTTTTCAAGGTTATAAATCAAGTATCGTGATTACCCTTATTCAGTTCTCAATAGGCATGGAAGACAAGATTCTATAACTAAATAATCATAAATTACAATACATCATATTCATCTTTACCTTATTCATCAAATAACATTCATAAAATTAGGTCATAGGGTGCACATGGATTCTTGTGATGTTTTCAGAATAGAAATCATCAATTAATTCCAACATAGTCACAATATAAATGCATATAACATAAATAAAATGATTTTTGAATGAACCTATGGCTAGATCACAAGCCCTAGTTATTAATCATAAAACAGAATTCGAAATTAGAAGTTTTGAAGGGATTCATGGAGAAACAAATCCATGAATCAATATACCCATACATTATTGGACTATTTCCTACAAATTTGGAGTGAAAATTTGGTGGATCTGGTCTACTTCTTCAAGCTTCAACTCGTCTTTAATGGAGGTTGAGTAGAGAGAGAATTTAGAGAGAAGTGAGAGTGATTTGGGGAATAAATTTGGTTGGGTAAAATTGACATAAAACTAACCCTGAATAAATATTCATTCATCCCCTAAATTGCTCAAACGACCCCTCAGTTAATTGGGTCTTTCTGGAAGTGAATTTGACTTAAAGTTGATGCGATCGAATAAGGGAAGTGGCTTCACGTTGCGGGGGAAATTCCAAATCTTTTTTATAAATCAAGGTTTATTCAATGAGCCTTGTGGAAGACCCGCGCAGTGAGGAAAATTTTTCCTCTTATGTTATGAGGACGCGATGCGTTCATATCTTGGTTGTCGCAGGTTGCTTTGGTAGCTTGCTTGCCAATGATTGGGTCCTCCTCAAGAACTATTTGGTTGGTTCTTGGGGAGTCGTCACTGGACTTTTGGACCCTATAAACATTATCTGACCTCTTTGAAGTCTTTTTACAAGTTTTATACTTCATATAACACTCTCAAACATTTGCCAAACATAGGGACATCTACTAGGTCAATTTCACTAGTTTACGGACGTCAAGGTCTTTCTATGACATTTTGGTTCTAATACTTCCTAATTAGTTTCAATAAATTAATTTAGGCTTATAAACATTGTTTTTAGGACTTTTTATCATTTGAGGCTCTAGACTAAGTCATGGACTTCCGGAGTATTACAATCTTAGGATAACTTTGGATAGGAAAGTCTAAATTATAAATGGGTTACTTGATGAATGTGCCTAAATATTGAGAAGTATAAATGTTTTTCCATATATACTAAGTGCTGAATAATATGATGTCTTGTACTCTTGATTCATGAAGGTTTTTATCAAAATAGCATTAAAGGTTTATTTGAACTAAATGTTCTCTTAAAACATGTTTTTGCATATTTCAATACTTAATACAATGTTTCTACTAACTCCATATTTTTTTTAATAATTCTATAAGTATAGGTGGAAGTCAAGTGAAGTTTCTTAGAAGGAAAAGCTTGGGAAGTTGATTTTCTCAAGATTGGTATGTCCTCATATGTTCGAGGACATGAACAATGTTTCTTTTAGTTTTCTTTATGTCAAATACTTGTATAAGACTTAGTATGTTTTATTTCAATGTAAAGGGTCGTGATCCTATAATGTTAACATGTTTTTAAGTTGTCTTGAGATGATGAGACTCGTTTCTTAGTTTTATCGAAGAGTTTCTTATTAGTTATGTTGTTAAAAGTTTTAATTCTGCACTACTTTTCATACCAATGTAATGAATGATATCTACGAGGCTTGTAAAGTACCTACAATAGCTAAGGGGCTTGTACAAGACCTCTGAGAGTTCAAGTAATCCATTTAACTTCGAGGGTGTACACTTTGGTTGTTACAAACTTTGTATCAGAGTATAAGGTTTTGGAAAATTTTTTAGGGTCCAAAGTCTCAAAAGCCACGTTTAGTAGAGTCCTGTTCGTCGCGACACATCTAAAAGCGAGAGGGTATAGGACGATAGAACCTTCAGTTTCTTCATTCCTCTTGTAGCATGCCATAGAGTTGATTTATGTAAGTGTGTTTTCTTAATCTCTTCTCTTGTGTTTTTAGGATATTAATACAAGAAGGATAGTTGTAAGAAAAGTGGAGGAAATTTTAGTTAATGAGGGATTTCCTCCCCGGGCTGATCAAGTCCCTATAGCTAATCAAGAGAATGTGAATGAGGCGGTTTCCCCTCAAGTTTCCTAAGCTCCTCAACCTCCCAATGTTTAAGGAGATATGTCTAATGTGGAGATAAGGATTCTTTTTGAGATTTGAACAAACTTATGATGAATCAAGCTGAAGCCATCACTAACCATGTGAATGCCCAAGCTAACCAAGGAGTTGGACCTCAAGGGAACCCTAATGCAAGTACTTCTACTTCTAGAATTTGGGATTTCATGAGGATAAATCCTCCTACTTTTCCAAGAACTAAGGTGGATGAAGATTCAGAAGGCTTCATAGATGAGATGTATAAGGTGGTAGATTTTATGGGGGTTACTGGTAAAGAGAAAGCAAAATTAGCCACTTACCAACTAAAGGATGTGGCACAAATGTGGTTTGAGCAGTATAGGGATATCGGGGAGTGTTTATGATGGCCTTTCTTGATAGGTTTTTTCCTATAGAGTTGAGGGAGAGCCAGTTAGTGGAATTCATCAATCTTTTTCAAGGAGGAATGAGGGTAAATGAGTATTCTCTCAAGTTCACCCAACTCTCTATGTATGCCCCAACTTTGGTAGCTAACTATAGGGCTAGTATGAATAAATTCGTGATAGGGGTGTCTAGTATGGTTGAGGAAGAATGTTGAACAACAATGATCCATCATGATATAGACATCTCTAGACTCATGGTGTGATCTCAACAAGTTGAGGAGTCCAAGATTAGGAAGATGAATATAGATGGGAAGAGGAATAGGTCGGATGAACCAAGTAAAAATAAGTCTAAGAAGATATTTTATTGTCAATATTCTTCCATGGGGAGCAAGGATTGGGTTCCCAAAAAAAATCACAAGGAGGGAGTGGAGGTGGCTATATATATGAGAGACCTAACCATACTACATGTGGAAAGACACATTTGGGTAAGTATTGTGCCGGTACAGATGGATGTTTTTGATAAGGAAATAGGAGTCTTAATATTAGATATTGACCTAACCTCAAGGCAAAAGGGAAGGATACCAACCAAGCTCCTCATGATGGTCCGGATCCCAATACTCAAAAGATGAACCATTTCTATATGTTTCAAGATAACAAAGGATCTAATCCGGAATGAAGTCCCTGGTAATTTATAGTTCCTTATGGTGGTTTTGATTTTTTCCTATATGGGTTTACCCTAAGTGGGGGAGAATGAGTTGAGTAGTAAGGTGGTTTATATCCATATGTTTTCCTTTTATTCTTACTCAAGCTGGAGACCAAAATTCTTAGTAGTTTGGTTATGTTTTAGAGTCTTGCATATGAGTATGAGTTTCATGTCTCCTTATGTTATGAGTGCCATTGATGATATATGTTTTGCATTCTCTCTTACTCAAGCTGGAGACCAAAATTCATAGTAGTTTGGTTGTGTTTTAGAGTCTTGCATATGAGTATGAGTTTCATGTCTCCTTATCTTATGAATGCCATTGATGATATAATGTTTTCCATTCTCTTGATGATATCATAGTTACATGGGAATATTGAGTCAATCTATATTTTCATGTCAAAGTAAATCTAATATTTTTTTCTTAATTGGTTCAAAAGATGTTATGTTTATATGTCAATGTGTTATTTGAAAATTATTGCATGTTGAGTTTTATGACGAAATAATGAGCATCGCTAAAGTTGGAAAAGGTTGTTCCTCCATAATGCAATGAAAATGATAAAGTATGTGCGCTCTTTGAATTGTAGACATAGTTCCAAATTGCTTATATTTCTTAGAGAGCAAAATGATTTGAAATTGGTGATCCTTGTAATTTGTTCTATTGACTATGAATTTTATATCCGTGATGATGTGTGTTCTGAGCTACTAGTTTAGTCTTATAGTCCATAAAGGTTTTAGTGTCATTCGAGGACGAATGTTTTTCTAAGTAGGGGAGATTCTAACAACGCTCAAAATGAATTGGGACAAGATAGATCATGTAAGGAGTTAAAAAGGTGATAAAATGATTTAAAATAGAGTTAGAAGTAAGTCTGAATGTCAAACGTCGAAGAACGACCAAGACATTCAAAAATTAGCCTTATGTGTGCTAGTGTTTCTTTGATTGTGGTTCATATTTTAAGCTGTTGTTTGGAGTATAAAATAAGTGTGGATGACTCTAGAACCTATAGGTACATACCTAGGATCAAAAAGTTCAGGAACGACTCCCCAAGTGCCAACCAAAGGGTCCTTGAGGAGGACCCAAGGTGTGTAATGAAGGCTGCCAAAACAGCTTGTGTGTGACGCTGTCTGCATGTCTTGCATCTGTTACTTAATGAAATTAATTTAGCCTTGCGACGTAGGCTTGTCACAAACCATTCTGTCTTAAAATTAATTCTAGAACAAAGACGTGGTAGTGTCCCGGCGACGCGCAGCCATGTGCCAGATTAGGTCGCGTCGTTTTTAAACCAAATAAGTCTTGGTTAAAGGGTCCAATAAGTGTAGGGGTATTTTGGGTACTTTAAGAATTATTTATGGATGGTTATTAAGTCACTGTAAATTCCAATTCACCCATCAAATCGAAAACCTCAAGACTAAAACAAAATCTCACCAAAACTCTTTCTTTAAAAACCTCTATGAATGAAGCTTTGAAGCTTCAAAGAAGAAGGTCAAAATTCTTCAAGTTTCAAGAAAAAATTCGTGAGTTTTTCATCAACTAAGGTATGATAGTTCATTCTTGATTCTTTTCTCATCAAGGAGACAATCCAAAGGTTTTACAAAAATGGTTTCAAATCGTAAATTCTTCTATTTTGAATAGTAAGCATGGGTATTTACATGAAAACATTATAAGGGATTGATTATGATATTTTAGATATAAAGTGATGGTTTTATGATCAAAAACTCAATGGACCCATGATCATGCGAATTCTCAAATTTTGACTAATGAATTGTGTTTGATGGAGATGATTAGATAATGTTTACAACTGTGTTTTTCGTATGTTTTATTGAGATTATAAACTGCTATGTATTCCTTATTATGATGAATTTTTGGAAAATTGAGAAACGGTGGTCAATGCTTGGATGAAGAATATGTTGATCTATATTGTCTAAATCTTGTTGAATTGAACTTGAGTGGGATGGTGCACTTATGGTGGCGGTGTTTACTTTAAGTATATGAATATGTATGCGAATTGTGATTATGTCCTTGAAGGCACTGAATGTGAAGTAAAGTGATGGTAAGATTTATATGCACGGGATGTCTTATGAAATTGAGAATTTAACACTACAGAAATTCCGTGACTTAGACTAGAGCTTAGTCTATTGAATAATAATTCAAATGATTTTTTCCAGATCAATATTAATGTATTAAACTCAATAATAAAAGGATAGATCCAAAACAACAAAGAAATACCTTGACATCCAAAAAACTAGCTAATAATAACTAGTAGACGTCCCTATGTTTGGTGAAGGTTTGGGAGTGTCAAATGAAGTCCAAAACTTTTAAAAAGACTTTAAATAGGTAATATATAGTGTAAAGGGTCAAAACTCTGATAAAGACTCCCCAAGGAACGCCGAAGGGTCCTTGAGGAGGACCTGAACATTGGCGAGCAAGCTGCCAAAGCAGCTTGCCGCCGCAACGATTTGGCATCCACCTCACATCGCGCAGCCAACACAAGGAGGTCCAAAAATTTGCTTCGTGACTTGGGAAATCCCTGAGGTCCACTGGATCAATTTGAATTTTCAAAAAGAATGTGAAATTTCCCCACGATGGGCAGCCATTTTCCAGATTAGTCCGCGTCATATTTAAGTCAATTTAACTTCACAAAATACACATTTAAGTGAGGGGTGTTTTGGGTATTTTAGCGGACGAGTTTATTATAGTTTTAGGTAGGTTTTACACAATTTTAACAGTACTATAAATCAAAACTAATAAATTACTCTCATCTCTCTCAAAAACACTCTCTCTTTCAGTCACCATTAAAGAACAAGAAAAGTTTGATGAAGAAGATGAAGACTTCAAGATTTTTATTAAAAATCTTGTAAAATAATCATAAATAATATATGACTTTTTTACTCTTGGTATTTCGTTAGACAATAGGTCCTTCCAAATATTATTTCCAACAATTCAAGTCCTAGGGTTTTTGCTCTACAATCGGGTTTTCTTTCAAACTTGAGATTTATGACTACTGATGAAAAACTATGATTTTCTATGGTTAATTAAGTATGTGTTTCTTGTCTAATTGATATGTAATGTTGGTTTATCATGTGAAGCATGTTCCTTCTGTATGTAATGGATTCGATTATGTTATATATGTCCTTAATGTCATGTAAATTTTGGGATTGGAATTATATCTAGAATGAACTCTTAAATGAGCCCTTTCCCTTAACCCTAACTATGATTTGGTCTTGTAAATGACTAGAATGTTTGGGATTGGATATGTTATTGTAAATTTCACTATATTATTGAATGATTGTGATGAATTGACTGTAAGTTCTTGATGAAGATTCTTGGAAGCAATAGATAAGTCTTCTAAAGTCATTATTTCTCAATTATGTTGGTGTTGGCCTATAAATTGATATATCTATGAAATTTAAGTATGTATAATTTTTCTATGCTTATATGTTGGCCTACGAATATGCTAGATGTGAGATCATGGTTAGGATGTGATAATTCAAGTTCATGATGTTTATCTTGTATGCCTTACACACTATGATTATAATATGTTAATCTCACAAATAAAGGTTGTGATGAAAGGAAATTCGCATTAAACCTAAATATCTTATGATAAAGTTTATACGAGAAGTTAACTCCTATATACTATGATAAGTTTTATGATAAAATATGCTGAGAGGTGTTGACTTCCCTTCGAGTGAGATTCGCCTAATGGTTCCGCATGAGGTGTTGACTTCCCTTGGGGGGAGATCCACCCTATCGTTTCTTATGATATGAGGACTCCAATGCTAAAAGGCATGTAGAGGGTTCAAGACATATCTCCTAGTTCTTTAACTATGTTTCCTCGATAGGAATACTAGCTAGTGGATCCACCTAGAATGATATGTTCATGTTTTGGTTCTACCTTGGCAAGTAGACCACCATTTTTTGGTGTGAAATTTCATGACACCGAATTCCATGTTTAGCTCACATGGTCTAATATTGGTTAAGGCGATTTTTCCCTCAATTAAAATGAAAGACAAGTAAATGGACATTGTCTAGGGTGACTTATGGAGTCTACTTAGTATAGTTATGGGTATGACTCTAGCTACACAATGCACAAGTTGACTGTAAGGAATGTCCTAGGAGATTGTTTTCATGTAATATGAATATGAAATGTAGAATGCTTATGATATATGATGTTGCTCTTATATGATATTGACTATGTTAATGAACATGAAATGGTCTATGTTGCTATGTGTGATGATGACTACTTATGATGTAAGTTGTATATATCTAACCATTAGTTATGGTCTCCGATCATGTTTACTTGTTTATTTGGGGTTATGGGTTTTCACATGATCATTGCACTTGTTGTCTTGGGATGTGATTATTGGGTAGTGTCCTGTACTTTATATTTATATGATCTATTGGACATGAAATATTAGTATGACTTTTGATATATGTCTTTGGTTATGATCATGCTTTATGTTTTTGTAATCCTTATCTTGTGTATGCTCTCTTTTATGTGTATTAAAGGCTTTCAAATGACTTTGCATGCTTTCTAAAAAAATAGTCCTTTTTCCTGCATGTCCTTATATAATGATGTGCATATACCCATACTTACTACATGTGGCGTACTAACCCCTTACTTTATATTACTACAACTGTAGGGTACGACCATTGAAGATGAAGAAGGTCGATTGAAGAAGCTTTGAACTTTTTCTGCAAGTGTTGGTAGGTCCTCATGTCCGGGGATACTATACTTTTATTGTAATAGCTAATAAAGACCTTAATAGTGTTAAGAGATCCTTCTTTCGATTTTATTATGTTCTTTGGATTCTCTTGTAATAAGGCCGATATAACATATTGACACTTTATTGGCTAAGCCCAACTTATGTTCTTAGATAGTTTTAATATTAGAATATCGTATGTTGTTATCATTTCCTTAAAAGAGAATCCTAATTCAGCTTGTATGTTAGAGGTCTACGTATACCTCAATATATGTTAAGCATGAAGTCTAACTACACTTCATATAGAATGTAAAAGTTTCTATTTTTTTACTAATGCCATATTGTGAAGAATTCTAAGCGCTTGTCTGAATCCTTTGAGAGGAAGACGACGCCGGTTGCGACTAGGGGATTCTCTCCGAATGTGAAAAAACTTTGTATCGGATCATGAGGTTAAATAACCTAGGGACAATGCCTCATAAAACAACATTTAAATAGTGTTTTATTCATTTTTGTGAAGCGCGCCACAATTATAAATGAGATGTTATGTGATGATTAGGAAAATTCTCTTTTCATGGTAATCCTATGTCTTTCATTTAGAGCCTTGACACTATGTGTCTTTTAGCATCTAATCCCTTTCTTGTGGTTAAAGGCGAATAAATCAAGAAGGGAAAGAGTGAGAAGAGTGGGAGAAGAGATTATGAATGCGTGAGATACTCCCGAAAGCAATCAAGTCCCTCCTCAAGAGCAAGTTGCTACAAATGATCAAGTTTCGGTCAATCCTCTGTCCATGACTGATGGTGAGGTAAGGGCAACCCTTCTCCAAATGGCCAAACCCATCACTACTTAAGCTCAATCCATTACGGCTCAAGCTGACCGGGAAGTTGTACCTTGAGATACCCAACATGCTAATACTAAGGCTACCTGTATGAGTGGTTTCACGAGTATGAATCCTTTTATGTTCTTTGTATACATGGTTGATGAAGAACCACAAGAGTTCCTTCATGAGTTCTATAAGGTTTTGCTTGCTATGGGGGTGAGTACTACCGAAAAGGTCGAGCTTGCTACCTATCAACTCAAGTACGTGTCATTGACATGGTACTATGAATATAAGGAGAGTGTGACATTAAGAGGTGGTCCCTTGACTTGGGAGATCTTCAAAAAGGCCTTTCTTGATAGGTTCTTCCCAAGGGCGCAAAGGGAAGCTAAGATAGAGTAGATCATCAACCTTCATAAAAAAGGTATGAGTGTTAGGGAATAATTTTTAAAGTTCATTAAGCCGTCCAAATATCCTTCCTACTTGGTTTTGAATGATAGGGATGAAATGAGTCATTATGTAACTGACGTGTCCGAAGAGCATGAAGAAGATTGTCGTGCGGCTATACTTCATGGCAAAATGGATCTTTCTAGGTTGATGGTTCATAGATAACAAGAATAGAAGAGTCGGCTAAGGAAGAAGAATAGAGTTGCTAAGAGGGAAAAGTCGAGGTTCAAAAAGAGGTTCTCTAATAAAGTTCCTTCGAAGTTTCCCAAGAATAGTAACGATAGGGTGCCTAATAATGTGTTTCGAAAGGGAGGAAGTTGAAACTCACAAAGTGAAAGACCTACATGTACCTTGTGTGATAGGAAACATCTGGGTGAATGCTTGGTGGGACAGGAAATTACTTTGGTTATGGGAAGAATGGTCACAAATTGAGGAATTTCCCCAATGTGAGGAGTCTAGAGTAGTGAAGCGGTCAAGATCAAGAAAGCACTCCTAGTTCTGAAGTTCCAAAATGGAACCACTTTTATGCTCTCTGCTCTAGGGGTGATCAAGTGGAGTCTCCAAATGTGGTCACTGGTATGTTATGTCCTCTTTATTAATGTTTATTCTTTATTGTATCCTGGTGCTACATTTTCATTTGTAACTCCTCTAGTATCTGAGAAGACTGATGTTCTACCCGGTGGAGGACACCATTGTTACTAGAAGAGTCTTTAGGAGTATCCTGTATCTTTTCTGAATATATTTACATGGGTGGATTAGGTAGAACTTGATATGGTTGTTTGATTTGAATTTGGGGATGGATTGGTTGAGCGCGTGCTTTGTATCCATAAAATGTTGAACAGGGGTACTTAAGTTCAATTTTTCTAATGAACCCGTCTTAGAGTGGAAGGGAGGAAATTCAATTCCTAGAGGTCGTATCGTTTTTTGCCTAAAGACTTGGAAGATAATCTCTAAAGGAGTTGAATCTCGATAAAGAAGATAGTGGGAATTGTTGAAAGATTATGACATGAGAGTTCTCTACCACCTCAACAAAGCTAATGTGGTAGCGGATGTGTTAAGTCGTGTGACCATGGGTAGTTTGTCTCATTTGGAAGAAGGAAAGAAGGACCTAGTGAATGATGTCCATAGGTTGACGCAATTTGGGGGATTGACAATATCCACTAATTTTATCCTCGTAAAGTCCACTTATTTGGCGGAGGATTATTCTAGAATCTATATTAATTAAATATATGAATTTTGATTATTTAAAGTATCTGCATATTTTTGTAAAGCTATTGTCAAAAGGAGTTTTCATGAAAAAAAAGGGCTTTATGTGTTAACTTGGACCTATGTGAAATAAATGTTTTGTCTTCTTGAGGTATTTTCTCTTCTGATTATGTCTTGAGAAGAATAGAATGGCAACTCTATAATGTCATTTAGATTTCATGGTGATCTTCAGAAGGTAGTTCCACATAATGTGTTATGATATGTTGAGATATTATGTGTTCTGATTTGAGTTACTATGTGTAATTCCGTGATATATGATGAATGGACTTGTAAGTACTCCTATGAGTTGTGAATCATTATGATTATATGTCGTTGAGTGGTTGGGCTGCTAGTATTTAGTCTGTCCTTACCCTCCTAAAGATTTTTGTATCATTCGGGGACGAATGTTCTTAAAGTAGGGGGGAAATAATGTAAAACTTCGGAAGTTCAATGACTTAGACTAGAGCTTATTCTATTGAATAATAATTAAAATGACTTTTTACAGACCTATATTAATGTATTAAACTCAATTAGAAAAGCATAGATCCAAAACGACCAAAAATACCTTGACGTCCGGAAACTAGATAATTTGAACTAGTAGACGTCCCTAGGTTTGGTGAAGATATTGGAGTGCCAAATGAAGTCCAAAACATGTATAACAACTTTAAATAGGTAAAATATAGTATAAAGGGTCCAAACGTCCGATAAAAACTCCCCATGGAACGCCCGAAGGGTCTTTGAGGAGGATCCAAACATTTGCAAGCAAGCTGCCAAATAGGCTTGCGGCAGCAAAAATTTGGCATCCACCTCGCCTCGCACAGACAACACAAGGAGTGCAAAAAAATGCCTCACGAGGCAGGGCCTGCACGAGGTCCACTGCCTCAACTCGAATTTTCAAAATAAACGTGGCCCCCGTGACGCCATTGAAGAACAACAAAAGCTTGAGAAAGAAGACAAAGAATTCGTAAAGTCACCCTCAAAGGACCAACACATAAGGAAAACAATGGAAAGACACCATACAGAAAGCTCTTAGGCACGACTAGATGAATAATGAAGTGAAACTTTTTCTAGAACCCAATATCCTCCTATTCATAACGTGGCGCGCTTCAAATTATAAACAAGACTCTTCTGGATGTGGTTCATGAAAAAACTAAGACAATCTCTAAACTTATGCTCTGATACCAAGCTTGTCACGACCCACAAGTACACCCTAGAAGTTAGAGCGTCCTTGTGTTGCCACTCGGCAAATGAGAGTTCAAGAAGTCTCATCTAAGCCACTCGTACCATTCATTGCATAATAAACATACTAGAATTAGTAAGAATTTAAAACTTTCTTCACACACGAAGAACTATTTCCATAATCATTGCACAAACAGAAGACATCCATTTAAAACATTAAAACTTTATTACAGCTACTTGAACCATCTAAACTTTAGAGTATACAATAATTTGGACTAAATCCATACAATACAATAAAATAAAGCATAAGACATAAGGTAACACGTTGGATATTGTCCTCGAATCGATAAGGATTCACCAATACTCCATCGTCAACCCTTAGAAACCTATCTATCTGTCACGACCCAAAACCGAGCCGCGACTGGCACCCACATTTACCCTCCTATGTGAGCGAACCAACCAATCTAACCCTTAACATTTCAATATAATATCAACAAAAAGTAATGCGGAAGACTTAAACTCATTATAAAAACCAATCCAATAACTTCTAAAATTCAACATCTATTATTCCACAAAATCTGGAAGTCATCACCACAAGAACATCTATGATCAAATTACTAAACTAAGAGTATTCTAAGAAGCTAAAACAAGTAAAAGCTAGTCCATGCCAGAACTTCAAGGCATCAAGACATGAGGAAGAAGATCCAGTCCAAGCTAGAAGCATTAGCTCACCCTGAAGATCCGATATGACGAAGACTGGCTAGAATTGCGATTGAGTTTAAGACGACGGTCCTTTTGCTGCACTCCATAAATAACAAGGAAGAAAACATAAAAGTAGGGGTCAGTACAAAACACGGGTACTGAGTAGATATCATCGGCCAACTCAAAATAGAAAACAATATATATCAAGTAATATATAAAACCAACTACAATACTCAACATGCGACATTTACCATTATCATAACTCTTGGTCATAACACCAAGCACATTAATGAGGACTCACGCCTCCCCATCATACTCATTTGGGAATTAGGTTCATTAGATTGAATTTATTAACATATTTCAAGATTCATTATCTTTATTCCCCTCGTGTCGGTACGTGACACTCCGCTCCATATACTATCCTGGTGCCAGAACGTGGCACTCCGATCCTCATATACTATCCTGGTACCGGAACGTGGCACCCGATCCATATACTATCCTGGTGTCGGAACGTGACACTCCGATCCTCATTCTATCCTGGTATCGGAATGTGGCACCCGATCCATATACTATCCTGGTGTCGGAATGTGACACTCCGATCCTCATTCTATCCTGGTACCAGAACGTGGCACCCGATCCATATACTATCCTGGTGTCGGAACGTGACACTCTGATCCTCATTCTATCCTGGTATCGGAACGTGGCACCCGATCCATATACTATCCTGGTGTCGGAACGTGACACTCTGATCCTCATTCTATCCTGGTACCGGAACGTGGCACCCGATCCTCTATTTTTATCCTGGTACCGGAACGTGGCACCCGATCCCCTAATCTCACCACTTTCGTTCATCAAGCCTTCTTTTATACCAAGGCATCATCATTAACAAAGTAGATTAGGGTTTCTTTTCAAGATTTGGGATTCAATAGCTTCATCATGCTTATTTTATCACAATTATAAAATCACATTCATGCAAGCATACAATTAAGCATATAGAAGATGAGATAATATTACCAACACATATCATTCGCTATTAAGAGTTTACTACGAATAGCATAAAATAACCATAACCTACCTCCACCGAATACTAGTGATCAAGCAAGCAATTTCCCAAGGATTTGTGTTTCTCCTCTTCTTTTCACCTTCTCGTTCGATTCTCCCTCTCTCTCTTTGTTCTTTCTAGTTTTCTTATGCAAACCCTGTTTCTTTTAACCTAATTAGCATATAATTAAGTATAAAAGATGACAATAATACCCCACTAATTAACTCAAGGTTACCTCTTTTAACCGCCAAGTAATTAGACTTATTAACATTAACCCACTAACTTTATAATTAAGGCAGGAATAGTCAAAAACGTCCCTTAAAACATTTAAAGAAATCCGACCCAGCCTGGGATTACGCAGTCTGTGACGGCCCGTCGTGCCTGCGAGAGTCCGTCCTGCTGCTCCGTCACAGAGTTCAGAGACTTAATTCTATTAAAGGGTCTGTGACGGTCCGTCGTGCCCACGACGGTCCGTCCTGCCATGTCGTCACGAAGTTCAGAGAGTCGATTTCAGTACCCAATTTCAGAATTTCTAAGTGTTTTGAAACGAGACCCTGCGACGGTCCATCGTGCCCATGATGGTCCGTCGTGGGGTCCGTCGTCTCAGCCAGTTTTCCAGAAATAAAATCTGCTGCTCAAAACGACTAAACAAGTCGTTACAATAGATACCAATTTACCCATCGTTCGTCCTCGAACGATCACAAGAGGAAAAACAAGGGCGAGAAGGAGTACCTGAATCTTTAAACAGATGTGGGTATCTTTCTTGCATATCGGCCTCCTTCACCCAAGTGGCTTCTTCAACCGGCCGATTCTTCCATTGCACCTTGATGGATGCAATCTCCCTTGACCTCAACTTGCGAACTTCTCTATCTAAAATAGCAACAGGCTCCTCCTCATAAGACAATTTTTCATCAAGCAGAACCGAATCCCAACGAATGATGTAGTTTCCATCCGCATGATATCTTTTCAACATAGACACATGAAATACCGGATGCACTCCGGACAGCCCTGGAGGCAAGGCTAACTCATAAGCCACCTCCCCTACTCGCTTAAGTACTTCAAAGGGACCAATATACCTTGGGTTTAGTTTACCTCTTTTACCAAACCGCATCACCCCTTTCATGGGCGAAACCTTCAACAAGACTTGTTCACCCTCCATGAACTCTAAGTCTCTAACCTTTCGATCTGCATATTCTTTTTGCCTACTTTGCGCCGCTAAAAGCTTTTCTTGAATAGATTTCACTTTCTCTAAAGAATCCCTCAAAAGGTCCGTACCCCAAGGTCTAACCTCAAATGCATCAAACCACCCAATGGGAGACCTAAATCTCCTACCATACAATGCTTCAAATTGGGCCATGTCGATACTTGAGTGATAACTATTATTGTATGAAAACTCCGCTAAGGGTAAGAAGTTATCCCAATGACCACCAAATTCTATCACGCATGCACGAAGCATATCCTCCAACACTTGAATGGTTCGCTCAGACTGACCATCGGTCTGAGGGTGAAATGCGGTACTTAGGTCCAACCTAGTACCCAATTCCGCATGCAGTGTTTTCCAAAACTAAGAAGTAAACTGCGTACCTCTATCTGATATAATGGAGAGTGAAACTCCATGCAATCGAACAATTTTTGAGATGTAAATTTTGGCTAACTTCTCTGCATTGTAAGTCACCTTGACCGGAATGAAATGAGCAGACTTAGTTAACCCATCAACAATCACCCAAATGGAGTCATACTTACCCATTGTCTTGGGAAGACCAACCACGAAGTCCATTGCAATTCTCTCCCATTTCCATTCAGGAATGGGCATTCTCTGAAGCGTTCCTCCGGGCCTCTGGTGTTCATACTTTACTTGCTGACAGTTTTGACATTTGGCAATAAAATCAACAATGTCGCGCTTCATTCTACTCCACCAAAAGTGTTGCTTTAGGTCGCGATACATCTTGGTTGCACCCGGATGTATAGAATACCTTGAACTATGAGCCTCTGTCAGAATAGTGTTGATCAAATCATCAACGCGGGGTACACATACCCTTCCCTTAATCCTCAACACACCTTCATCATCGATTGTTGCTTCTTTAGCCTCTCCCTACAACACTTTATCTCGGATCCGGATCAATTTCTCATCATTAAACTGCTTTCCCTTAATCTTTCAAGGAAGGAAGATCTTGCCTCCACACAGGCTAACAATCCTCCCTTCTCATTTATTTCTAACCTCATAAGGTCATTAGCCAGAATCTGAACCTCTCTAGCCAATGGGCGTCTAGAAACTTGCAAATGATCTAGACTTCCCATGCTTCCCGCCTTTCTACTTAAAGCATCCGCCACAACATTCGCTTTTCCTGGATGATACAAGATAGTGATGTCGTAGTCCTTCAGTAGTTCCATCCATCTCCTCTGTCTCAAGTTCAAATCTTTCTGAGTAAAGACATATTGTAGGCTACGATGATCCGTATAGACCTCACACTTAACCCCATATAGATATTGTCTCCATTGCTTTAATGCAAACACTACCGCAGCCAATTCCAAATCATGGGTCGGATAGTTACGTTCATGCACCTTTAATTGTCTTGAAGCATAAGCAATTACACTCTTCTCTTGCATTAGCACTGCACCCAAACCGGAATAGGATGCATCACAATAAACAATGAAATTCTTATCCTATACTGGCAAGGTAAGGATAGGTGCGGTAGTCAACAAAGTCTTGAGCTTCTGAAAGCTTTCCTCACATTCGTCCGACCATACAAATGGAACATTCTGCTTAGTCAAGTTCGTCAATTGGGAGGCAATGGAAGAGAATCCCTTGACAAATCGACGGTAATAGCTAGCTAACCCAACAAAGCTCCTTATTTCTGACACATTAGTAGGTCTTACCCAATTCTTCACTGTCTCAATTTTAGAAGGATCCACCATCACTCCATCCTTAGAAACTACATGCCTCAAGAAGGACACTGCATCTAGCCAAAACTCACACTTAGAGAACTTGGCATAAAGCTTTTTCTCCCTCAACATTTCCAATACAATTCTCAAATACTCCTCATGTTCCTTCTTACTTTTAGAGTATATCAGTATATCATCAATAAATACGATCACAAAGAGATCCAGATATGGCTTAAAAATCCCGTTCATCAAGCTCATGAACGCAGCAGGGGCATTCGTAAGACCAAAAGACATCACTACAAATTCGTAATGCCCATACCTGGTTCGAAAAGCAGTCTTTGGCACATACGCTGCCCGTATTTTCAATTGATGATAACCGGATCTCAAGTCAATCTTAGAGAAGCCACAAGCACCTTGTAACTGATCGAACAAGTTGTCAATGCGAGGAAGAGGATACTTGTTCTTAATAGTTACCTTATTCAGTTGTCTATAGTCTATGCACATCCGAAAACTCCCATCCTTCTTCTTCACAAATAACACCGGAGCACCCCAAGGAGATGCACTTGGTCTAATGAAGCCTTTGCTCAACAACTCTTGAAGTTGGGCCTTTAACTCTCTTAATTCCGCGGGAGCCATTCTATAAGGGGATATAGAAATGGGGCGAGCACCCGGTTCAAGATCAATACAGAAGTCAATATCCCTATCCGGTGGCATACACGGAAGATCTGCAGGGAACACATCCAAAAACTCATGGACTACCGAAACTGACTCAATCGAAGGTACTTGGGTAGTATCATCCCTGAGGTGTGCCAAGAAGGCTAAACAACCCTTACTAACCATTCTCTTAGCACGAAGAAAGGAGACGATACGAACCGGATTGGAAGTGTAGTCACCCTCCCACACTAACGGATCTGTTCCAGGCTTGGCTAACGTCACAGTTTTAGCATTACAATCCAAGAGCGCAAAATTCGGAGAAAGCCAAGTCATACCTAGAATTACATCAAAGTCAACCATTTCTAAGATAACCAAATCTACATAAGTGTTGCTCCTCATAAAAGTCACCAGGCATCTTGCCTTGCTCTAGGATCAAGAACTCATCTCTCCTCCTATCCCTCAAAGTACGGGGAATATACTTCTCCATAAACAAGCTAGAGAATGATGCCCAAGTCATAGGTGGTGCCTCTGTTGGTTGACACTCAACATGTGACCGCCACCACATTTTGGCGTTCCCTTGAAACTGATAGGTCACAAACTCAACACCAAATCGCTCTACTATGTCCATTTTATGTAGTAACTCATGACAATCAACCAGAAAATCGTAGGCATCCTCAGATTCAGCACCCTTGAAGACTGGAGGTTTCAATTTCAAGAACTTACTGAAAAGTTCATGTTGATCGCTTGTCATTATAGGCCCTGTAGTCAAACGAGGAAACGTGACTATTCCCAATGAGGCATCCATGCGGGGAGCCTCAACAGCGGCCTGTCGTACTTCCGGAACCTGAGGTGCTGGTGCAGAAAACACTAGAGGTGTCTGGCCTTGATCAGATAACCCGCTAAGGTAAGCAAGAACCTGATTGATCATCTCTGGAGTAGGTTGGGGTGGCAATTCCTCATTCTGCACTTGCTCATCTTCCCGTTCCTCACCCTCTCTTACTACTTCCTCAGTCGGTGGAGGAGTCACCGCCCTAGTACCAGATGGGCTAGGTGCTTGACCTCTTCCTCTAGAGGACGTTCTCCCACGACCTCTTCCACGGCCTCTTGCCACTACTCCTCTTCGAGCTACAGCCCCAGTGGCTGGCTCAGACGCTTCTTGTCTTGACGGTGTTGATGTTGACACCGTTGTTGCTATAATTCTAACCATCCGCGAGATAGAGTGAAGATGGTCAGATACCAATTTGTATCACCTAGATACCAATTGGATCAAAGTAATAGCACGAAAGAAAGAATGAAAGAATGGAATTTTCCTAAAGTCTTATAGCCTCTCAAATAAAAGTAAAGGCGTCCCCCTACCGTTCCTTCAGACTCTACTAGACTCGTTGTTGTGTGATGAGACCAACGAACCTAATGCTCTGATACAAAGTTTGTCACGACCCAAAACTGAGCCGCGACTGGCACCCACATTTACCCTCCTATAAGAGCGAACCAACCAATCTAACCCTTAACATTTCAATATAATATCAACAGAAAGTAATGCGGAAGACTTAAACTCATTATAAAAACCAATCCAATAAATTCTAAAATTCAACATCTATTATTCCCCAAAATCTGGAAGTCATCACCACAAGAACATCTATGATCAAATTACTAAACTAAGAGTATTCTAAGAAGCTAAAACAAGTAAAAGCTAGTCCATGCCGGAACTTCAAGGCATCAAGACATGAGGAAGAAGATCCAGTCCAAGCTAGAAGCATTAGCTCACCCTGAAGATTCGATATGACGAAGAATGGCTAGAATTGCGATTGAGTTTAAGACGATGGTCCTTTTGCTGCACTCCATAAATAACAAGGAAGAAAACATAAAAGTAGGGGTCAGTACAAAACACGGGTACTGAGTAGATATCATCGGCCAACTCAAAATAGAAGACAATATATATCAAGTAATATTAAGAGTTTACTACGAATAGCATAAAATAACCATAACCTACCTCCACCGAAGACTAGTGATCAAGCAAGCAATTTCCCAAGGCTTTGTGTTTCTCCTCTTCTTTTCACCTTCTCGTTCGATTCTCCCTCTCTGTCTTTGTTCTTTCTAGTTTTCTTATTCAAACCCTCTTTCTTTTACCCTAATTAGCATATAATTTAGTATAAAAGATGATAATAATACCCCACTAATTAACTCAAGGTTACCTCTTTTAACCGCCAAGTAATTAGACTTATTAACATTAACCCACTAACTTTATAATTAAGGCATGAATAGTCAAAAACGTCACTTAAAACATTTAAAGAAATCCGACCCAGCCTGGGATTACGCAGTCTGTGACGGCCTGTCATGCCTGCGACAGTCCGTCCTGCTGCTCCGTCACAGAGTTCAGAGACTTAATTCTATTAAAGGGTCTGTGACGGTCCGTCGTGCCCACGACGGTCCGTCCTGCCATGTCGTCGCGAAGTTCAGAGAGTCGATTTCAGTACCCAATTTCAGAATTTCTAAGTGTTTTGAAACGAGACCCTGCGACGGTCTGTCGTGCCCATGACGGTCCGTCGTGGGGTCCGTCGTCTCAGCCAGTCTTCCAGAAATAAAATCTGCTGCTCAAAACGACTAAACAGGTCGTTACACTATCCTCCATGGCACTTGAAGACTTACAATTCCCTACACTTTAGTAAAAAAGGGAAAAGAAAGGGTTAGAACATTAGATGCACCAAGTATGGAAGCCATTCAAAAACCATGAAAAAGGGACATTCAGTTAATAATATGCTTTTCATTAATTTTGATTGAAACATCATACAATAGTCATAAGAAAAATATTTAACAACTTAGAAACACATCAGAAACCATTTAAACAATTAGTCCAATTTTAGGAAATATTATAGTGAACTTCTTCACTATTATAGTGAAGTTTCATTGCTTCACTTTTGCACACCCTTTTCACATACAATTCCATAACTAAAAGGTATCCTAAGACTCACTTATGTAAATAACAGAGACCGCCTATACATCATCTCTAGGCACACCTAAATTATCCTTAATACCACCCATAATTAAATCAACATACATTCAGAAGACATCAAACATATGAACATGAGATCCTTCTAACAAAGGTGATTCTAAGGTTCACTTGAGTGAGTTGTGAAGCGACCACACATACAATCCCTTACACACACACTGAAGAGATCCTATAGACTACCTAAGATAAAATCATTCTCCTTTAATACATCAACACATAGATAATATGACATTCTCCTTCAAAATACTATCGACAAACTTACTTAAGTAAATCAAGAAGATAACATCCATGATTGACCTCTTCAATATTACCTAAGTAATCCATTAGATTACCTAATTTTGGATCATGTCCACATAAACAATCATCTTCCCTAACTATACTCATTCTTAAGAATTATCTAGGTAAGATAAGAAGTGGCCATTCCTATTCCCCCTTCACACCTTAATTAGAATACCCTTAAGTACTCTAGATAAGTACTTATTTATTTAACGTACTTTCTAAACTTAGGTCATTACATTCATTAGTTCATTTAAGACTCATTCATTACATGAATACATGGAAGTAATGGTCTTGGAAAAGACCTAGGTACTCCAACTAACACCTTTTAAGACTATTGTGTAATTTCGAGAAATCGTCCAATACCACAACCTAAACATCATATAACTTCTCTAATGCTAGTAAGTATCCCATATGATGAGAATAGGCAATAAATTACATAGACCATGGTAGAAAAGCATGGAAGCCAGAGTTCTAACCTACTCCGATGAGGGGCTTCTTACTTGCCAATGGTAGAACTTGGACACATCCCATGTAGGCACATGGTTAAGGAATATGAAGGGGGTGCTTTGTATTATAGTCTCATCCTATAACTAGAACTACTTCCCTTACCAAACTCACTAGGTGCTATACTTTGTTCTCATAGAGTAATTTTCATTAAAGGTTCATATAAAGGGGTTCCATATCATGTTATTAATGCACTAGAATTTGCCCTACCAAAGATGTCCTCTTAGGGATACCTTCCAATGGCGACAAGAAGCTCGTCAGTTTTTTCCTGAAGTTTGATATGTTGTTGTTCCAGCAAATCAACCTTAATTATATCATTCATTTATCTGAAGGATATCATTATGACTTTCTACTTCAACATTCATAACCTTACCACTAGGTTCAAGGATTTACATAAAAGACCCTATTAAAATCATTCAAGGTGCATGTCATTCATACATTCAAGACTTAGAGGCTTTAGCTTCTTATTTCAATACATCTCATATTCACATTTATACATGCATCAAGTAAGGGACACAAGTCAACCAAGACAAGACACAACATACTTCACTTTAACACAAATTACATGTCATTCTTCAGTCACTTATAAATAACCATTATCATCTTTAAGTCACCCTATACACTACAATATAATCATCAATATAGACATTATAGACTCATATAGTCAAGTAGGAACAACCATGAATCAACTCTAAGACTACACATAGAAGCACATATTCATAGTCTAAATGATTTCCTAACATAGATAGAAAGAACACATACTTTCACATTACTTCAAATATAGATACATATACTCATACTTCACATAAAAAAACTACACAAATCATCATAATACTTCAAGTAGTGCGAACAAGGCCATATCATCATAATGCATAAAATAATGCCGACAAGGCCATATTAACTTACATTTTTACGCCACCATAAGTGGACCATACCAATAAAAACATAATTGAAGACTAATTAACATGAAATAAAGGGAAATAGGGCAGCATACCCCCACTCCATCTTACCACTTCAATTCCTAAGCTAAATCATCCAATTCGATACCATATGGCCCTTACCCATGTCCATAACCAATAATTCAATGCCATCATAACAATTCTCAATGAAACTAGGTCAATACTTTACATATTCATCAATCTAATACAATCTAGATAACAATTTACTACAATTATCACATCAATCAATATCCCATTGAAAACTACAGTAGAATTCATAAGCCTTAAGTCTATAACAATTCAATAAGCTTAATATTCAATAGATGAAAGAATATACAATACAAAATTTATCAAATTGGAAAATCCGATTAACCAATAAATCATAATCTATACATGAATCAAAAGCCCATAAAAATCTACGTTGGAATTCATTAATATCAAAGCATCATCACATAACCCATATTTTAGTAAAACTGAGAGATTTGTGACGGTCAAGGGTTCGTGGTTAATTTCATTGGAATACATAAATTATACATCAATAATATCATATATTAATGTTTGAAAACCTTTCATACAAAAACCCAAGATTTATAGTAGAAATTGGACATTTCATCTTTTTGAAATCTTTCAAAAATAATCTTTAAAATTGGATCTAAGGTGATAGAAATCCTCGGATGAAGAACTCCAATACCTTATTAGAATATTCCAATTATAACTAAATAAGAAACTCCATTAAATAACCTTTTCAAGCTCCATCTTCACCTTGAACTCTCATGGAGGTTTTTGAAGAAACTTTGGGAGGGAATGCGTTTTGATTTAGGTGTTAGGGTTTAAATGAGAGTTTAATGAATTATATACTCTTAAATACCCATAAAATATAAAAAAAATTCATCCTATTTTATAAGACCTGGGTTGAATTTATCAAAAACCCAAGGCCTTAATAGAAAACTGGCAGGAAAGTCACAGCATCATCGATGCCCAGCATCGACGGTCCGTGGTCTCACCCACGCCCCATCGATGGCGTCTCATTGGTTTCTCATGAAACTCCTCATCCTTCAGTCCAAGTGGATCCATCGACGCCAACCATCGACGGGTCGTCGCCTGGTCGCCTGGCCGTTGTTTGGGTCAGTCGATTGCTACTGCCTGGCAGTGTTGAGCTCCAAGTTGGTGTCCTCCTTTAGGACCCCTTGTGGGTCCTATATCGAGTCTTACACGAAATTTTCAACCCAAATATGTTCGTATACAATTTTAGGACCTATCACATTAATTTAATCTAAAACGAACACGTAAAACTCAACGAAACATACATAGACACACAAGGTCATTTTAAGGCAAACCTTTCGAACGTCATGGACGTTCTTGGATGTTTGACCTTCAAACATTAAGAAAATTCACACACTGCTATATACACTATAATAAATCATTGAAAAATTTTATAACCTAATGAATCAAACATAAACACATATGAGGCACCTAGGTGACTTAGTCGTCGAACGTCTTGCTCGTCCCTTAATGTTTTGACTTCGAATGCATCTAAAATCTTAGACACTTTCTAAAAACCATATTATAAACCATTTAAGGACCTCATACCATCATGAAAACCATTTTAGTCTCTAGCTTTGCCTAAGCCATTTTCTCGGTCTTAGAAATCATGAAGTCGAACTACACTTCATATATATGCAAAAGTTTTTAATTTTTTCTGAATTTTAAATGATGACATATTATAAAGAATGATAAAGGCTTGTGTGTGTCCTGTGAGAGGAAGATGCCATCGGTTGCCACTGGGGGATGCTCTAAGCATGTGACAAACTTTGTATCAGAGCATGAGGTTAAATAACCTAGGGTCAATATCTCACTATACCACATTTATATAGTGTTTTGTTCATGGTTGTGAAGTGCGCCACGATTATGCATGAGATTCTATGTGATGATGAGGAAAATTCGCTTTTCTTTATAATCCAATTTTGGGCCTTTAAAGCCTTGACATTATGTTTCTTTTAGCATCTAATCCCTTTATTGTGGTAATAGGGGATGAACACAAGAAGGACAAAGTGAGAAGAGTGGGAGAAGAGATTGCAAATGTGGGAGATACTCCCGAAGGAAATCGAGTCCCTCCTCAAGAGCAAGTTGCTGCGAATGATCAAGTTCTGGTCAATCCTCCGACCATGACTGATGATGAGTTAAGGGCATCCATTCTCCAAATGGACCAATCCATCACTACTCAAGCTCAAGCCTTTACGGCTCAAGCTAACCGGGATGTTGTACCTCGAGAGAACAAACATGGTAATACTATGGCTACCCACATGAGAGATTTCACGAGGATACATTCTCATATGTTCTTTGGATCCAAGGTTGATGAAGACCTACAAGAGTTCCTTCATGAGGTCTATAATATTTTGTTTGTTATAGGGTTGATTACGAATGAAAAGGCCGAGAGTGATGCCTATTAACTCTAGGATATGGCTTAGGCATGGTAAAATTAATGGAAGGATAGTCGAACTTTAGGGAGTGTTCCCTTGACTTGGTAGATCTTCTTAAAGGCCTTTCTTGATAGGTTCTTCCCTAGGGAGACAAAGGAAGCTAAGGTAGAGGAGATGATCAACCTTCGCAAGGAGGTATAGGTGTTAGGGAATACTTCTTAAAGTTCATTAAGCTATTCAAATATGGTTCCTCTTTGGATCAAATGATAGGGATGAAATGAACCGTTATGTAAAAAGTGTATCTCAATAGCTTGAAGAACAATGTCGTGCAATTATTCTCAATGACAACATGGATATTTCTAGATTGATTCTTCATGCACAACAACAAGAAGAGAGTCGTCTAAGGGAGGAGAATAGAGATGGTAAGAGGTAAAAGTCTTAGAAGATGATCCTTCAAAAATAAAGTTCGTAATTCAAGACAATCCTATGTTTAAAAAGTGTATCTCCAATCAAGTTCCTTCAGGGTTTTTACTCTATAATCAGGTTTTCTTCCAAACATGAGATTTATGACTAATGATGAAAAACTATGATTTTCTATGGTTAATTAAGTAGTTATATGTTGGGTAATTGATATGTAATTTTGGGATTTCGTGTGAAGCATGTTCCTTCTCTAAAAAATGAATTTGATTATGTTATATATATCACCTAATGTCATGTAAATGTTGGGATTTGAAATCTAGCTTGAATGAACACTTAAATGAGCCATTTCCCTTAACCCTAACTATGAATTGGTCTTGTACATGATTAGAATGCTTGGGATTGTATATGTTATTATGAAATTCACTATATTATTGAATGATAGTGATAAATTGAATGTGTGTTCTTGTGAATATTCTTTGAAGCAATAAGTAAGTCTTCAAAAGTCATGATTTCTCTATTATGTTGGTGTTATCCTATAAATGGATATAGCTACGAAATACAAGTATTTATGATTTTACTATGCATATATGTTGTCCCATGAATATGTTAGATATGAGATCATGTAAAGGATATGATAATGCATGTTCATGATGTTTATTGTGTATGCCTTATACATTATAATTATGATATGTTAATCTCACAAATGAATATTGTGATAAAAGGAAATTCTCATCTAAACCTAAACAGATTATGATAATGTTTATACGAGGAATTAATCTGCTATGGACTATAATAATTTATATGATAAAATATGACTTAAAAGTTATTCAAAAAGGGACTTTAGCTTAGCACCGAGTGAACTTGACAATGAGAGGTGTTGATTTCCCTTTGAGGAAGATTCACCCAATGGTTTCACATTAGGTGTTGACTCCCCTTGGAGGGAGATTCACTTTATGGTACCTTCTAACGTGTCGAATTCCATTGGAGGGAGATTCACCCTATGATTTCTCATGACATTAGGATTCTAATGTAACACTTTGAAAATCCAAGACGAGTCTTAGAGCCTAACATAGGTTCCATGGGGTCTAATATTTTAAGACCTATTTTAATAAATATAAGTTATTTAGGAAATTTAAGAACCAAAACATCCATGAACGTACATGACATGCAGAAGTTGGTTCAAAGGGGTACTAGTGTGTCTTAGTCTATTTGACTAGCTTTTAGGAGTCGGAAATTTATGAAAAATGGTGAAAGGGTATATTATAGGTTCTTAAGTTATTTTATGGTCGAAAAAATTCGGTTACGACTCCCCAAGGACCAACCATGTGCCCTTGAGGAGAACCCCTGCAGGTTGAGGCAACACTGCCTAGGAAGTGTGCATCGACGGGAAAAGCAATGGTCCGCGTGTGGACTGATGGGATGTCAATGCCACAATCTTCCCACACTTAGCCAATTCATGGAAGACCCTTACCTGAATAGTCTCTTACCGATTGAGGTGATTACTTCCTAAAGAGGAAGATTAGCCCTATAGTTATATATGATATATTGGCTTCCCAAAGAGGAATGATCATCCAATGGATTACCATGAGAGGAGGCCCAAACTACCAAATCGTATCAAGAGGGAATACACTATATCTTAGATCTTGAACTATGTTTCCCCCATAGGAAGACTTGCTAGTGAATCCACCTAGAAAGCTACGTTTATGTTTGGTTTTACTTTGGCCGGTAGACCACCTTCAATCGGTGTAAGGTTTTACAACAAAAGATTACACACTTAGATCTTGTGGTCTATGGTGGTTAAGGAATTATTACCTAAATTCAAATAAATAATGAAGTATAAACTAACTAAGGTGACGTGAGAGGTTTAACTTATGCTAGGTAGAGGTATGGGACTCTACTTATGCCTTATACTAGTTGACCTTGATGGGAACTTTAGGAAGTTAATATTTTGTATGTATATGATAATGATGTATATGATTCTAACATGTTGATTCTACAATATAAATGACTATATATGATGATTATTATCCTCTTGAACATGAAGTTGGATTATATTGTTAAAGTTGGACATTGGTTATGTTTTCTTGTTAGGTCTACTTGGTTGAGCAAGGTTATGGGGCTTTGTAGGGTCATTGCACTTGTTAATTTGATGAAAATTCATGAGTAGTTGTCTTGCTTATTATGATATGATTAAATCTTATTCATATTTGTGGTTTTATTCCTTGATTATAGAATTGTTGAGGATTATGGATTCAAGTATGTTGGTGGCCTATTAATTGTTTGAGTTATTGAGCATGTTTGGTTGGTTGGTATGACTTGCTTGATTATGCATGAGATATTTAAAAGGGTAAAATGGCATGTTATGATTAAATGTCCCTTTCTAGCATATGTTTTGCTCTTATATATGCATATGGTCTCATACTTAGTACATGTGGAGTACTAACCCCATTTTCTTATTTTTTTCCTAACATTTTAGGTTTCAGTCATTGAAGGCTCATTCGGGACGACTTGAAGAAGGCTTGCATATTTTCTATCGTCCAAGTGGGTAGGTTCTCATTTTGCGAGGCAATGACATATCTTGCCTACGAAGTTCCTTTGTTTTTCTAAGACTTTACATTCATTCCACTTTCATTGTGTATGACTTGTATAATCCTATATGTGGCTTCTTTACATTTGATGTAGGGTTATGCACATATTGTGATGATTGTTTAGATTGTATGAGAAGACACAATCTTTGAGACAATCTTTATATCTTATATATATATAATATATATATATATGTGTGTGGTGTGTGTGTGTGTGTGTGTGTGTGTGTGTGTGTGTGTGTGTGTGTGAGTGTGTGTGCAATAAAAGTAAAAGGCTATGTAACCTTCCTATACGAAGGGTCTGTGTATTATCGATATGAATATATTATGTGTATGTACATTTCTATGTAAACCGCTGTCACGACCCAAATCGGGGACGCGACTGGCACCCACATCTACCCTCCTATGTGAGCGAACCTACCAATTTAACCCTTAACATTTTAATACAATATCATCAAAAGTAATGCGGAAGACTTAAACTCATTAATAAAAACAACTCAAAACTATTATTATTATTATCCCCCAAAATCTGGAAGTCATCATCACAAGAACATCTATCTCAATTTACTAATCTAAGAATGTCTAAAAAGCTAAAAACAAGTAAAAACTAGTCCATGCCGGAAGTTCAAGGCATCAAGACTTGAAGAAGAAGATCCAGTCCAAGCTAGACGCATTAGCTCACCCTGAATTTCCGATGGAGTGAAGACTGGCTTGATCTACTGCTGAGTCGAAGTTGACGGAACGTTTGCTGCATAACACAAATAACAAGGGAAAAAACATAAAAGTAGGGGGTCAGTACAACCACACGTACTGAGTAGATATCATCGGTTAACTCAAAATAGGCGATAATACATATCAAGTAATATTATAAATCAATTATAAACTCAACATGTAGCAACAACAAATTATAATCGTCAATACATACCATCAAGTGCATCCATGAGGACTCAAGCCTCAATACCATACTCATTGGGAATTAAGTTCATATGTTGAGTATATTCATTATCTTTCAAGATTCATTATCTTTCTTCCTCTTGTTGTCGGTACGTGACACTCTGATCCCGTACTACTATGTGTCGGTACGTGACACTCCGATCCCCTATATGTGTCGGAACGTTGACACTCCGATCCCCTATATGTGTCGGAACGTGACACTCCGATCCCCTATATGTGTCGGAACGTGACACTCCGATCCCCTATATGTGTCGTAACGTGACACTCCGATCCCCTATATGTGTCGGTACGTGACACTCCGATCCCCTACATCTACGTGTCGGTTCGTGACACCCGTCCCACTAATACTATGTGTCGGAAGGTGACACTCCGATCCACTAATTCTATGTGTCGGAACGTGACACTCCGATCCACTAATCTCATTATATCCGTTCATCAAGCCTTCTCTAAACCAAGGCATCATCAATCCCAATCACTTAATTCATCAAGCCTTCTTTATACCAAGGCATTATCATTAATATCATAGATTAAAGTTTCTTCAAGATTTGGGGATTCAATGGTTTTCATCATGCTTGTTTTATCAACATCACATAATCATATTCATACAAGCATACAATAAGCATATAGACAGGTTTACAATATCATCAACACATATTATTCACTATCAAGAGTTCACTACGAATATCGTAATATAAACCATAACCTACCTCCACCGAAGAATGATCAAGCAAGAATTTTCCCCAAAGCTTTGCTATCCTCTTTGTTCTCTCTCTTTCTCGTTCGACTCCTCTCTTTCTCTTGGTTCTTTCTGTTTGTTCTATTCAAACCCTCTTTCTTTTACCCTAATTAATCATATAATAAGTGTGAAAGAGGACAATACACCCCTCTAATTTACTTAAGGTTACCCCTTTTAACCCCTAAGTAATTAGACTTATTAATGTTACCCCTCAATCTTTATAATTAAGGAAAGAATAGTCAAAAACGACCCTTAAAACGTGTGGAGAAATCCTATTTTGCCTGGGACTGCGCAACCTGTGACGGGCCGTCGTGCCTGCGACGGTCCGTCACAGTGGTCGTCGCAGCTCCCTCGAGCTCAAGTGGTCTGTGACGGCCCGTCACAGCCGTGACGGTCCGTCCTGTTCCTCCGTCATGACGGTCAGAAACTCGTTTTCTTGCACCAAATTCTCAAAAGTTGAAGTGTTTGCAACGGGACTCACGACGGTTCGTCGTGGATGTGACGGCACGTCCTGCAGGTCCGTCACAATTTACAGAGAGTCGATTTTTCAGTACCCAATTTCAAAATTCTAAGTGCCATGGGACGACACTCCCTCGACGGGCCGTCGTGACCACGACGGTCCGTCGGGACACACGTCGTCTCTGGCAGTTTTTCCAGAAATGCACTCTGTTGCTCAAAACGACTAAACAGGTCGTTACAACCGCCAAGTAGATGTGATGAAAGTATTAAATTTTTTTCGCATTTTCAACCTATGAATGTAATGACATGAGACTAAGGGTCTAGTTGTAGTCCTCTAAGAGGACCCCGATTCAGGTTACGTCTCGGAAGTATACCCGGATATGACATCAAATGCTAATTGGAATGTAGAGGGTTCAAGACATATCTCCTAGTGTTTTAACTATGTTTCCTCAGTAGCAATACTAGATAGTTGATCCACCTAGAATGCTATGTTCATGTTTTGGTTTTACCTTGGCATGTAGACCACCTTCATTTTGTGTGGAGTTTCATGACACCGGATTCCATATTTAGCTCACACGGTCTAATGTAGATTAAGGTGATTCTTCCCTCAAGTAAAATAAAAGAAAGTAAATGGACATTGACTAGGGAGACTTATGGAGTCTACTTTGTATAGATAAGGGTCTGAGATTCTAGTTAGACACCGCACAAGTTGACTCTAAGGGAAGTTCTAGGAGATTGTTCTCATGTAATATGATATGAAATGTAGAATGCTTATGATATATGATGTTGTTATTATATGATGTTGACTATGTTAATGAACATAAAATTGTTTATGTTTCTACATGTGATTATTACTACTTATGAAGTAAGTTGTATGAAACAGATGATACTTATTGTGTCCTATCTTGTTTACATGATTATGTGGGGTTGTGGGGCTTCACATGATCATTGAACTTGTAGTCTTGGGATGGTATTATTGGTAAGTTTCTAGCATGTTATGTTTATACGATCTATTAGACATAAAATGTTAATACGACTTTATGATGATATGTCTTTGGTTATGATCATGCTTTATGTTGTTTTGATCCTTATCTTGTATATGCTCTCTTGTATGTGAATTAAAGGCTTTCAAATGACTAAGCATGCTTTCTAAATAAATGATCCTTTTTCCTGCATAGCCATAAATGTTTATGTGCATACCCCATACTTAGTACATGAGGCGTACTAACCCCTTACTTTATATTACTACAACTGTAGGGTCTGGCCAGTGAAGATTAAGAAGGTCGATTGTAGAAGCTTGGAACTCTTTCGCCAAGTATTGATAGGTTCTCATGTTCGGGGATACAATATTTTCATTATTCTAGATTACAAAGACCTTAGTAGTGTTAAGAGATACTCTTTATTTCATTTTTATTATATTCTTGGATTCTCTTGTACTATGACCTATATGGCATATTTACATTCTATTGGCTAAGCCCAACTAATATTCTTAGATGGTTTTATGTGAGACAAGTTTTAGAATATCGTATATATGTAATCATGTTGTTAAAAGAGAATCCTAAGTCATCTTCTATGTGAGAGGTCTATGTATACCTCAATATATGTTAAGCATAAATTCTAAGTATACTTCATATAGTATGCAAAAGTTTTTAACTTTTCTGCATTTTTAAATGATGACATGTTATGACGAATGCTAAGGGCTTGCCTGAGTCCTCTAAGACGATGACGACACCGGTTGCGACTACTGGTACTCTCTGGCCATGACAAAAAATATGTGTCTTGAAGATACTATGTCTAAATGAAGCATAATGTGAATCTGAAGCATGATAGTGTGTGTATTATTATGAATGTATTATGATCATGTTTAAAAGTCAATGTTATGAATAATTGTTGTTATGTATTGTAACGATCGGGGAGCACCCCATAGACGTAATCAATATCTTTGTCCTAGTAGACTCCTTAGACTAGCACTTAACATACATCATGGCATATCATAGGTAGAGAAAATGCTAAAAAATTTAAAACTTCTAAATATTAAGTATGCTTAGACTTCTAACTTATAATATTTGGAGTTGACATAGACTCCTCACTTATGAAGTATACATAGACTTCTCATTTAGAAACATAGACAATTCATTTAAGTAGACTATAATTATATCATATATGACCATCCAATGAGAATTACAAAGTTTGGGCATAGACCTTAAACTAGTACAATATGTCACTTCTTGGCTTACAACAAAGTCTCAATATAAAGAAAGAATAATCGTTTAAGACATAGACAATACTATTAAATTTATAAAAGTTTCACCATCCTGGTAAGTTGAGACTCATGAACAACTTGGAAAAAGAACCAAGTCTACCTTGCGATTCGACTTAAATCAGCTGAACGGCCCGAATATACATATTTTAGAAATATAAAGTATGAATTTGTACAACCACAATATTGAAACATATGCAATTAAAACCTTTAAAGAGGTGCAAAAAAGGGACCATTTCTTTGAAGGAATGTTTAGTCATTTTTAAAGCCTTTATGGACAAACAAGATAATATACAAGTCAATTATAACTTCATCACCAAGACATATTCATATAAGCAAGAATAACATCATCATAAAGTCATATCAACATTTCATGTACAATCGTTCATATAATCAAAACATACAACACTCTTACTTTCCATCACATCCCAAGCCTACATGTGTAATTCTAATGTGAAGCCCCATAACCCCACATAATCAAGTACTCCAAAGAAGAAACCATATGTAATGCCTTTACCACATATAACATAATAACATGTGTAGTCATCATCATATATCAAGTTAGACCATATCATGTTCATCAAATAAAACCAACATCATATAGAGTCAACATCATACATTTCATGATAACGTAAGTGCATAAAATATCCTCCTAGGACTGCCCTCAAGGACAACTTGTGCAATGAATGGGAAAAATCTAATACCATTACCTACACATAGTTGTACGCCTTAAGTCACCCTAGTTAGTGTCCATCTCATTACTTTCATTCATTCATTTTACATTCGGCAACAATCGGCTTAACCAACAATAGAGCACGTGAGATACAAATGAATTCCACTGTCATAAATCCCTACATCAAAAGAAGGTGCTCTACTTGAAAAGGTAGAAACATAACAGGAACATAGCATTCTAGGTGGATCCACTAGCTAGTTTTTCTATGGGGGCAATGTAAGGTCTCTCAAATGAACGAAGGTATGTAGAGCCTGACATGTTCGTTAAAAGGTTAATAACATGATACTTAACTATTTTACAGAATCTATACTTGATTTGAAGTGGTTTGGAGGTCAAACGTGCGAAATGTTTGAAAGTTAGCCTTAGTGTGCTAGTGTGTTCCAGTGTGCCTTGGTATGCTTTAAGTGTTGTTTGATCATCAAATTTATATGAAAGGTCCTTAACATATTTATGATCGTAATAATGTTCGAATCATCCAGTCATAAGTCCTCATGGACCACATTAAGGGTCCTCGAGGACAATCCAAACGCTACCTTACACTTCCTTGGCAGTGTCAAACGATGAGCTACGAACAACATGCCGTACCTCATTCTATGCCCCGTCGATGGGGGCCTTTTTCTCCACACTTAGGTGTGGGATATTAATCCCCCAAATGGCCCACTCTAACCCAAACGACGGAGGTGCAGGACGTGCCGTCGTTCCACCAATGATCTGTCGGTTGCCCTCTTAAATTGGAGGCCTGCAACTGCACTGCCTGCACGCCAGTCACTAGGGGTGAATTAGAAAAGTCACACTACATTCTAAAAATAGTATGGAAGGTTATTATATGCAATTTTACTAATTTTAATTTAGTTAAAAAGATGAAATCCCCAAATAGACTTGATTCTTCAAATTAGACTTCTCCCTCTCAAAACACTATCTCTAGGAACCTCCTTCAGAGATGAAGCTCAAGAACATCTTGGTTGATGGATTCATATTCACGTTTTCTTGGATTTATTATGTAATTAGGTATGGTAATCCTTCATCCTTAGTTAAACATTCATATAAGGAGTTCTTATAAAGGTTTTCAAAAAAAGATTTCATGATCAAAATTCCTATCTTCAAATCTAGCCATGGGTTAATTCTCAAAATGATTTTAAAAGCATGTTTATGATTAAATCATGATTAGTTACTATTTTATTGATATTTTCATTCCAACTTTATGAATAACCCATGATCCTTCTAAACTCTCAATATAGCCTATATTGTGGGTAATGTGATCTTGTTGAGATATTGTTACATTGTGATTTCAATTATGCTATCTTGCTTATAGCTACTGTTTTCCTTATGAATTGTTAGGAATTGATCAATAAGGATCAAAGCATGGAGAATTGGTAAGGCTTTCCTATTCCTTCTACTTTGTGTAGAATTGGTAGTTGAATTGTCCTTGAATGCCATTGTGTGGTATGCTCCACTTATGGTGGTGGGGCTTACCTTCTTGTCATTACCTATGTGGTTTGATCATGGCATTGAAGGCATTATGTGTAATATGATTCAATGTGAATATTATCATGAATGTGAAGTATTATTCCTAGTTTTTCAATAAAAGATAATGTGCTAGGTGTTGATGATGTCTACTACAATTGAA
The DNA here is from genome assembly GCA_027705065.1 of Solanum peruvianum. Lineage (NCBI taxonomy): Eukaryota > Viridiplantae > Streptophyta > Magnoliopsida > Solanales > Solanaceae > Solanum > Solanum peruvianum. Next base: position 36,700,227 of record JAKWJD010001759.1, on the reverse strand, counting down.
TGACGATGTTAGGGTTAGGTATGGTCTATACACTTGTCCTTGATGAAGTTGTAATTATTAATTATTGTTACCTATGTACCCCTATATGAATGTTGATCTTAACTAATGTTAGGAGTTTTAGATTCAATGATAAAGTGTCGTATCACCTATAATATAATGTGGTATGTGGTCTATGCATGAATGTGTATTGTGATCCTTGGAGGGTGGATGACTCAATGATATGTTAAGTGGCATTATGTGATCATGTTTTCCAATGTAATCACACACACATCATGCATGTTTATGTGTAGCATAGGCTCATGGTGCCTAATAAAAGGATAATTCTCATATACAATAATGTATACTACTGTATATTTTAATTATATATCTGTGAAAATATGAAAGTGTATCTTAAATAGGATGACTTGATAGGTGTACTAGTGAAGATAAGAGTATGAGACATTTACTATGCATTGCATATGTGTACTTTGATAACATAGTTCCTAGGGTGGTTACTCTAAGTACATGATGTGAATGCATGATTAAGACATGAACATGAAAGTATATGATATGATGAAGTTTCCATGTGTAGTGTCTAAATGTTATATATGAAAGGTTTCCTCATATACAAACATATACACACATATGAATGAATGCATAACGAAACATGTATGGTAACCTAGTAAGTAGAGTCCTTTGAAAGATTTTCTCAATTGTAATCTAAATTAGACTATGCAATTAAATATGCTATGTCCATGTAAAAGGATACTCTCACATGATCTAGGTTGATGAAAGGACATTCTTATCTATAACCTTGAGCTATGCATAGGAGAAGTTAATCTCCTATAACCTATTTTTATGAAATTAATATTAATAAAGGCTATTAAAAAAATGGAATTTAGCTTAGCACTGGTTGAACTTGTAAATGAGAGTTGTTGACTCCCATTGTAGGGGTATTCATTCTATGGTACCACATGAGGTGTTGACTCCCCTTGGAGGGAGATTCACCCTATGGTATCTCATAGGGTGAAAACTTTAGCGCCTAAGGGAATCAAAATGGTTTCAATTTACGTCTCCTAGTTCCTTGACTATGTTTCCCCCATAGGAACTAGCAAGTGAATTCACTTAATATGCTAGCATGATGTTAATGTTCTACCTTGGCAAGTAGAGCACCTCTCTCTTTGGGATTCCATGAAACTGGATCCCATGTTTAGCTCACGTGCTCTTATTGTCAATTAAGGATATGATTTCCCTAATGTAAAATGGATAATGGACGTAATGTAATGAGACCTAACTAGGATAACCTAAGGAAAATTTCATAATGTAGTGAGAGTAATGAACTTACCTATGCATTGCACAAGTAGCTATTGAAGGGAGTTCTAGGAAGGTGTTCTATATGTATATGTATATGTATCTTATGCATGAAATCATGATAATGACCAATTGTTATGATAATATGTATAGTATGAGTTCCATGGTGTCCATATGATGATGTCTCACTTTATGTTCATGATGTTGGTATTAATTTCTAAATGATGAAGGATTTACTAGGCATGCATGAAGTGTATATACATGTCATGTTAATTTATAAAGTAAATGAAGATGCTTGTGGTCTCTTTATGAGTTTACTTAGTATTTGTGAGGTTGTGGGGCTTCTGCACATTGCACTAGTATGCTTAGAATGGGATTTTGAGTAAGGCCAATAATGTTTAATAAAATGAAGTGCTATTATGCATTTGATGATTGTTGCCATATTATGATATTATTGGTGGTGTTTACTAGTATGTTGTCTTGGATTGAGTTTCTATGTGGTCCAAAAAGTAAGTTGGGTCAAACATGAAGTATGTGTCTATGAATGTATATGTTTGAGGTAATGAAGGTTGTATGAATGTCAACCTTGGTGACCTTAAGGTGATACTTGAGTGTGGATGGCAGAATTGGACACTATTTATACTTTGCACCAAGTGTTACTAGAGGGTTACTTGGGGGGTAAAGGACATAAGATACTATAAGGGTAATGTTATGAAATCCTAAATGTTCCTTAAATGAATTATGTGGCTTTATGTGATGTTATGAATAGTGTCCATGCATGTATGAAGTATATGAACTATGTTGTACTTCTTGTTTCAATGTTCAAGAAGTTTTACTAAAATGCATGATGCATGGTTTCTAACTAAATGTCCTCTTTAAATGCATATTTTTGCATGATTGTCATACTTATTGCATTCTTGTAATAACAACATTCTTCTTCATCTTTTTAACGTGTAGGTGGTGGATGACTAGAGGATATCTTTTAAAGAGAAGGGTTTGATATATGTTTCCGAAGTTCAAAAAAGGAATCCTAAAGATTCAAGTATTTTCCATGTAAAGTTATTATAGTCAAAGTTATGTTATACCTAAGAAATTATGTTATGTTGTTAAGGGTTGTGTCCCTATTCTACTCTATTGATGCTGATTCTAAGATGACAAAAGAGACTTAGAGTCTAACTATGTACTTATGATATCTTATATATATATATATATATATATATATATATATATATATATATATATATATATATATATATATATATATATACATATATATATGAAGTGATGTTCTATCATATGATGTGTTGTGAATATTTTAAATTTTTTGCTAAATTTCCTTTGACAATGCGATGAATGATGACTATGGGATTGTATAAGACCACCGAGTGGTCAAGTACGCCATGTTACTTCTAGGTGGTGCTCCCTAGACAGAAAATATAGTTACGGAACTAGAAGATTTATAAGAAACTCATGTATGCACATTGCATGGTAGTCTCTATCTCATGATAACATTAGTGAACCTACCTTCCCTCTTGGGAAGGGACACCTCTCATATCTAGTTCGCTCGCTGCTAAGCTAAAGTCCCCTTTTGAAATTCCTTCAAGTCATTCTTAATCATCAATTGTTAATATAGGACATATGATACTAACCCCTTTTTATAATCATGATCATAGCTCTTTATGTTTACAATGAGAATTTCCTTTCATCACAACCCAACATTAGTGAGATCAACACATCCTAGTCATAATAATAAGCACACAAGAAAATCAACTTCAATCTTCCATCATCATACCCCTATCATGATCTCACATTCAACATATTCATAAAATGCCATCATATTCATCATCTCATCATCTACCTATTTTATTCACAAAATCATACTGCAGTTCAATATCGTCATCAAGAATAGACAAAACATAATTGAAGTAAAGTATTAATAGTCTCAAAAGTCTTACCAATAGCTTCCAATAATCTACTTCAATATATTACCCTCAATTTCAAAAAATTAACCCAATAATCCAATCATCATCATCATAATATAGTGAAATAAACAATAACATATTCAATTCCAACAATGCAAATAATCTACAATTGCAATTCATAGCTAGGGTTTGGGAAAAGGGATCATTCATAGATCTTTCATGGAAACTAGGTCAAAGACTAATACCTACAACAATCAACAATTAAAAAATCATAATATATCCATATAATTCAATTTAATATCATAAGAAACAAATTTGAAAGATGATACTCGAAATTGGATGAAAACCATGATTTTAGACATCTTTTGAAACAAAATCTGAAGATCCTCTTGGTGAAAAAGATCCCCAAAATGAATAGCTTTTATACCTTAAAATTCCTTTAAGAATGATTGAAGAAATTTAGATAACTAAGTCCGTATAGAATCTTGAACCTTTTTCTTCAATGGAGGGTCTATGGAATAGAGATAGAAAGTAAGAGAAAAGTAGGAGTGAATTGGGTTTTGGAAATAATGAAGTGTTGAGTTAGTTTAATGAAGTCTAACTCCATTATAGTCCCAATCTAAATTAATTAACCCCCCTTTAATCCCTAATTACTTTAATAACTAATTAACTAATTATTCTAAGCTTGACTAAAATTTGGTCGTGAAACGAAGGACCTATCGACGACTACGTGTCCACGATGTGTCGAACAGACCATGGACCATATTGGTTGTCCGTGGTTTCAGTCATAGATTGGTTTCTGCAGACATTGTGAAATATGTATAAGTCCCTACCAACGATCACCATCGACGGTTTGTTGACCCATCAATAACTTGTCGTTTAGTTCATCAACTTCCACTGTAAATTGACAACTTTTAGGCTAAAATGTTAGGGTCCTTGAGGGTGTTCCTTAGGGAGTCGTGATATATAGTGGTTTCACGATATTATTAATACTTTTTCCTTAAGTTTAGTGTGTCCAAAAGCCTTTTTTTGCTAGTTTTTATATAAGTTTCTCTTTCTTTTGCAGGAAATCTGTCCAAAGTTGAATGCGGAGATTTTGAGTGAAGAAATGCAGAAGAGACCACCTACAGAGCTTGTGACGGTCCTTCGTGCTTGTGACGGTCCGTAGGTGGCAGCGTAGTAAAGCTGCTGAAGGAAGATGGGAAAGTCTGACCATGTGTGGGGTTACGAATCTTGTGACGGTCCGTCGTGGCTATGACGGTACGTCCTGCAGGTTCTTCGTGAAGTTCAGAGAAGTGATCCCAGTACCCTGATTCCAAGAGTTGAAGTGTTTTGGAACGAAGACCCTCGACGGACCGTTGTGCCTATGACGGTCCGTCATACTTGCCGTCGAGGGGAATGAAGAGAGCAGCAGATGAAATTGCACAAGTATGGGACGACGGAGTCCATGACGGTATATTGTGACCACGACGGTCCGTCGTGAGGTCCGTCGACCCAGCCGCGTTTTGGCAGATTTCCAGCAATTAGGATCCTTGTTTAATTAGGTTTTTTGTTTTTTTATAAATAGTTCGAAAAACCTCGTTTTTGAGGTTATACACCAGATAGTTAGACTTTGCTAGATTATACATCATATTATTAGACTTTGTGTATTAGTGTTAGATTTTGAGATTGCAATTGATTTTTGGAGATTAATCAAGCAAACTTTGGATTTTACTCTTTCTCATTGAAGTAAGTACATGAATTCTTATCTACTATATCTGAATATTGTGTTTATGGCTATGAGTAACTAAACTCCATAACAAGGGTTGTGGGAACCATAGGCAAATAATGAGATAAACCCTAACTAAAATAACAATTCTAGAATAGTGTCTTGCATGTATTAATAATTCTTTCGCTTAGAAGTCCTTTTAACGGATGGCCAACGTTAGAACTCGCCTTATTGCTACTTGTCGGACCAAGGAGGTAGATAATAGGAAAAGAATTATTAACATAGATTAAGTGTATACTATCTAATAGGCTAGTATTGATTGGTACGAGGTAATAACATAGTCAAATATCGAATACGATGCTTAATATGAGGCAAGGATAAGGGTTAGGATAGCAACACATGTAGCCGAACCAAGGTGCGGAGTGAGATTTTCTAGATGCCGGACCAAGGATTTGGAAATACATATCTTATCACTCTGCATGAAAGATACAAGGAAAGAATTGTTATAGTTAGTGTTATCAAGTTATGAACCTGTGGGAACACGTGAACCCTACTTACTTTTACTAATTGATTAAAATCCAACATTCAAAGTTGTTAAGTGTCTCTGTCAAGTTTGTTAATTAATTTTACTCATTTAGAAATAGAAACCCCCCTTTATTGTTTTTACTTTCCAAGGAAGTCATTGACCAAACAATAGTAATAACAGGTTGAAGTTAAGTCTAGACTATTTTCCTCGTGGGAACGATCCCAACCTCACTAGTTGGGTTATTTACTTGACACGACCGCTTTACTTCTTATTTGAGAAGTAAGTTTGAGCGTATTAAATTTTGGCGCCGCTGCCGGGGAATCTAGCTTTTAGATTAACTTGAACTTTTACTATAGTTTAGTTGATATTTTCTTGATTTTACTTTTGTTTTATTGTTTTTTATTTCTTTTTAGAATTATCCTCCTTGTATGCCAAATACACGTAGAGGAAGAGAACCCTTGTTTCCCTACGATCACGAGTTAGATCGTACACTGCGCAATATGAATCAAAACTTGGGAATAAATGATGATGATCCGAACAAGAACATCCCAGCTCCGGTTGATGTTCATGGTCAGATGCTACCCGATGCTCCGGGTGAACATCAACAGAGGGGACAAAATCCCGCTCCACGGCCCCAAGCATACTACAGAGGGTATGATACCATAACAGACTTGGATGGGCCACTTGTCTTGCCCCCTCTACCCACCGGCCACACCTTTGTGGTAACTAGTAGCCTGATGCAAATGCTCACTACCAGAGGTTTATTTTAAGGGCAGTGTGTAAAAGCTATGTGGGGAGGCCTGATTTGGGTCTAGATGTAATAGGGCTCAGAGTGTTTCCTCTCCCACTGACTGGAGAGGCTGCTATATGGTTAACTGAGCTCCCATACAACTCAAACTTCACTTGGAACCAATTAAGGGATGTTTTCTTGGCACGCTACTATCCGTCTCAAAGAAACTAAACCACAAAGACAGAGTGAACAACTTTGTGGCACTACCAGGAGAGTCAGTTAGTAGTTCTTGGGATAGATTCACCTCATTCTTGAGAAGTGTTCCAAATTACCGTATAGATGATGAGTCACTGAAGGAATACTTCTATCGGGGACAGGATGATAACAACAAAGCGGTGTTGGACACTATAGCAGGTGGATCTTATGGAGAATGCCCTTATGCTGAAATTGCTGAAAAATTAGAGAAAATATCTCGAAATAACAAAGCTTGGAGTACTAGGAAGTCTGATACAGGGAGAAACACCTTCGCAGTGCAGTTCACTCACAACCCAGCCACAGATGAGATTCGTGAACAAAAGGCTCAGATGAGAACTAATCTTGGGTTGGTACTAAAACATGTCACTGGGGGTGCTGAAAAGATAAATGCAGTCAACTACTTGGATAAACCACCACCTCCAAATGATGAGTGTTATGATGAGGAGGATTCCTATGCAGTAAATGAACAGATGGGGGGTTTCCAACCAAGCGCCCAAGGCTCAAATCAGGATAATAGGCGCCAAGGTCAAGGGAACCAAGTCGGAACTATGGTAACTACAATCGTGAGGGTCATTATGTCCGAGATGGAAGCTACAACCACGAAAACAACTTTAACAGGGGTAACTATGCTAATAGAAACAACAGGAATGTGCCCTATGTCCCTCCTCAAAATCGTGAAGTTACTCTTAGGGATGGTGGAGAAAGTATGGCGCGAGTTGAGGATATGTTGCACAAAATGATGTGAGGAGGTTCGATGCTAATGATGAGCACATTAAAGAGTTAAGGGGTGATTTATCTAGTATTGGGAAAAAAGTTGATACACATGCAATTTCGATTAAACAGATCGAATTGCAAGTGGCCCAATTATCTACGACAGTGAACACACGGCAACCGGGCACTCTTCCTAGCAACACTGTCCAAAATCCAAAGAATGATGCGCACTGTATGGCAATCACTACTCGTGGTGGTAAGCAAACCATTGACCCACCTATGCCATCTACTGAGGAAAATGTGAGAAAGGATAATGATAATGTGGTAAAGGGTAGTGGTGAAGCAGAGGAAAGTAATGGAAAAGATGCATAAGTACCTATCAAGGTAATTCCCATGCCTAGGCCACCACCACCCTTCCCTCAGAGATTAGTGAAAAAGACCGAGGATGATAAATACCGGCGATTCATAACAATGTTGAAGCAGCTTTCTATCAATGTCCCTTTGGTAGAATCTCTAGAACAAATGCCCGGTTATGCCAAATTTATGAAAGATCTGGTCACCATGAGAAGATCGGTCACTTTCGAGGATGATGATAGACTGCAGCATTGTAGTGCTATTGCTACAAGATTCCTCGTAAAGAAGAAAGAAGATCCTTGGTGCATTCACTATTCCTTGTACAGTTGGGTCATTGCATTTTGCGAAAGCATTATGTGATCTGGGGAAAGCATAAATCTCATGCCCCTCTCAATTACAAGAAGTTGGGTTTGGGGCATCCAAAACCCATTGCGATGCGGCTACTGATGGCTGATCGGACAGTGAAACGGCCTATAGGGATACTCCATGATGTGCTAGTAAAGTGGTTTTTCATCTTTCCGAATGATTTTGTTATTCTTGATTGTGAGGTGAATTTTGAAGTGCTTATTATTCTTGGGAGGCCATTCCTTGCTACAGTTAGAGCATTAGTTTATATGGAGAAGGGACAAATGACATTTCGGTTGAATAATGAAGAAGCGACCTTCAATATTTGTAGGACCATAAGGCAGAGTTGTGATCTCCAATCGGTATCTGCCATATCCCACAAAGAAAAGATGAAGATGGAGAATGAACAAAAAATTACAAAACAAGAGTTTATGGTTGGGGATTTGGTGCTTGTAGACAGTTTTGGGTCGTCTTGTCTTCCGGGCAAGCTCATGTCCAAATGGACTGGCCCTTACTTGATTAACCAAGTATTTTCTCATGGAGCAGTTGAGTTAAAAGTCAAGGAGGGAGTGCGGTTTAAGATGAATAGAGATAGAATAAAACTTTATTTTGGGCATAGATCTTTTAACTCCATTAACGCTAGATCAAGGTGTTGTTTGGACTTCACCTCAACCACTAAAGATGACTCCGAGTTATGAACTATTGCATCCCCATCCATAGAACTCTCCAATCTCACCCCCAACCTAGACAACCTATGTACTTCCCTTGATAGGTCCTTTTGGCTTTGTAAACATTGGATACACTACCTATAGTCACACGACTTAGGGCATCCGCAACAGCATTAGGCTTGCCGGGGTTATAAAGGACACTAGTATCATAATATTTCAACAACTCTAGACACCTTCTTTGCCATAGATTAAACTCCTTTTGGATAAACACATATTGGAGAATCTTATGATCGGTAAATAAATCAACATGAACCCCTTACAAATAATGTCTCCAAATTTTCAAAGAAAACACCATGGCCTCTAACTGAAGGTCATGAGTGGTATAGTTTCTCTCATGTACCTTAAGTTGCCTAGAGGGATAGGCTATCACTTTCCCGTATTGCATAAGAAAACACCCCAAACCCCGCCGTGATGCTTTACAATACACGGTAAAACCCTTTGTGCCCTTCGGTAAAGTCAAAACCGGAGTGGAAGTAAGCCTATCTTTCAACATTTGGAAGCTTTTCTCACATGCCTCCGACCACTTAGACTTCTTACTCTTTTTGGTCAAAGTAGTCAAAGGAGATGCAATAGACGCAAAACCATCTATGAATCTCCGACCGTAACCCACTAGACCAAAGAAACTTCTAATGTCAGTTTGAGTCAATAGTCAAGGCCAATTTTTCACCGCCTCTGTTTTCCATTGGTCTACCTCAACTCCCTCACTAGAGATGATGTGCCCTAGAAACGTCACCGACCTTTACCAAAACTCACACTTACTATATTTGGCATACAATTGATGTTCTTTAAGGGTTTGCAATACAACCCTCAAATGACACATATGATCACAATCATTTTTAGAATATATCAAGATATCATCAATTAAGAGAATGACAAATAAATCTAGGTGATTCAGAAACACTCTATTCATTATGTCTATAAACGCCACCGGAGCATAAGTGAGACTCAAAGAGATAACGAAGAACTCATAGTGCCAATATCTAGTACGAAATGTCATCTTTGGTATATTCTTACCTCTTACCCTAACTTGGTGATACCCCGATCTCAAATCAATTATTAAAATAGTAACTAGCCCCTTGGAGTTGATCAATGAAGTCGTCAATTCGAGAGAGAGGCTACTTATTATTAATGGTGAACTTGTTGAGTTGGCGGTAATAAATATATATTCTCAAGGACCCACCTTTCTTCTTCACAAAAAAATAGAAGCACCCCACAGAGAAATACTAGGCCTTATAAAACCCTTATCTAGTAAATCCTTGAGTTGAGCCTTCAACTCCTTTAACTCTGTCGGAGTAATCTGATAAGGAGGAATTGATATGGGATTTTTATCCGGTAGCAAATCAATGCCAAAGTCAATTTCCTGTTAAGCAGGAATACCGGGAAGGTCATTAGGGAAGACCTCCGGAAGCTCACTCACTACGGCAACTGTCCAAATTGGAGGAACTTCAGAGTCTAGATTTTGGACTCGTACTATATGATAAAGACAACCTTTTGAGATCATTTTGCATGATTTTACACAAGAAATAATACGACCTCTAGGAATAGAATTTCCCCCCTTCCACTCAAAAACGGGTTCATTTGGGAAGTTAAACCTCACCACTCTTGTCATACAATAAATGGAGGCAAAACCTTCATGCAACCAATCCATATGAGATGTAATATCAAAATAAAACATATCGAGTTCTACTAGATAAACATAACAAACTCTACTGGGCAACATTATTGGACAACTTTTATACACCCTTTTTTGCAATAAGCGACTCACTCACTGGAGTAGACACTATAAAAGGTTCATGCAAAATATCGGGTAAAATATCAAACTTTTTAGCTACTAGAGGTGTAACATATGATGAAGTAGTGCTTGGATCAAGTAAGGCATATACATCAATATAGAAAACTTTCAACATATTGGTCGCCACGTTGGGAGAGGTCTCTTAGTCACCGCTAGCGTGGAGAGAATAAAAGCGGTTCTTGTTTGGAGCATCACTAGAACCACTTTCTTGAGCTTGACCACTACCCTTGTCTTGACTATTCAAGTTTGGACAATCTCTCATCTTGTGACCATTCTTGCCAAAACTAAAGCAATTCCCTGTTCCCACCAAGCTCTCAACAAGATGACCCTTTCCACAATTGGCACATGTAGGCTTCTCATTTGGTGAATTATTACCTTTTACCATCTTTAAATTAGGGCTAGACACCCTATAGCCCATAGATTTTTTGATCTAGGAAGGGACTTGATTTGAAACTCAATTTTTAAATCTAGGTTTGTCTTGTATTTCAAGACTATTCTTTGAAGAACCTCCTTCAAATGACCTTGCTCTCTTAGAATCTCTACTCTTTCTCTTAGCCCTTGCCTCCTCAACCCTTCTTTCATTCACCATAAGGAGTGACATGTTCATGTGATCATGTAGCATGTCTGATTGGCACTCCTTCTGTGAGTCCTCCAACACCCCCATCACAAAAAGACTCATTTGGTCTCTAGGATCGGATACCAAATAAGGAGCATATTTGGACAACTTAATGAATTCCAAAGAGTACTCATGGATACTCCTTCCACCTTGGTAAAGATTGATGAACTCTACCACGTTTTCCTCTCTCATCTCCCTAGGGAAGAACTGATCTAGGGAAGCCGCCTTAAAGATCTCCAAAGTCACCGACCCCACAATGGCCTATTATCCTACCATTGTACATATACATACTATGTTTGCACAACGTCCTTGAGTTGATAAGTGGCCATCTGAGCCTTCTCACTTCTGTACAACCCCAAAGTCAAATGTATTTTAGAGACCTCATCGATCAACTCTGGGGGTCTTCATCAACCTTAGACCCATAGAATGTAGGAGGGTTCATTCGAGTTAAGTCTCTTAAACAGGAAGCCATAGTAGTGACTTATTAATAAGGACGGGGCACAACCTCTCAGATTGCTTGAGTCATCATAGCTTGGGCTTTAGTCGTGACCGCTTGTGCTTGAGTAGTGAAAGCTCGGGCCATTTGAAGAAGAACGACCCTTATATCCTCATCCGTCAAAGGAGGAGGATTGGTCGGTGCTTGATCAACATTAGCATCTTATTCAAGTGCAGGAACTTGCTCACCATGCGGAGGAGCTTATTGGCAATTTCCTTTTCAAGTCTTTGAGTCGTATTCCTTCGAGTGTTCATGCTTCCTAGAAGCACAACAATAGGATTAGATGAAAAATCACACCAAAGTATACTCTATTGGCACGATATCATATTTCTAAGAAAGAGAGTGATTTTTAAGCATCATAAGGTTCCTACTCATAAGTCTGGAGCACTTCACAATTATAAATACAAACCTACATAAACGTGGTAAACAGATATATATAACTCAACGATATTCAACCTCATGCTCTCATACCAAGATTGTCACATCCGAGTTTACCTCCTAGACGTAACCGCATTGTTGTCCTTTCAAAAGACTAAGACTAGCCTCTTAGCCTCATGTCATTACATTCATAGGTTGAAAAATAAGGAAAATTTTAAATCTTTCATTATAGCTACATGGAGGTTTACATAGACCTCTACATACACATAATATATATCCATATCGCATATACATAGACCTTCGTATAAGAAGGTTACATAACCTTCTACTTTTATTGTACATATATATATACATAAAATAGAAATAGTCTCAACGATTGTTTCATCTCATTGAATCTAAACAAATATTATAATATGGGCATAGACGTTACATCAATCCAACAAGACCACATATAGGTCATACAAAAGTATAGTACTCAATTGAAAAGGAAAGAAATGAAAGACTTATTAAGCTCATAACAAGTTTGTAAGCTAGATGATGGCATTGCCCTCGTAAGTTGAGAAGCCACCCCAATTGGATGAAAGGAAGAATCCATGCCTTCAACAATGTGACCTTGCAAACTCTTCAACGACTTGAACCTAAAATATTTAGGAAAACGGAGGAAAATAGGGTTTGTATTCCACATGTACTAAGTATGTGTCACAACCCGAAACATTACCCTAGAAGTAAGGGTACAATCTTCGTTTGTAACTGAGTCTTCAAACTCTCAGAGTTCTTGGACAAGCTCTTTCATATCATTCATTTCATATATATAGTGAAAAGTAGTGCAGAATTAAAACATTTAAGAAAACATAATATAGTCTATAAAATCTCTTTTATATTAAAGTAATAGGAAATATTAAGTCTTACTCTCATCATCTTAAGGCATAAGAATACTTTGGACACGGTCTATACTTCAAAATACGGAAATAGAAATACTTAGTGTATTGCAATATTTCAATAAGAAACATTAAAAGACACATATATGCCATCGCGTCAAGTGAAGACATACTTCAACTTCTCTTGAACGATCTTCTAAGTCCAAGTCTTCACTTCTTCAAGCTTCTCACCTACCAAGAACTATATAGATGGAAGTATGGAATTAGTACAATCACATGTACTTAGTATGACTATATGCATAAAAATCATGAAAACAAACTTTATTGGAAAAATGCATCTTTTCATTTTCTTTTTTCAAAACATATTTTAATCATAATAACATCATAAATCAAATTAGAAACACATAAGATACTTCTAGAATATAATTTACTCACTTAAAGTCATCCTAAGGTTCATTTAAGTCACATAAAGACTGACCACCCATACACTCTCTCTAGATGTGCCCAAATGACCCTTATATAACCTATAATGAATCACTTACATACTTACAAAGCAATCATAAACATCAATGTAAGATTCTCCTACAAAAGGTGAACTCTAAGTATCACTTGAGTGAGTTGTGATGCGATCGTCCATACAATCCGTTACACACATTTAAGAGATCCTATAGACTCCCTAAGATAGATTCATTCCCACATAATACACCAACACATACATGATATGACATTCTCTTCCCAAAGGCTATCAACGACCTACTTGAGTAAATAAAGATGATAATGTCCATAGTGACCTCTTGGATATTACCTAAATAGTCCTTAAGACTACCTAAGGCTTAGATCATGTCCACAAAATCAACCAACATCCTTAACTAGATTCATCCTCAAGACTTCCAAAGATAAGACATGAAGAGATCATCCCTTATACCCTATTCAAATTTAGCTAAGGAGTCCTTAAGTCACTTTAAATTAGGTACTCATTTATTTACAAAATCCTTAACATAAGTCATTAGTTCGTTAGTTCATTAGGACTCATACATTACATAAAGGATAATCAAATAATGGTCTTGGACAAGACTTAGGAACTCCACGTAACCCCTTCAAAGTTATTGTGCAATGTCTAGATAGTGTACCATACCACCAACTAAACTCCATAAACTCCTCAAATGCTAATAGGTATTCCATATTATGAGAATAACCAATAACCTACATAGACCATGATAGGTAGACATGGAATCCGGAGTTCGATGCTACTTCGATTAGGTTGTTCTACCTTCCAATGGTAGAACTTACACACATCCCATGTATGCACAAGGTAAAGGAATATAAAGGACATACTTTGTGTTCTAGTCTCATACTTAAATATAACTACTTTACCTTACCATACTCACTCGGTTTTAGTCTTAGTTCTCATAAATCAATTCTCATTAAGGTTCATATAAAAGGGTCCCATATCTAGTTCATGACCGAATTACATTCAACCAACCAAAGCAAGGTCCACTAGGGAATATATCACTATGGCTACAAGAAGCTCATCATGACTTTCCTAAGCTATGATATGATGTCGTTCCAGCCAATCAACCTTAAGTCCATCACTCCTTTACTTTGAAGGATACCATTACGCTTACGCTTCAACAATCTTAACATTTCCCTTAAGTCAAGCTTCCACATAAATGACCTTTTTATTATCATGCAAGGTCTCACCTATATTCACTTATTCAAGACTAAGACCCTTTTGGTTCCTAATTCAAGACATCAAGTATTCACATAAGCATCAACTAAGGGACCTAAGTCTACATAAACAAGACACAACATACTTCCATTTAACACAAATTGTCTATCTTCCTTTAGACTCTTAGAAATGACCCTTAATCTTATTAAGTCATCCTATTTATTACCTTTACATTATAAACCTAAACTTTAGACTCATCTAGCCAATTAAGGATCAATCATGTATCAACTTTAAGACTACACACATAGCACATAGATATAACATAACATTATTAATTAAATAGTATCGATAGTCTAACACATACTTTCACATTTAGGTAGATATGATCACACATAATCAAATAAACTACACAAAAATCCACATTACTTCAAGAAGTTGACGGTAAGGCCATGCTCATAATATTGCATAAAGTAACGCCGACAAGGCCACGTCAATTGCAAGTAAAACATATAACACAGCTACCACAAGTTGACCATACCAATCACAATAGAATCGAAGTATTATTAATATTAAATTAAATAAATCCGAGCATAATATCTTCAGCCCCTTATTCATACTTCAATTCAATGCTAAATCGTCCATTCCAACATCACAAGGCCCTTACCAAAGGCCATAATCATCAATTCAAGCAATTATCATAAAATCCATTATCTAAAAATTGAATCTAGGTTTAACAATCTATGATAAATTCGATAAAAAGTTGAATATAATTTTTATATCATTAGAAAGACCATAAGAAACTACATAACAATATATCAATATTAGCTTAATATCAAGTAACCCACATTATAGGTAAAAACTAGGGTTCATCAATTTACATAGGTTTATAGGTAATTTAGTTTGAAATTATCAATACAATATCTGTTAGATCATAATTGAATGTTTAGAAATCATTTATGCTAGAACCCATGGCAAAATCATGAAATTGGACAATTCACTTCAGAAAACATTGAAAAACATCTTAAGAGTTGGTCTCCTTGATGAAAAGAGTTTCAAGGATCAAAATCCAAAACCTAAAGGATTCTATTTTTAACTTTGATGAAATGTTTTGACACAAAAAACCCTCACAAAGCTGCCTATTCATGTTGGATTTCAACGGAGGTTTTGGGATATTTTCTAAGTGTTTTTGGTTTATGATTTTGAAGAATGAAGTCTTCCATGTGATTAACCTTTTTATACTTAATTAAAATACCCAAATAACCCTTAAATAATCGTCCATGACTTATGTTATATGTGGGGAAAATTTACCAATTAACTCCTAAGTGGACAGCAGCCTGCGCAGGGACACAGTTGTGTGCGACGCCTGCCTTTGACGGGGCGTCACAGCCACGATGAGGCTTCACAGCTCTCCGTCGTTGGCTACAGTGGCTCACCAAAAACAGTTTCCCTCCCATTTTTTATTCCCAATCGACGACACCCTTTGACGGGGCGTCGACAGGCCTACGAGCCGTCGACTGCTACGTCGTTTGGGGTCTGCCTGGGACTGTCATGCCAACAGTTTTGGGTCCTTCCTCAACGACCCTTAGATGGTCCTTCGGGATGATGTCCCATACTTTTCCAACCCAATAATATATTCTATAATATTAAACCCTCTCAAATGAATTTCATACAAAACAAACACGTAAAACTCGACGAAACACGCCTAGACATACAAGGAAGAATCAAGGCATATCTTTCGAACGCCTTGGATGTTCATGGTCATTTGACCTCCAAACATCACGAAACTTTAACCACTTCCTTTAAATTCTATAAGAAATCATTGAACAACCTTAAAACAACATGAAACACACATAAACACATAGAACCACATTTAAGACATTCAGGTGACTTAGTCGTGAAACGTCTTAGTCGTCCCTTGATGTTTGACTTCCAAAACCTCTAATACTTTAGCTACTGCCTATATACTATATTTTATACATATTAAGGACATTAGAACATCAATACAAACATGTTAGGCTGTAGCTAACCTAGGTCATCTTTGGGGTCTTACAATTTCGCCCACTTCGACAACATTCTTCCTCGAATGATAGTTGCCACTCTCCAAACACTTCAATGATAGAGACTTCACTATCAGCTAATAACCATTCCATATAACACATAAAAACAAAAAAAACATCTACTTCACAACAAGAAACTAGAAACTAATTATATAACTCATTATGCTACAAAACTCACATTCTTCAATCCAAATAGTAAAAACACATTTTATGCTCAATATCCTACTCATATTCATTAGTTCTAACCACATTATAATATTTTTAGGCAAACGAATCAATTAGTCATTTTCTCAAAAATATGGCAGCATTAAGTTTTAATGCAACAGTGAATTTTTAAGCAATTTTTCAAAAATCCACATTTTAAGCAATTCATGATATAAACATGCTAATACGCAATAGTAACATCATATAAAAACATTTTATAGAATAAGCATTGCTTCATAAAACACACAATTCAAGAAGTTAATGAAATTCAATTTCAACAAAACATCTAACGTCATGCACAAGCAACAAATTAAAGAACTTCTATCCTATCTACAAACCACACTACCCCACTTAGAAAGAACCCATATCTTATCAAAAGAGAGAGAACTTACCAACACTATGATCATTCTCGCCCGACTTCTTACCTCTAGTCCGAAGTTCTTAGAAATGCCTCTTAGTCGGAGCATCTTCCTTTGGACCACTAGGCTCAACTTTCTTACCCTTCTTCCTAGAACAAAAGCTTGGACAATCTCTCACCTTGTGCCCATCTTTTCCACATCCATAGAAAATCCCCGTACCCAAAAGACATTCACCAAGATGTTTCTTACCACAACTAGCATTGTAGGCTTGCATGTCTAGAAACACCTCATTTCTCAAACTTCCTCGTAGGAACACTAGGTAGATCTTGTGTTCGAACCCCCTTTTTAACCTAGGTTTCACTTGATCTCTATCAAACTACTTTTCAAGTTACTCGACATTCTCTTAAGGTTAGACTCTTCAATTGATTGTGCATACACCATGTGTCTAGCAAAGATCATATCGTCATAAAGAATAGCCATATAACATTGTTGCCTCACTAAGTCCTTCAACCTAGATGTCATAGTGCTCTCCAAAACCCTAGGCATAATATTCAAATTAGCTTTCATAGTCATGACTTGGGTTAAAGCAAGAAAGCCTCTCTAATCTCCCGATTAGTCAACTTCGGCACCTCATTACCTCCTCCCACATTAGGAGCATGATCACCTTGAGGAGGCACTTGAGAACTTTTAGCACCTTGAACTCCTTGTCCACCTTGAGGAACTTGCTCAACTTGATGGGGAACCTCCTGATTCACCCTCTCATCTTCAAACCTTATAGCGGCTATCCTTCTAGAAATACTAGGAAACTCATTAGAAGAATAATAATAAAATTTACTCTACCGCACGACATAGGAGTATAAAAGAACGGAAACTCTATCGTCCTATAGCCTCTCACCCATAGATGTGTCACGACTCACACCGATGGTCAAGACTCTACTAGACATGACATGGTGAGACTTCTTGGTTCCTAATATTACTTTCACCATCCTATTCTCTAAAACCAAGAATGTCACAACCCGATACCATACCTTAGAAGTTAGGGTACAATCTTGGATTGTAACCGGTGTCGTCGAACTCTTCGAGTTCCTAGACATGCCCTTTCATATCATTCATTGAATATACATAGTGAAAAGTATTGCAAAATTAAACTTTTCACAAAACATAATATAGTCTTCAAAATCTCTTTCATATAGACGTAATAGGAAATACTAATTCTTAATCTCATCATCTTAAGACACAAGAGTACTTGGGACAAGCCCATACTTCAAAATACTAATATATAAATACTTAGTCTATTACAATATTTCAATAAGAAACATGAAAGACATATATATGCCCTCGAATCAAGTGAGGACATACTTCAACTTCTCTTGAATGATCTTCTAAGTTCAAGTCTTCACTTCTAAAAGCTCCTCACAAACAAAGAACTATATAGATATAATTATGGAATTAGTACAACCACATGTACTATGAATGGCTATATGCATAAAAATCATGAAAATGGACTTTATTGGAAATATGCATCTTTTCAATTTTTCAAAACTTATTTAAATCATAATAACATCATAAATCAAATTAAAAACACATAAGATACTTCTAGCATGTAATTTTCTCACTTAAAGTAATCTTAAGATTCACTTAAGTCACACAATGATAGACCGCCCATACTCCCTCTCTGGATATGCATAAACGACCCTTAAGATTACCTATAATGAGTCACATACACACTTACAAAGCAATTATTAACATCAAAGTAAGATTCTCCTACAAAAGGTGAACTCTAAGCCTCACTTGAGTGAATTGTGAAGCGACCGCCCATACAGTCCCTTACACACACACTTAAGAGATCCTATAGACTCCCTAAGATAGAATCATTCTAACATAATACACCAACACATAGATGATATGACAATCTCTTCCCAAATAATATCAAAACACCTAGAGAAGTAAATCAAGATGATAACGTCCATAGTGACCACTTCAAGATTACCTAAATAGTTCTTAACACTACCTTAGGTTTAGATCAAGTCCACTGAATCGACCAACTTCCCTAACTGGAGTCATCCTCAAGACTTTCAAAAATAAGGGATGAAGAGATCTTCCTTTATCCCCTCTTCACAATTTAGCTAGGGAATCCTTAAGTCATTTTAAATTAGGTACTCATTTATTACATACTCCTTAACATAGTAATTAGTTCATTAGTTCATTAGGACTCATACATCACATTAAGGACATTCAAATAATGGCCTTGGATAATACCTAGGAACTTTACATAACACCTTCAAAGTCTATTGTGCAATATCTATATAGCATCCCGTACCACCACCTAAACTCCATACACTTCTAAAATGCTAATAGTTATTCCATATGATTAGAATAGGCAATAACTGACATAGACCATGATAGATTGACATGGAATCTGGAGTACTATCCTACTCCGATGAGGTTTTTGTACTTGCCAATGGTAGAACATAGACACATACCATGTAGGCACATGGTTAAGGAATATGAAGGGCATTCTTTGTATTCTAGTCTCATACTTAACTAGAACTACTTTCCCTTACCATACTCACTCGGTGCTAGCCTTAGTTATCATAGATCAATTCTCATTACGGTTCATAGAAAAGGGTCCAATATTTAGTTCATGACCCAATTACATTCAACCAACCAAAACAAGGTGCATTAGGTCATATAACACTATGGAGAAAAGAAGCTCATCAGGACTTTCCTAAGGTATGATACGATGTCTTTCCATCTAATCAACCTTAAGTCCACCACTCCTTTACTTTGAAGGATACCATTACTGCTTTCGCTTCAACAATTTTAACCTTTCCCTTAAGTCAAGGTTCCACATAAATGACCTTCGTATTATCATGCAAGGTCTCACCTATATTGATTTATTCAAGACTATGACCCTTTAGGTTCCTAAGTCAAGACATCACATATTGATATAAGCATCAAATAAGGTACCCAAGTCTACCGAAACAAGACACAACATACTTCCATTTAACACAAATTGCTTATCTTCATTTAGCCTCTTAGGAATGACCCTTAATATCATTTAGTCATCCTATTCATTGCCTTAACATTATCAACCTTACCATTTTAGACTCATTTATGCGAATTAGGATCAATCATGAATAACTCTTAAGACTACACTCTTAACACATAGCCTTAACATAACATTATTAATTAAATATTATCGATAATCTAACACATAATTGAGATATAGGTAGATATGATCACACATCATCAAATAAACTACACAAATAGCCACATTACTTCAAGTAGTTTCCAAAAAGGACATGTTCATAATATTGCATAAAGTAACACTGACAAGGCTACGTCAATTGCAAGTA
The DNA here is from genome assembly GCA_027705065.1 of Solanum peruvianum. Taxonomy (NCBI): domain Eukaryota; kingdom Viridiplantae; phylum Streptophyta; class Magnoliopsida; order Solanales; family Solanaceae; genus Solanum; species Solanum peruvianum. Next base: position 36,679,850 of record JAKWJD010001759.1, on the reverse strand, counting down.
AAATATATAACACCGCCTCCATAAGTGAACTATATCAATCACGATAGAATCGAAGTATAATTGATATCAAATTAAATAAATATGGGAAGAATACTTTAATTTCCTTATTCACACTTCAATTCAATGTTAAATCGTCCAATTCAACATCACAAGGCCCTTACCCAAGGCCATAACCAACAATTCAAGCAATAAACATAAAATCCTATGAAATCTCTATAAATTCAATATATGTTACAAAATCTAGGATCATTTACATAACAATTGAATATAATTCTTATATAATTACAAATCCCATAAGAAATTACATACTAATTCATCAATATTAACTTAATATGAAGTAACCTTCATTACAGTTAAAAACTATGGTTCATCAATTTACATGGGTTCATACGTAATGTAGTTTGAAATAATCAATTAAATATCAATAAGATAATAATTCAATGTTTAGAAATCATCTATGCAAGAACCTATGGTAGAACATGAAATTGGACAATTCAATTCGAAAACTTTAAAAAACATCTTGAGAGTTGGGATCCTTGATGAAAAGATTTTCAAGGATAAAAATCCATACCTTAAGGATGATTATTCTTCACTTTGATGAGGAATTTTGACACAAAAACCCTTCACCAATTTCAATGGAAGTTTTGGGATATTTTCTAAGTGTTTTGGGTTTATGATTTTGTAGAATGAAGTCTTCTATGTGATTAACATTTATATTCTTAATTAAAATGCCCAAATAACCCTTAAATAAACATCCATGATTTATTTTAGAAATTGTTCACATTCACCCCTAAGTGGACAGCAGCCTGCGACGGAACACAGGTGCGTGCAACGCCTGCCATTGAAGGGGCGTCACAGCCATGACGGGGCGTCACTTGACCTCCGTCGCTTGCTAAAACTCCATTCCCTCCCATTTAAAGTCCCCATCGACGGAAACCTTTGATGGGGCATCAACAGGCCTACGAGTCGTCAATTGCTTCATCGTTTGGGGTATTCTTGGGACTGTCATGCCAACAGTTTTGGGACCTTCTTCAAGGACACTTAGATGGTCCTTGGGCATTATTTCCCAAGATTTTCCAACCCAAATAGGATCTTCTATAAGTTTAACACCTCTCACATAAATTTCATCCAAAACGAACACATAAAACTCAACGAAACATGCCTAGATGCACAAGGTCGACTAAAAAACATATCTTTCGAACATCATGGACGTTCTTGGTCGTTTGACCTCCAATACTCACTAAACTTCAACCACTGCATATACATGCAAATAATAACTAACTTATGAACCTCAAAACACCATGAAACACACATAAACACATAGAACCGCAATTTAGACATTTAGGTGACTTAGTCGTCAAACGTCTTAGTCGTCCCTTGACATTTGACTTCCAATACCTCTAATACATTAGCTACTGCCTATATAATATATTTTAGACATATTTATTACATTGAAAATCAAAACCAACATGTTAGGATCTAATTAACCTTGGTCATTTTTCGAGGTCTTACAGTATGAGACCTTATGCACATATACAAGAAAGAACATGCTAAAAAGAGACTTTTAATTAACATATGCTATTTAACCCTTGTAGGGACTTAATACAAATTAAATCAATTCATATAAAAAAACAAACATGCTTACTATCTCACAAGTAATACTTATCCCAACATACTTGAAACCATGATTTACTACAACTCTATTATTAAGGAGTAATGTAACAAGAACGAATAAGAGTCAATCATATCATACTAAGCAAGACAACTAATCATTTATCCTTATCAAGTCAACAAGTGAAATGACAAAGGAAATCCCAATAACCTTCCCCAACCAAGTAAACTTAACAATAAAACATAACCAATATCCAATTTTAATTATATATTCCAACTACGTATATCAAGAGGTTAATCATCATCATATATAGACATTCACATTGTAGCATTAACATATTATCATCTTATATAAAATTATCATATTCTTATATAATATCAACTTCCTAAAGCTTCCATCAAAGTGAACTAGTGCAAGGCATAGGTAGAGTTCCATATCCTTCCTAGGCAAAATTTAATCTTTCATGTAACCTTAGTTAGTTTATAATCCAATACTTTATTTAACTTTAGGGAACACTTCCCTTAACTGCCATAGACCACACGATCTAAATGTGGAATCTTGTGTTGTAAACCCTTACATCGATGGAAGGCGGTGTCTACAGGCCAAAGTAGAACCAATAACAAATATAGCTTTCTAGGTGAATCCACTAGCTAGTCTTCCTATGGAGGCACCATATTTAATGAACTAAGAGATAGTATATTCCCTCTTGATACCACTTGGTAGTTGGGGCCTCCTCTCATGGGAATCCATTGGATGAGTACTCCTGTTTGGGAAGTCAACATCTCATATTGAACTATAGGGCAAATCTTCCTCTTTGGGAAGTCATCACTCCCATTGTCAAGTTAACTCGGTGCTAAGCTAAGTCCCTTTATTAAAATGTCTGTAAGCCTTTAATTATCGATCATAGGTTAGTTTAGGTCATAGGTTCTACCCCTTGTATAATAATCATAATCAATGGGTCAATAAGAATTGTATGAGTATAAGTATTTTCGTCAAAATTCATATTAGTGAGGTTAACACATTCGCATTTAATAGCATATCAAGGCACATTGATAGTTTTCAACATCGTTATATCACATACACCTTAAATAACCTCACAACATAGTCATTACATTTCAATTCAACATCATTCCACCCTATAATCCTAAAGGCATACTCCAATGTGACATCAGGACTTAACAACAATTAATAACAATTGGAAGTAAAGATGGGAGATTATAAGACTTATCAAGTCTTCCTCATAGTCTATCATCAAGGTCTTACCATCAAACAATAACTTAACTAAATTTTGGGATAAGAATCATCACACAATGATAACCAATAGAAAAACAAGTACAAGTGCGTCTCTAAAACACAATTCAACACTAGATCATAACATAAGACTAAATACATTGGCTAATTTCACAATACAATTCATAACCAAAATCACTTCTAAATAACTAGAATGTAGGCCTATAATTCATCTTAATTCAACCATAATAATAACATAGGATAGTAATCTGATCAAAAACCAAATTAATTCAATGATTATAATAGCTTATAAGTCAAGATCACAATCTAGGGTTAGGGATGGAGAATTATATTCTTCATTTTAAACCAAACCATCAACAATCACCATAAACAAGTTGAATTACATGTTAATATACTCAATACAAACTAAATAAATCATTAACAACTCAATTCATAATTTCCATTTCGTAATTAAATTGAACCCATAAGAAAACTAAAATTTTAAAATATATTTTGAAGGAACCCTTTGAGGAAAGAATCTCAAAGGTGAATTAGATCTCATACCTTAAAGTTTGAAAACAATTTGATGGTTAATTCATCCCTTTCAAGCCCCCCAAACCCTAATCCTTGCTAGTCTTCAATGGTGAGTTCAAGTAGAGAGAAAAAGAAGAGAGAAGGAAGAGATTTTATTTGTGAGTTGTCTTTAGATTAATGAGGGTTGAGGGTATTCATATTGGGTCTTAATAAACTTAATGAAACTCCCTTAAGACCTTAATTAATGTCATACCCCCCTAAAGAATTAAATTAAACTAACTTACATAAATAAAAAAACCCGACACTCATAGACGAAACCCCGATTTACGGGCCGTTTGTGAGTGGACGGTCCCTCACCCCTCTCGTCGTGCACTTTGTCGATGAGTTCAGAGACTGTGCAGGCGAGGGGCCCGTGAATTGGCTAAGTGTGGGACTACGGTGGCATCGACGCCCCGTCGATCCACACATGGCCGTCTCCTATCCCATTGAAACACAATGTGAGACAGTGTTGCATCAAACTACAAGGGTCCTTCTCAAGGGCCCTTGGTTGGTCCTTGGGGAGTCGTACCCGAATGTTTCAATCCCAAAAAAATTCAAACACCTACTAGCTACATTTCCACCAATTTTCATACATTTTCGACATCCTTAAAGTTAGTGAAATAGACTAAGGTACACTAACACCCGTTTTTACCAACTTCCCGGACGTCATGGATGTTTTTGTTCTTAAACCTACTAAATGACCTATATTCATTAAAAATGTACTTAGAAACAGTACTTAAACCTATAACACCTATGTTAGGCTTTACGATACGTCTTGGATTTTCAAGGTGTTACACCTATAGACTACCTAGGATAGAATCATTCTCACTTAATATATTATCATACATATAACGTAACATTCTCCACTACGAAGGTTATCAAAAGTATTACCATAGTAAATCAAGAAGATAATATTCGTGCTTGACCTCTTCAAGATTATCTAAGTAACCTTAAGAATACCTAAGTTTGGATCATGTCCACATAAAAACCATCTTCCCTATCTAGAGTCATTCTTAAGACTTATCTAGGTATGATAAGAAGTTACCATTCATATGCCCCCTTCACAACTTAACTAGATAACCCTTAACTACTCTAGATAAGTAATTTTTCATTTAACATGATTTCTTAACTAAATTCATTACATTCATTAGTCCATTTAAAACTCATTCATCACATAAAGACATTCAAGTAAGGGTCTTGGACAAGATCTAGCGACTTCAACTAACACCTTCAAAGTCTATCGTGCCATGTCTAAATAGCATCTCATACCACCACCTAAAATTCATAGAACTTCTCTAATGCTAGTAAATATCCTATATGATGAGAATAGGAAATAACCGACATAGACTAGGTAGAAAATCATGTAATCCATAGTTCTATCCTACTCCAATAAGGATGTTCTACTTGCCAATGGTAGTACTTGGACACATCCCATATAGGCACATTGTTAAGGAATATAAAGGGCATGCTTTGTATTCTAGTTTCATCCTTTGACTCGAACTACTTCCCTTACCATACTCATTCGGTGCTAGACTTTATTCTCATAGAATAATTTACATTCAAGGTTCATATAATGGGGTTCTATATCAAGTTCATAACCAAATCACAGTCACCCTACAAAAGAGGTCCTCTAGGGATACCTTCCAATAGAGACCAGAAGCTCATCATGAATTTCCTAAAGTTTGATATGATCCTGTTCCAGCCAATCAACCTTAAGTCTATCATTTCTTATCTTGAAGGATACTTTTAGGGATTTCGACTTCAACATTCATAATCATACCACTAGGTTCAAGGTTGCACATAATGGACCCTCTTAACATCATTTAAGGTCACATATCATTAATAAATTCAATACGAAGAGACTTTTAAATCCTAAGTCAAGACATCACAAATTCATATCCTTACATGCATGAAGTAAGGGACACAAGTCAACCAAGACAAGACACATCATACTTCACTTTAACACATATTACATGTCATTCTTAAGTCACTTAGGAATAACCATTATCATCTTTAAGTCATCCTATACAATACCATATCATCATAAATATAACCATTATAGACTCATATAGTCAAGCAGGAACAACCATGCATCAACCCAAAGACTACACATAGAAGCACATAGTCAAAGTCAACATGATTTCCTAACAAATATAGAAAGAACACATATTTTTACAATACTTAACATATGGATAGATATACTCATAATTCAAATAAAACATCTACACAATCATCATTATACTTCAAGTAGTGCCGACAAGGTCATGATCATCATATTTCATAAAGTAACGCCGACAAGGCCACATCAATTCAGATAGCACCACCACCATAAGTGGACCATACCAATCACAACATAATTGAATTCTAATTAACATAAAATAAGGGGAAGTATGGAAGCATACCCCTACTCCATCTTACCACTTCAATTCCAAAACTAAATCATCCAATCGATACCATAAGGCCCTTACCCATGGCCATAACCAATTCAATGCAATCATAACAATACTAAATGAAACTAGGTCAATTCACTACATATTCATCAATCTATTAAAACTTATATATCAATTTACTACAATTGTTACAACAATCAATAGCCCATAGAAAATTACATTAGAATTCATAAAAATTAAGTCAATATCAATTTAATAAGGTTAGTATTCAGTAGATATAACAATATACAATACTCAATTGATAAAATTTAAACATCCTATAAGCCAATCAATTATAATCTATACATGAATCAAAAGCCCAAAACAATCTACACATTAATTCATCAATATCAAAGCATGATCACTTATCCCATATTTTAGTCAAATTGAGAGATTTGTGAAGGTCAAGGGTTCATTGACAATTTCATTGGAAATCATCAATTATATATCATAAATATCATATCTTAATGTTTGAAATCCTGTAATGCAAGAACCTAAGACTTTGAGTATAAATTGGACTTTGAATCTTTTTGAAATCTTTGAAAATAATCTTTAAAATTTGATCTAAGGTGATAAAAAATGTTAGATTAAGAACTTCCATACCTTATAAGAAGAACCAATGATAATTGAAGAAGAAACTCCATTGAAGAACCATCTTCAAGCTCCATCTTCACTTTAAACTCTCATGGAGGTTTTGAAGAAACTTTGGGAGGGAACGTGTTTTGATTTATGTGTTAGGGTTTAAATGAGAGTTTAATGACTTATGTACTCTTAAAATACCCATAAAAACTTAAAAAAAACCGTCCTCCTATTTTATAAGACTTGGGGTGAATTTTACAAAAACCCCAAGCCTTAAAAGAAAATTGGTAGGAAAGTCACAACACCATCGACACCCAGCATCGACAGTCCGTGGTCTCACCCATCCCCCATCTATGGGTTCTCGTTGGTTGATCCTGAATCTCCTTAACTCGTTGGACAAGTACCCATCGACGGGTCGTTGTTTGGGTCAGTCAATTTCCACTTCCTGGCAGTGTTGAGCCCCATACATACATAGACACAGAGGGTCGTTTAAAGGCAAATTTTTCGAACGTCATGGACTTTCCTGGACATTTGACCTCCAAACTCACAAAAATTGGCTCATTTCTTCTTATATACACCATAAAAATTCATTTATGGAACTTATAATCTCATTAACCACACATAAACACATAAAACCACATATGAGGCACCAAGGTGACTTAGTCGTCGAACATTGTGGTCGTCCCTTAACGTTTGACTTCCAATGAACATAAACTCAAACATTTCCAAGTCATTTTCGGGGTCTTAGAACTATGTTTATAACAATGTTTCAATTAAAAAAACTCTAAGATAGTGATGCCTCGAGTCAAATTAGGACATACTTCAACCTTGCTTGAAAGATCCTACAATAAAACTTAGATCCAAAAAGCACGTTCACCTATGAATCACTTTAGAGATATATAAAAGCATGGAGTTAGTACATATAAATGCACTAGGTATGGCATAATGCATAAAACCATGATAACAGACATTTAATGGAAATATGCTCTTTTCGATTAAAACAATATAATATAAGCATAAGAATAAAATTTAACACCTTAGACAAACATAAGATAACACCTAAACATTTTATTACATTTTAAGGACATTACAGTGTGAACTATATCATTGTTAAGCTAATTAATTCACTGTTACAGAGAAGTTCATCAACTTTAGAGTGAATGCTTTCTAGCATGCAATCTTCTCACTAAAGGTTATCCTAAGACACACTTAAGTAAGACAAAGATAGACCGCCCATACACCCTCGCTAAGCACACCTAAATGATGCTTAGGACTATCTAGAATGAGATAAATATATTTGTAATACACCAAAACACATAATATGAGATTCTCCTACCAAAGGTGATTCTAAGGTTCACTTGAGTGAGTTGTGAAGCAAACACCCATAAAATCGCTTCACACACTTAAGATATCCCTTAGAGTACCTAGGGTAAGATCAGTCTCACTTCATAAATCAACTTCCCCATCTAGAGTCTTTCTTAAGACTTCCGTAGGTAAGACATGAAGAGACGATCCATTATGCCCCCGTCACACTTTAACTAGGAAATCCTTAAAGTTACTCTAGGCTAGGTACTTATTCATTTACATACTTTCTTACTTAATTCATTATCTTCATTAGTTAATCTAAGAAACGTTCATTATATAAAGAAATTCAAGTAATTTTCTTGGAGAAGAGCTAGGGACTCAGTCACTAACATCTTCAAAGCCTATTGTGCATTGTCAAGATAATGTCTCATACCACCACCTAAACTTCATAAAACTTTTCCAAAACTGGTAGGTATCCCATCTGATGAGAATAGGAAATAACCTACATAGATCATGGTACCAAAGAATGGAATTCAGAGTTGTAACCTACTCCGATGGAGGGTGTTCTACTTGCCAATGGTAGAACTTGCACACATTCCATTTAGGCACATGGTTAAAAAATATGAAGGATTTCTTTGCACTCTAGGCTCATTATTAAGTAGAGCTACTTCCCTTACCATACTCACTCGGTGCTAGCCTTTGTTCTCCTAGAGTAATTCACATAAAGGATCCCATGAAGAGGTTCCATATCTAGTTCATAACCCAATTACATTCACACTACCAAAAAGTTCCTCTATGGCTGCCTTTCAATGGCGAAGAGGATAGATTAATGAGTTCCCAAAGGATGATTTCATGATGTTCCATCAAACCAACACTAAGTCCATCATTCACACAAAAAGGAATACATTACGATTTTCGACTTCAAGGATATCATAACCTCTCAACTAGGTTGAGGGCTCCGCATAATTTGACTCTATCACTATGTTCAAGGCCATATATCATTCATACATAAAAGACTAAGAGGCTTTAGCATACTAATTCAAGACATCATACTAAGATTCATGCATGTATTAAGTAAGGGACACAAGTCTACCATACAAGACACACCAATACTCCACTTATATCATATCATTCTTGAAGAACATAGGCATAACCAACATCATGTATATGTCAAACTATACACTACTATAACATCATCAATATAACCATCACTGACTCATTTAATCAAGTGGGAAGAATCATGCATCAACTCTAAGACTACACACATAAGGACATAGTCATAGTCTAACATGATCACCAAACACCATCAATAGAAGAACACATACTTTCACGTTAATAACAAGTAGATATATGATCATACTTCACAAAAATAAACTACACAATCATTATAATATATCAAGTAATTGCCGACAAGGCCATGATCATCACAATACATAAAGTAACACCGACAAGGCCACATCATTCATAATTATAACACATAGCACCGCCACAATAAGTGGACCAACCAATAACAAAATAATTCAAGACCTACATTGCATAAAATAAAGAGAATTAGGGAAGAGTACAGCCAATCCATTCTCACCACTGTGATCCATATCTAAGTCATCAAATACAATACCAAAAGGCCATTACTGTAACGACCTGGATTTTCGAATCTGCATCGCCACCGGCGTTGTTGACCTCTCAGAGGTCGCAGAGAAGCCTCATCTTGCATTCATCACATTCATCTAGTTAAATTTTTTGAAAATTTAAAACTTTTTACATGTATGAAGTTTACATAGACTTCATATAGTCATTACAAATTTATATCATATACTAATCTCAACATAAGAGAACAACCATCTATCGTAAAGAATCAATTAAAACTGAGGATGAGTATACCATAAATAGTTTGCCAAATACGGTTTTATTACAAAGCTTCAAAATGAAAGTACAAAAGAAAATCGAGGGACAACATCTACTAGCTATGTCTAAAACTATGGCTAGACTAAATTTGTAGCACACCCAAAATCAGGAGGACCTACCAAATGGTTTGGAGAAAGGCTAAAGTCCAAACTGCTGCAACTGTCATCAATCTGTCCTCTAACCTGCAACTATAAAAATAGTAAATTGTAGGGGTTAGTACACCACTTGTATTTAGTATGTGTGTATGCACACATACACATACGGTATGCATGATTAAAGAAAGACCTTTGTAAACAACATGCTATTTTTGGAAAGCCTACTCACTAGGCCTTCCTAAATCGATAGTGGTGAATTATGGTATGAATATGATGAATCTTAATGAATTCAAAGAACACAACTCATTTTCGATATTATTACAAGACATTAGTATCCTCAAAATTATTTTAGAACAACTCAGCAAAGATTTGAGATTTTGATCCTCTTAGACCGAGAGCTCCTCTTTAGACACTTAGATTATTTTTTTGTCTTTTTCTTCGTGTTGTTGTGTATTTCAATAATTCTTTTTTTTCCTATGTTTTAATTACAAGTGCAATGATTCATTGTAGTCCCATCCCCACAATGAATCTATGTAAGTAATCCAAGGACTAAGGCATGATTGCCCTACCTTATAGTGAGTCCTTCTTTACACTATATATTCATTACCTTTCATAAGAAATTCTCTATTGATCATGCCATTGATTTTATTACTTAAATGTTTTATATATTATACATTTCATACACATGAGACCTTTGAATCATTAATGTAGCCTAATACATCTCAAGTGAGGGCCCAACGTATTGGACCTCTACCCGAGAGCCTTCTTTACCAAACACTGACTCTGTTTCATTCATTCATTCGTACTTCACATTATTCATTCATTCATTCTTATGTTGATGTAAACACAAGCTATACCTAGGATTAAGTGCAAGACTCTCATCGGGATCATGAAGTGGAATGACTACGAAGGACCTACTGTTATTACTTAAATCTGATTTGACCTCCTAAATATCTTGCACAAACACCTTTGGTACCGTTCATTTCATTATCTTTCATACTTTGAGAAACTCCAACCTTAACCAACATAGGTAATGTGAGGATTATGAAATCTGGTTTTCTTCCTCACACCGAAAAGAGGTGGAGTCACTGGCCAAGGCGAAACCAAAACATGCTAGCAAATATAGGGAATTGACCCCTACTACAACCCTATGGTTGCAGTATAGCTTCAAAGACTAGGAGATATAAGGAGACCCATACCATCCTAAATGGAAAATGTAATCTCATGATATTTACACGAACCTCTACCTTCCAAAAACAATGAATCGCGACACATAGATAGCGTATCAGTGCTCAATATATAGTTTCACTACATTCATCTCACACGTCATAGAAGTTGTCTTCTAGCATGAGGGCATCATTGCTCATTAGATGATCTCACATCTCATCATTAGTATTAAGTGTGAATTTTCCTTACACTTACATATAGAGTATGACTGAGACTTGTCTTTTGATATTCAACGCTCTTTTAGGTGAGTACTTTAAGTGACTTTTACATAGACTTGGTTGAGACTTGTATCACTATTCATCTTAGACTCTTATCATGATGTGACCATTTTCATTAGCATCATAAATTATCATAATTACTCCCCTCATTACATGAATGTTCATTTTTTCTTTTCTCTTACTGTTGACTCAAGCATTATGAAGGCTTGCTTCTAGATTAAGATTTACTTAATCTATTGATGACTGGTCATCCTTACTTTACATTGATGAAATATGAATTTTCCGTACATATCATCCATTAGTGTTAATAATATTTGTTTCACTCATTCTAACACCTACATACCTGAGTATTCTTTTAATATAATAGCTTAGGTGTAGGTAAGTCTTATATCACTCCCTTTAACACCCCAGTCTGGTCACTTACTTACTTTAGACCCCTTTAATTATGCTATAACCCACGTAAGTCTTATATCAATCCCTTTAACACCCGAGTCTGTTCACTTACTTAATGTAGACCCCTTTAATCATGTTATAACCCACATTACTTCTTAACATTATTGTAGTAGATTCATTTCATCTTTTATGGACGATGAGCACTTCCTTCGATGAGTTACATATGTTCATTCTTTTAGAGCATGTTGGGAGTGTCCAAACTAATGTAATGCCCTTAGTTATGGATTCATTGAACTACTTTAGATGTGCTTATTCATTTGGCATTCAAACATTTTAGTCATATAAGATAGTATAGGTATGTTGGGACTTCTCCCATTGATTGGCATACCCTTAGTTATGGATTCGTTTGCTATGGTGGTCATGATTAATTTGATATTTTATTATATTGGGCACATAAGATTGGTGTAAATTTAGTATTGTCCTAGAAAAATTTGAAATGACTTCATAGACAATTTATTGGAACAACCCAAACATTCAATAAATTATAGTTCGGTGAGTTTCTCATTAGCCAATTTTTTTCCATCTTTATTTGAAAGCAATAATGTAAGCCAATTCCATTCATATTTTGGGAAAGACATTGTTAGACATTTTATTGGCATAAATCAAACATTCATTCAACTCATGATTTCATGAAGATCTTTTTAGCCAACCTTATAACATGACTTTAAGCATAATGTTTTTAAGACATATTTGACAACATCATATTAACATTTGATGAATTTATCATCTTCATAACGTCACGATAACATCAAGGTAACATTCGGACAAACACATCAACACCTAAACAATTACGGGTGTAACTAACACATCGTCGATTCATGATTCACGTTTTAAGCACTTCACTTTATACGATCATAACTTCATAAGTTAATAGACATTTATATTTCAAGAACAATACACATAAAATAATACATCACCAAATACCAAAAACATGATTTCTAATCTATTCAACATTGAATCGAAAAGGATACTAGGGACATGGGAGTTCGACGAGAACACGGGAACAACCTAGTTTTCAAGATCTTTGAATCATTGGAAAGAAAGTTCTCTTGGAGAAAGAATGACAGGAGAGAAACCCATACCTTATGTAGAACTTAATCTACTAAGATCACCTTAAACAAAATCTTGAAGAAACCTTGAAATCGCACTAGAAAAATTGATAAAAATATTTTGCCTTTTTCTTTCATGCGTTGCTTACAATTTTGCGTCGACTTTTCTATGAGGTTGAACGTGATTATAAGTCTCATTAACTTATTTTTACTAATTTAAATTAGTTTTTAATAATTTAATTAAATAAATTAATTGACTAATAACTAAAAAGCCTCTCCTAGATGACTAGAACTAGGAAAGCACAATACTTGGTCAAATCTGAAATTTTTCCTAAGAATTTCATTTTGCACCTTTAAATTAATAAATTTTTAAAATTAATTAAGTAAGGGACATAGGGTAATTAATAAACTATCCACAAATCATTGTAACAAAAACTGCCCCTTTTGGACCATCATAGGTTAACTATTAGGATGTTTCTTGAGTTGTACTAGGTTAGTCTAAGAATTTTGATTTGACCCCTTTAATTTAATTGATTAAATGGATAATTTAATTTATTAAGTGAAATAGTTTAATTAATAAAATAACCTTAAGTCTTTATAACCATGACTAATCCTTTCGACCATCCTAGGTTAGGCACTAAGTTGTCTTTTTCTTGTCTTAGTCGAAATCTAGAAATTGCCTGCTGATTTCGGTTTTTCCTTTTACATTAATTAATTTTAATTGTTAAATTAATGAATTAATTAACCTAGTGTTACTACAAAAGTATCCCTAATTCTTTAGGAATATACCCAACCTTTTCGACAATCCTTGGTTAGGTACTAGGTTGTCTTTTTCTTGTCTTAATCAAAATTTGGAAATTGCTCTGTAATTTCGGGTTTTTCCTTTTAAATTAATTAATTAAGATGATAAATTAATTAATTAAGTATCCTAGGGTAATTACTAAAGTATCCCTATGTTTTTAGGACTATAAACAACCTTTTGGATTATCCTACCTTAGGTACTAGGTGATCTCTTTAACTAGTTACTAGGATAGTGTCACCCAGTTAAGTATTTGGTTGTCGGGTGCACTAATTAATTTATTTTGTTTGGTACTAGGTTAGTTAGCTATTTAGGGCGGTATTTTAGAGTCTAGATTTTTTTAGGATGTTAGGCCCCAAATGGACTGGTCCGTGTACATGTTTTCCCCCTAAATACCCTAACCGAATTCGGTTAGGGTTGTCACCTCCTTTGGCCGCTTCCTCACATGTATTGCACATGTGCTTGCACATGGGTTGGTTGTACTTTCATAGCTAACTATTACTTATGGTTAATTTGTAAATGTATACTTATTGTCCCAATGACCCTCAATATGTCATTCGGAACTTCTCACTCTACATGATCTTTTAAATGATTATGTATATAGGGTAGTAGGCTTGACCCTTGGATTGCCTAGTACCTAATGTGTTTGCAACAGATGTATTTCTTAATTTTAGCTTCGGGTCTTCATTGCAAGTACATTTCCTAAACAAGCTCATTAATACTTAGATATATGGCTAACACCCTTTAAGTCAATATTTTATAATATGCTTAATATTTTGCTTCTTGGGTATTATATGGAAATTTTTATTACCCCTAGCCAATTTTCTATGTTATGCCCAATATTTCTCAATATTGGGCGTTAGAATACCTGTTTTCCCCAATACACATTCTTAAAGACCTATTGAGCTCTTCACTAGATATAATTTTTTTGAAATGTTACATTATCCCCCCCCCCTTAAGAACAGTCGTCCCCGAATGATATTTATACATCATTTAAAAAAAGATGGTTATTTCCGAAAGTTACTCTATCATGCTTAAAAGTTTCTCTTTTGTGAATATCTTATTCAAACTTATTTGGATGATGCATAACCTTCAAGTTTATCTGGAGCTTCTTATTTGAAATTGAGGAATTTCCTTCTTAGTCACACTTAACTTAATGCACAACACCAATCATGCAACACAGATAACATGCCTATGGTACACAAAAACAGCAATATAACTTTGTTTAAGTCACATAGTGCTATTATAATACATACGATTAGGGACTTACCATACCAAATCCACTTAAGCACTTAAACTTAGAGTTTCTTAACATAAACCTGACTTAGGAAGAGTATATCTAACCTCTTAGATTAACATCTGTTGGACTTAAGATTTGAACCTAATAACACCCAACTTAATTTCACACGGACTTGCAACTATGTCATCCGCTTCGCTACATACCCCTTTGGCTTTGAAAATGTCTCCTATGGGAGTATTAACTAGAAACGGTTCATGTAAAATCTCAGGAAGTAAGTCAAATTGATTATCTACAAAAGGAGTAACCATAGACAAGGTAGATCCTGGATCTAATAATGCATAAACACGAATGGAGAAGACAAGCAAGTTACTATTATCCACATCCATGGACTTCTCTTGTTCCTCTCTTCCTTTATAAGCATAGAACCGATTTCTCTTGGGGGGTTCAACTACAACATTTGGTCGAGGCTGAGAATCTTCCTTGCCCTATTGGATTTGAACCACACCCTTCTCATTTTAGCCCAAATTATTTGGAAAATTAAGCCTTACTACCCTATTTGTATTGACTATTATAGCATAACACTTATAAAAGCAAATCCATTTCGAAGCCATATTCTTGAGTTGGTATGAAGCCATGTTAACCTTATCCTCAACATCAATACTAATAGCGGGCTTTTAAACATTAAAATGTGTTCATCTCCATCAGAATAACCACACTTACCACATATCTTTCTTCACCATTGGGAATTTCCCTTATGGCTTCTTCCTGTGAAGGCCAGATCTTAAGTCTGGCGCCTTAGACCACTTGGCAATCCTAATTCTTCTATGTATTCTTCTATGCGTTCACATAACAAGAAAGATGAATACTGATATCGACACAAACATTCAAAGCTCTAGATGGCACGATAAAGAGTAGAAGAAGGGAGAATTTCCTATCATCGCGTAGTCTCTAAATCATGATTGTGGCGCGGTTCACAACCATAAGTAAGAAACTACGTAACATGGTTGTGTTGAGATTCAGTTCCTAGATACATTAACCTCATTCTCTGATACCAAATTTGTATTGATCAAATTCTTGAATCGGTATCGCCACCGGCGTCGTTGACCTCTCAGAGGTTGTACACAAGCCTCCTCTTGCATTTATCACATTCATCTAGTTAAATTTGCAAAAAAATTAAAACTTTTTACATGCATGAAGTTTACTTTTACTTCATATAGTCATTACATATTTAGATCATATACTAAGCTCAACATAAACGAACAACCATCTATCATAAAGAATCAATTTGAAACTGAGGATGAATATACCATAAATAGTTTGCCAAACACGGACTTATTACAAATCTTTGAAATGAAAGTACAAAATAAACTCTAGGGACAAAATCCACTAGCTATGTCTAAAAATAAGGCTAGACCAAATCTGTAGCATCCTCAAAATTAGGAGGACCTACCAAATGGTTTGGAGAAATGCTAAAGTCCAAACCACTGCAAGTGTTGTCAATTTGTCCTCTAACCTGCCCCTATAAAAATAGTAAATAGTAGGGGTTAGTAGACCGCTTGTACTACATATTGGTGTATGCACACATACACATAAGGCTATACATGATCAATGAAAGCCCTTCCTAAACAACATACTATTTCTGGAAAGCCTAGTCACTAGACTTTCCTACATCGTTAGTTAAGAATTGTGGTATGAATATGATGTGTTTTAATTAATTCAAAGCACATACATAATTTTATATATGATTACAAGACATTACTATCATCAACATAATTTTAGTACAACTATGGCGAAGATTTGTGATTTTGATCCTCTTAGGGTGAGAGCTCCTCTTCCTACACTTAGATTATTTTTATGTCTTTTTCTTCCTCTTCTTGTGTATTTTAATAATTCCTTTGGTCCTATGTTTTACATACAAATGCAATGATTCATTGTAGTCCGATACCCACAATGAATCGATGTAAGTAATCTAAGGACTAAGGAATGTTTTCCCTACCTTATAGGGAGTCATTCTTTACACTATATATTCATTACCTTTCATAAGCAATTATCTATTGATCATGTCATTTATTTCATTACTTTCATGTTTTATATAGTATACATTTCATATTCTGGAGACCTTGGAATCATTGACGTAGCATTAAGACATCTCAATTGAGTGCCCAACATATGGGACCTCAACCCGAGGGCCTTCTTTAGTAAATACAGATGATGCTTCATTCGTTCATTCATACTTCACATTATTCATTTCATTCATTAGTAGGCTGATGTAAACACCAGCTATACCTAGGATGAAGTTTAAGACTCTCATCGGAATCATGATGTGCATTGACGAAGAATGACCTAATGCTATTACTTGAATCTGATTTCACCTCCTGATTGTCTTGCACAAACACCTTCGGCATTGTTCATTTCCAGAAATCACAATGAAATTTCCAAATTTTGGTTAAGACAAGAAAAAGACAACCTATGACCTAACCTAGGATGGTCCAAAGGATTAGTTATGGTTATAAAGACTTAAGGGTACTTTAGTAATTACCAGAGATCAAATTATTAATTAAATAATAAATTTAATTAGTTAAATTAAAGGGTTCAAATCGAAATTCTTACACTAACCTAGTACAACTCACGAAACAGCCTAGTACTTAACCTTGGATGGTCCAAAAGGGTTAATTTTGGTTCCAATGATTTATGGAAACTTTATAAATTACCCTATGTACCTTAATTAATTAAATTAGCCATTTAATTAATTAATTTAAAGGGACAAAACGAAATTCTTAGGTTTTAATTTCAGATTTGACCAAGTATTATGTTTTCCTAGTTCTAGTCAATCTAGGAGGGGCTTTTCAGTAATTAGTTAATAAATTTATTTTATTAAACAATTAAACCATAAGTTGAAGGAGTAAATATCATTTCCTAATACTTATAATCACGTCCAAACTCATAAAAAAGTCGATGCAAAATTTGTAAGTAATGAACGAAAGAAAAGGGCAGAAAAATTTATCAATTTCTCTAGGACCATTTCAAGGTTTCTTCAAGGTTTCGTTCAAGGTGATCTTCATAGACTAAGTTTTAAATAAGGTATGGGTTTCTCTCCTGGACTTCTTTCACTAAGGGAACTTTCTTTCCAACGATTTAAAGATTTAGAAAACTAGGGTTGTTCCCCTGTTCTCGTCGAACTCCCTTGTCTCTAGTATCCTTTTCGGTTCAATGTTGAGTAGGTTAGATATCATGTCGTTGGTATGTGGTGCTGGATGATTTTATTTGTAATTTTTTTGAAATACAAAAGGTCTATTAACGTATGATGTTTTGATCGTATAAAGTTAAATGCTTAAAACGTGAACCATTAATTGATTATGTGTTAGTTACACCCATAATTGTTCAAGTGTTGATGTGTTTGTCCGAATGTTGTATTGCTCTTATTGTGACGTTATGAAGATGATAAATTCATCAAATTTTAATATGATGCTGTCCAATATGTTCTAAAAACGTTATGCCTAATGTCATGTTATAAGGTTGGCTAAAAAGTTCTCCATGTAATAATAAGTTGAATGAATGTTTGGTTTACGCCAATAAAATGGCTAATAATGTCTAGCCCAAAATTGAATGGAATTGGCTTACATTATTGCTTTTAAGTAATCATGGAAAAAATTGGCTAATGAGAATATCATAAACCTATAATTGAATGAATGTTTGGATTGTGCCAATAAATTGGCTATGAAGTAATTTCCAAATTTTCTAGGCCAATACTAAATTTACACCAATCTTATGTGCCCAATATAATGTAATGTCAAATTAAGCATGTCCAACATAACAAAATGAATCCATAACTAAGGGTATCCCAATAAATGGGACAAGTCCCAACATACCCTATGCTATCTTATATGTCTAAAATGCTGGAATGCCAAATGAATAAGCACATCTATAGTAGTTGAATGAATCCATAACCAAGGGCATTCTATTCACTGTGACAACTTTCAACATGCTCTAAAAGAATTACTATGAACATATCTAACTCAATGAAGGAAGTGTTGATCGTCCATAAATGATGAAATGAATATACTACACTGATATACCGTGGTTTCACGGTATAATTAATACTTTTTCCTTAAGTTTAGTGTGTCCGAAAGTCTTTTTGTGCTAGTTTTTATATAAGTTTATCTTTGTTTTGCAGGAAATCTGTCCAAAGCTTAATGCGGAGATTTTGAGCGAACAAATGCAGAAGAGACCACCTACGGAGCTTATGACGGTCCGTCGTGCTTGTGACGGTCCGTAGGTGGCAGCGTAGAGAAGCTGCTGAAGGAAGATGGTGAAGTCTGACCAAGTGTGGGATTACGAAGCTTGTGACGGTCCTTCGTGGCTATGACGGTCCGTCCTGCAGATTCGTCATGAAGTTCAGAGAAGTGATCCCAGTACCCAGATTCCAAGAGTTGAAGTATTTTGAAACGAAGACCCTCGACGGTCCGTCATACTTGCCGTCAGGGGAATGAAGAGAGCAGCAAAAGAAATTGCAGAAGTATGGGACGACGGAGGCCATGATGGTCCGTCGTGACCACGACGGTCCGTCGTGTGGTCCGTCGACCCAGCCGCGTTTTGGCAGATTTCCAGCAAACAGAGTCCTTGTTTAATTAGGTTTTTATTTTTTATAAATAGTTCGAAAGACCTCGTTTTTGAGGTTAGACTCTTAGATAAAAAATTCCTTATTGTTAGACTCCGTATTATTGGAACTATTGATTGTTGATTAGTGTTAGATTTTGAGATTCTTACAAGTGATTTTTGGTGATTAATCAAGCAAACTTTCGGACTTTATTCATTCTCATTGAAGTAAGTACATGAATTCTTATTTAATATATTTGAATATTGTGTTTATGGCTATGAGTAACTAAACTCTATAACTAGGGTTGTGGGAACCATAGGCAAATAATGAGATAAACCCTAATTAAAAAAACAATTCTAGAATAGTGTCTTGCATGTATTAATAATTCTTTCGTTTAGAAGTCTTTTTAACGGATGGCCAACGTTAGAACTCGCCTTAATTCTACTTGCTGGACCAAGGAGGTAGATAATAGAAAAAGAATTATTAACATAGATTTAGTGTATACTATCTAATAGGCTAGTATTGATTGGTACGAGGTAATAACTTAGTCAAATATCGAATACGATGCTTAATATGAGGTAAGGATAAGGGTTAGGATAGCAACACACATAGCCGTACCAAGGTGCGGAGTGATATTTTCTAGATGCCGGACCAAGGATTTAGAAATACATAACTTATCACTTTGCATGCAAGATACTAGGAAAGAATTGTTATAGTTAGAGTTATCAAGTTATGCACCTGTGGGAAACACGTAAACCCTAGTTACTTTGATTAATTGATTAAAACCCAACATTCAAAGCTGTTAAGTGTCTCTTTCAAGTTCGTTGTTTATTTTCACTTATTTAGAGATAGAACCCCCCTTTTTATACTTTTACTTTCCAAGGAAGTTATTGACCAAACGATAGTAATAATTGGTTGAGGTTAAGTCTAGACTATTTTCCTCGTGGGAACGATCCCAACCTCACTAGTTGGGTTATTTACTTGACATGACCGCTTTACTTCTCATTTGAGAAGTAAGTTTGAGCGTATCAAATTTTGGCGCCGCTGCCGAGGAATTTAGCTTTTAGATTAACTTGAACTTATTACTAAAGTTTAGTTGATATTTTCTTGATTTTACTTTGTTTTATTGTTTTTGATTTCCTTTTAGAATTATCCTCCTTGTATGCCAAATACACGGAGAGGAAGAGAACCATTGTTTCCCTACGATCACGAGCTAGAGCGTACACTGCGCAATATGAATTGAAACTTGGGAATAAATGATGAGGATCCAAACCAGAACATCCCAGATCCAGTGGATGTTCATGGTCAGATGTTACCCGACGCTCCGGGTGAACATCAACAGAGGAGACAAAATCCCGCTCCACGGCCTCAAGCATACTACAGAGGGTATGATAACATAGCAGACTCGGATGGGCCACTTTTCTTGCCCCCTCTACCCACAAGCCACACTTTTGTGGTAACTAGTAGCCTGATGCAAATGCTCACTGCCAGAGGTTTGTTTTCATGGCTACCTTCTGAGGATCCACATGCCCATATAGCTAAGGTAAGGGCAGTGTGTAAAAGTTGTGTGGGGAGGCCTGATTTGGATCTAGATGTAATAGGGCTCAGAGTGTTTCCTCTCTCACTGACGGGAGAGGCTGCTATGTGGTTCACTGAGCTCCCATACAACTCCATCTTCACTTGGAACCAACTAAGGGATGTCTTCTTAGCACGCTACTATCCGGTCTCCAAGAAATTAAACAACAAAGACAGGGTGAAAAACTTTGTGGCACTACCAGGAGAGTCAGTTAGTAGTTCTTGGGATAGATTCACCTCATTCTTGAGAAGTGTTCCAAATCACCGTATAGATGATGAGTCACTGAAGGAATATTTCTATCGGGGACAGGATGATAACAATAAAGCGGTGTTGGACACTATAGCAGGTGGATCTTATGGAGAATGCCCTTATGCTGAGATTGCAGAAAAACTAGAGAAAATCTCCCGAAATAACAAAGCTTGGAGTACTAGGAAGTCCGATATATGGAGAAACACCTTCGCAGTCCAGTCCACTCACAACCCAGCCACAGATGATATTCATGAAGAATGGCTCAGATGAGAACTGAGCTTGGGTTGGTACTAAAACATGTCACTGGGGGTGCAGAAAAGATAAATACAGTCAACTACTTGGCTAAACCACCACCTCCAAATGACGAGTGTTACTATGAGGAGGATTCCTATGCAGTAATGAACAGATGGGGGGTTTCCGACCAAGTGCCCAAGGCTCTAATCAGGAAAATTGGCGCCAAGGTCAAGGGAACCAAGGTCGGAACTATGGTAACTACAATCGTGAGGGTCATTATGTCCGGATGGAAACTACAATCGCGACAACAACTTCAACAGGGGTAGCTATGGTAACAGAAACGACAGGAATGGACCCTATGTTCCTCCTCAAAATCGTGAAGTTACTCCTAGGGATGGTGGAGGTAGTATGTCACGAGTTGAGGATATGTTGCATAAAATGATAAGGAGGTTTGATTCTAGTGATGAGCACAATAAAGAGTTGAGGAATGATTTAGCGGGTATTGGGCAGAAAGTTGATACACATGCAATATCGATTAAGCAACTTGAGTTACAATTGGTCCAATTATCTGCAACTATGAACACACGGCAACTGGGCACTCTTCCTAGCAACACTGTCCAAAATCCGAAAAATGATGGACATTGTATGGCAATTACTACTCGCGGTGGCAAGCAAACCATTTACCCACCTATGCCATCTAATGAGAAAAAGGTGACAAAAGATACTGATAAAGTGGTAGATGTTGATGCTGAATTAGAGGATTAGACTGAGAAAGATGCTGAAGTGCCCAAAAAGGTAATTCCTATGCCTAGGCCACCACCCCCATTTCCTCAAAGATTAGTGAAAAAGACCGAGGATGGCAAATATCGGCGTTTTATGACAATGTTGAAGCAACTTTCTATCAATGTCCCTTTGGTAGAAGCTTTAGAACAAATGCCCGGTTACGCCAAGTTTATGAAAGATCTGGTCACAAAGAAAAGATCGGTTACTTTTGAGGATGATTATAGAATGCAGCATTGTAGTGCTATTGCTACAAGATCTCTGGTCCAAAAGAAAGAAGATCCGGGTGCGTTCACTATTCCTTGTACAACCGTGCTATTACATTTTGCGAAAGCATTATGTGATCTGGGGGCAAGCATAAATCTCATGCCCCTCTCAATTTACAAGAAGTTGGGTTTGGGTAACCCAAAACCCACTGCGATGCGGCTACTGATGGCCGATCGAACAGTAAAACGGCCTATAGGGATACTCCAAGATGTGTTAGTAAAAGTGGAGTCATTCATATTTCCAGCAGATTTTGTTATTCTTGATTGCGAAGTCGATTTTGAAATGCCCATTATTCTTGGGAGGTCGTTCCTTGCTACGGGAAGAGCCTTAGTAGACATGGAAAAGGGGCAGATGAAATTTTGGTTGAACAATGAGGAAGTGACCTTTAATATTTGTAGGTCCATGCGGCAGAGTGTGAGCTCCAATCGGCATCTGCTATATCCTACAACATGGGTAAGACATTTGAGACACAAATAGAAGAACGTCTAGGTGTCGAAGCATTAGCAGCAGTGATAATGAACTTTTATAGTGATTGCATTGAAGAGTATGAGTCATTAGTCGCTGCTCTTGACCGAGGTGATGTTCGGTTTAAACCGAAGAAATTTGAGCTTGATATGAAGAATCGCGAGTCCCCACCCGCGAAACCATCTATAGAGGAAGCTCCAAAATTAGAACTAATAGCTCTCCCACCTCATCTCAGGTATGAATTCTTAGGAAAGGGTGACACTTTGCCGGTAATCATTGCATCAGACTTGGATGAAAAACAGGTTCAGAGTTTGGTGAAGGTACTAAAAAGGTTCAAAAGAGCTATTGGGTGGACTATTGCGGACATTATTGGGATCCCTCCCGGTATTTTCTCTCATAAAATCCAACTCACGCCTGATCATAAGTCGAGTATTGAGCATCAGAGAAGCTTGAATCCTCCTATGCAAGAGGTTGTGAAGAAGGAAATCATCAAGTGGTTAGATGCCGGAGTAATCTATCCAATCGCCGATAGTAGTTGGGTATGCCCGATTCAGTGTGTACCTAAGAAAGGGGGAATGACTGTGGTCCCCAACGAAAAGAATGAACTTGTTCCAATGAGACCGGTTACTGGATGGAGGGTGTGTATGGATTACCGTAAACTGAACTCATGGACTGAAAAAGACCATTTTCCTATGCCCTTTATGGATCAAATGTTGGATAGACTTGCGGAAAAGGGTGGTATTGTTTTCTTGATGGGTATTCGGGGTATAATCAGATTTCTATTGCACCAGAAGATCAAGAGAAAACCACTTTCACTTGTCCATATGGGACCTTTGCGTCAGAAGAATGTCGTTTGGTTTGTGCAATGCACCTGCAACCTTTCAGAGATGTATGATGTCAATATTTTCTGACATGGTGGAGGATACTATAGAAGTTTTTATGGATGATTTTTCTGTGGCTGGTGATTCATTCGAGCGGTGTTTGACCAATTTATCTGAGGTTCTTAAGAGATGTGAAGACTGCAATTTGGTACTAAACTGGGAAAAGTGTCATTTCATGGTGAAAGAGGGTATTGTGTTGGGTCATCGCATTTCAGAAAAGGGCATAGAGGTTGATCGAGCTAAAGTTGAGGTAATAGAGAGACTTCCCCCGCCGATCTCTGTGAAAGGTGTGAGAAGCTTTCTTGGGCATGCCGGTTTTTACCGGAGATTCATCAAAGACTTTTCAAAGATTGCACACCCATTGTGCAAATTGCTGGATAAAGAATATAAATTTTGTTTTGATGAATCCTGTCTTAAAGCATTCGGTTAGCTAAAAGAAAAGTTAGTGTATGCGCCTATCATTATTTCTACGGATTGGAACAGTCCATTTGAGGTAATGTGCGATGCTAGTAGGGTGGCTCTTGGTGTAGTATTGGGACAGAGAAGAAACAAAATCCTTCACCCAATTTACTATGCTAGTAAAGCCCTAAATGAAGCTCAGAAGAACTACACAGTGACTGAGCAAGAACTCCTTGCAGTAGTCATTGCTTTTGAGAAATTTCGCTGCTATTTGCTAGGTACTAGAGTTATAGTGCATACAGACCATTCAGCATTGAGATATTTGATGGCGAAGAAGGATGTGAAACCTAGGCTGATTCGTTGGGTATTACTGCTGCAAGAATTTTACTTTGAAGTGCTGGATAGAAAAGGAACTGAAAATCAAGTTGCTGATCACTTTTCTCGTCTAGAGGATGAAGCTATGAGAGAATTAGGGGATAAGACTGACATTGATGATACTTTCCCCGATGAACATGTATTGGCTGCTTCACAAGACTTGATTCAATGGTTCGCAGATTTTGCGAACTATCTGGCTAGTGATATTGTTCCATCAGACTTTTCCTTTCATCAAAGGAAAAAGTTCATGTACGATGTGAAGAAGTTCTTTTGGGATGAACCATACTTGTATAGGAGTTGTGCCGACGGGCTTATTCGGCGTTGTGTGCCAGAATGTGAAATGTTGAGTGTGTTGGAGGCATGCCATTCTTCACCTGTTGGCGGACATCACAGTGGTATCCCAACCGCTCATAAGATATTACAATGTGGTTACTATTGGCCAACTCTTCATCAAGATGCTCATGGGTTTGCTAAAGCATGTGACAAATGTCAACGAGATGGTGGTATTTCAAGAAAGCAAGAGCTCCCTCTAAACCCCATTCTTGTAATTGAGTTATTTGATGTTTGGGGTATTGACTTTATGGGACCTTTCGTGAGTTCTCATGGAATGAAGTACATTCTAGTAGCAGTCGATTATGTATCTAAATGGGTCGAAGCCATAGCCCTCGCAAACAATGAAGGGAAGAGTGTCACTGCATTCTTGAAAAAGAATATATTCTGTCGTTTTGGCACCTCAAGGGACATTATTAGTGATGGGGGCTCCCACTTCTGCAACAGATTGTTCAAGGGGTTATTGGAGAAATACGGGGTTCGCCATAATGTGGCCACTCCTTACCACCCTCAAACTAGTGGGCAATTTGAAGTGTCGAATCGGGAAATAAAACAGATATTGTCAAAAACAGTGAATGCTAGTAGAACAGATTGGTCAAGGAGGCTTGATGATGCTCTTTGGGCCTACCGGACAGCATATAAGACTCCCATAGGTATGTCTCCATACAAACTTGTATATGGGAAAGCTTGTCATCTTCCGGTTGAGTTAGAGCATAAAGCTATGTGGTCTATGAAGAAGTTAAAAATGGATTGGAGCGATGCTGCAGAGCAACGGTTAAATGGGTTGAATGAACTCGATGAATTTTGCCTAAAAGCCTATGAGAGCTCAGCACTATACAAAAAAAATATGAAGAAGTACCATGACAACAAAATTGAAAAGCAAGAATTTATGGTCGGGGATTTGGTGCTTTTATTCAATTCCAGGATGCGCTTGTTTCCCGGTGAGCTCAAGTCCAAATGGACTGGTCCTTACTTGGTTACCCAACTATTCCCTCATGGAGCAGTTGAGTTGGAAACTAAGGAGGGTGTGCGGTTCAAGGTGAATGGACAGCGCATAAAAATCTATTTTGGGCATGCTGAATCGACAAATGAAGTGATAGAGGCATACCATCTTGATGAAGTGTGAGTAATCGAGTGTCCCCAGTCGTGCCGCGACATTAAATCAGGCGCTTGTTGGGAGGCAACCCAATACTTATCGTCTTTTTAGTAATGGTAGCATTTTTCTATTAATGGGTTTTAAATTTGCAGGCACATCTCCAGGAAATTCTGCGGAGAAAATTACTCGGCAGCAGTCACTGACGGACACATCGACGGACCGTTGCGACTGCGACGGGACGTCGTATGCATCCGTCGTACCAGGTTTGTTTTTCGGTTATTTTGAAACTAGGGCACACACGACGGAACCAACGACGGGTCGTCACAACTGTGACGGTCCGTCGTCGGGGAACCGTCGCGTGATTAATGAGATATACCCGACCCAACCCGGCTGGACCCTTTTTCAAAATCTGATCGTTTAAACTCCCCACCCCTTCATATTTTACCCCATTACTTCCTTACTTCTCCCATTACTCTCTCTTTTCAACTTCCCCACTTCTTCCCACGATCATTTCCCTCCCCCTCACAATTCTCCAAGCCCTAAAGTGTTAATCTACTAGTGAAATCTGCTGATGTGGGTGTCTACCTTGCCACCGAGTACTTGTGCATTTGTTTTTCTCCATTTCTAAGGTATGTGTCTCTAATTTATACTCATTTATCTTGCATTTTTTGTTACTAGTTAGCATTAAGCTTAGTTCCTCATAGTATTTTGTTTACTTTAGACGATTATGCCTGACCTAGGTTACAAATGCTCGAAATTACCATGTTTACCACCCTAGACATAGGTGCTTTTGCATTGCTAGTTTCCTAGGTAGTTGGGGTAAACACATGTAGGTCCAAAACACTAAAAGGTTGATGTGGGTTCATTGGGGTTGCTTAGGGTACCTTTAGTTCTGTCTCTGTCATTCAGAACGAGACCCCGATGACGGACCGTCGTAGCCATGACGGACCGTGTAGTGACCGTTGCACAAGCCCTAGCACCCCTGTCCTATTGGACACATGTGACGGATCGTCGTCCTCGCGACGGTCCATCCTGCATAACCGTCATGTTAGTCAGAGACCCTGTTTCCAGGAGTCTCTCATTTTTTTCCAAGTGTCCTTCAACGGACACATGTGACGGACCGTCGTACCCACGACGGTCCGTCCTGCATGACCGTCATAACGGTCAGAGACCCCTCTCCTAAGGGTCTCCATTTTTTTTCCCAAGTGTCCTTCAACGGACACATGTGACGGACCGTCGTGCCCACGACGGTCCGTCCTGCATGACCGTCATAACAGTCAGAGACCCCTCTCCTAAGGGTCTCCATATTTTTTTCCAAGTGTCCTACGACGGACATCTACAACGGACCGTCGTAACTGTGACGGTTCGTCCTGCACACACCGTCATGCTAGTCAGAGACCCTCTCTCAGGGTTCTCTATTCATACAGAGTCCAAGTAAATCACGACAGACCTCATGACGGTCCGTCATAGTCACGACGAGCCGTCACCAGGCCCGTCGTGTGTCACTGTTTATACAGCATTTACATATTATTTTCACTGTTTTATTTCGTATGGTTTCGCTTGTCTTGTTTGCCACTACTCGTACAAATAGTGATCCTTTGCAGGTACTACCTACTATGGCACCCAAGCAAGACCGAACCTACGCACGCGGGCGATCAAAGTCTGTTGCCCCGTCTGCACGCTTGGTCATCGGCTCTGATGATGAGCGGGACCCTGAGTATGTGCCCCCAAGCACTTCCGCACCTTCCCGAGCTGCACGTGCTCCCAGAGCCACACCCAAGACGGTGGCGTCCGGCGTAGTCACTGCCTCCCAGTATGATGAGGAGCACACACTGACCGGAACACCCTCTGGGTCAGCCACAAATGAGGAAGGAGCGTCTGGCTCCTTAGGAGTATCATGGTCCGAGGAAGCTTTAGGCTCTGCTGAGGTTCCCGCACCCGCCACTGCTGCAGCGTCGGCCTCATCTGATGAGGCTTACAATTCAGACTCTACATCCGGCGCACCAGCTCAGGTCCCCACCCCTGCCTCTGACCAACAAAATCGATGGTGTGTCGACGGCCAGTTTCAAGTTTACTCCGACGCCAAGTTCCTGACTGATAAAGGACTAATGACTCGGACACTCACCTTGGAGAGGCGGGTACTTACAGGGAGTCTCCCAACGAAGCCGGAGATCCACAACCTCTTCACCAGGCATCGCTTAGAGTGGACAACACGTTCGTTGGGACGATACAGCAAGGAAATGGTCGAGAGTTCTACGCATCCTACGTAGCGACTCTCCGATCACAGATCGATAGGCGGGCTGCTCTGGCTAAACAGGCCCCACTGGAGCAGGTTCGAGTCTAGGGCGTGCAGGTTTACATTTCCCTGCCAGCCATCCGCCGGTTTCTATACGGCGAGAGTTCAGATGCTACGCGGACCCCCATCACTGCCGAATTTGACTACCGCTAGCAGATAATAAAGGATGGACAGTTCTTGCGCGAGCCAGCACTGAGAGAGACCACCAAGAGGTGGATGGCCCTGCACCTGTCAGTATATGGAGAGGGTGCCGATTGGGTCACTGAGCCGAAGGGGGACATCAAGAAGGCCAACCTCACGTACAAAGCAAAGTTCTTGTGGCTGCTCGTCCGTCACTTCCTTTCCCCCACAGCTGCTGATAACATCGTTACCTGGGATCGAGCAGTGTTGATGGCGGCGATGATAGCCGGATTCGAGGTGGACTTCGCATGGATTCTCCAGACAGTCATGCACGAGAGGGCATTCAAGATCACTACTACCTACCCCTTCCCGTGTATGATCTTTGCCCTTTGTAGGTCCGTAGGTGTGCTTATATGGCACGAAGATCAGCTGAAGACCCCACAGGGCACCGTTGACGTCGGCCTCATCAGAGACGAGGCCAATGAGTTGGCTCCACGCAGAGGACCCCGTCTAGAGCTTCCCCCACTTGCTGATGATCTTGCGGATACGGTAGCCCAGGCCCGCACCGCTACACAGGTGTCCACTGACACTACCCCAGTCGAGTCTATCCCGGGTAGTAGCCCAGCCCCGAGCTCCTCTCGCACAGCCCCTCTACCGACACTGGTCCCTCTTGCTAGGGTCCAAAAACTAGAGGCACAAATGGCCACTCTTCTGCATCATATCCAGCCTTGGATGTAGAAGTCGATCACTGAGTCTGAAGAGCGTCTAGAGAGGAAAATGCAACAATTTACAGAGCGGAAGATTGCTGAAGTTAACCAGCACCTAGACGCCTTTGAGTTGAGAGTGTTAGCCCGACCAGCCCCTCCGGTGGATGTGTCGACTCTTCAGGTTGCAGTCGACAGTCTCGTGTCGACATCAACACGATTCTAGAGGCGAGGGTGCCGGAGTCTGTTGAGCCTGCTGAGGACACTGTATTGGCGGCCCTGTTTACTACTTTAGAAATTCCTCCACCTCCCGCTCGAGAGAGTGCCAAGAGGCGTAGGGGTCAAGCAGAGGATGAGGCGCGAGCAAGGAAGAAGGAGCGTCGAGAGATGGAGGCTGCGAGGAGAGCCTCACTTGCTGAGGCGGAGGCACACCAAATTAGAGCATCGCAAATAGTGGCTGGGGCGTCTAGCTCCCGCACTGTAGAGACAGCAAGAGGCACTACTGATGGTGCGGTTGTTGCTGAGGAAACCACTGAGGGTGTCAAGATTGCAGAGGACGTGGGTTCCGGGAAACCGGACCCACCAGCTTGCTGATCGACGGCGCTATGCGCCACAGGTTTGCTTCACCTACCACTCTAATATTTAGATTTTTTATGCATTGGGGACAATTGCATGCTTTTTTGTTGGGGGTAGGGTAAATGGAAAGTGAGTGTTAGGGTGAAGTCTGAGTAGCCCAACTCACTATCCGCTTTTGGGCTTTTCTTGCCTGTGTTCTTTTTCCCCCAAAAGACTGATTACTTTTCCTGTTGAACCGGCACGTTACATCTTTTGTACATAGTTTAACTCTGAAGCATGATGGCTAAAATGATATCCTGATAAAACTGGAAAATGTTGCATGACTAGACATAGTAACTGATAATTGTGTGGCTCTAAACATGAAATAGAGTTATACCATTGCATTACCCTAAGTCTTCAATACGAACTAGGTGTCTAATAATCTGGTATAGTGATGAGATGTCAAGTGAGTGTGAGGAAATTTGAATAGTCCACTATTGGTACTGAGCTAGAACTTGCCTGGTTAGTCCTGCTAAAAGTAAGTTGTAACAGACAATTAGGAAAGGATCATAGGCCCTTATTCAAGATAGCCCATTTCTAGCCTAAATAAAAGAAACCAAATGAAAGTTATCCTTCTTTGATCCAAATAATCTGAGCTTAAAATTATACCTTTCTTTTTCACCCCAACTGATCTTTTCTGGGAACAATATGTTGGCCTTGGTCCCTCCTTGGACATGTGCACCTCAGCTTATGCCAAAAGCAA
Source organism: Solanum peruvianum (assembly GCA_027705065.1). NCBI lineage: Eukaryota > Viridiplantae > Streptophyta > Magnoliopsida > Solanales > Solanaceae > Solanum > Solanum peruvianum. Next base: position 36,649,449 of record JAKWJD010001759.1, on the reverse strand, counting down.
AATTTGAGGGTGGCTAACGCATAAACAACCTTCGTTATGGCCCTGACCCAACTTTGGGTATTGTGTACCTTGACTCATGGCAAAGCCATGAGTTGAGGGTGGCTGTTTTGAGGAATGCTCTGGAAAGTGGGGTTGAAAGAACAAAGAGAGAGAAAGAACAAAGGTAAAGTGACTGAAGAAATCGTTGAAAAAAAAATAAAAAATAAAAAAAAGGAAAAGAGTCACTTACACAAATGAAGAAAGAAGGAAAAATAGCAAGGTGAAAGAATGGGAGAAACTGGGCGAGATAAAGTGATAGAAAGTGGAAGGTTTAGCCGATATGTCAAGGAGGGCAA